>ML685765.1:29839947-29953229 GCA_007922175.1 Pelusios castaneus
AAAGCGTCTGACGAAGTGGGATTTTCTCCCACGAAAGCTCATGCGATAAATAAATCTGTTAGTCTTTAAAAGTGCCACTGGACTCTGTTGTCTTTCTACAATAGACTAACACGGCTACCCTTTTGGAATTTGGGTGGTAAAGGGACACTAAACATCTTTTCCTTCTGCTTACTCCATCCATGATGTGTCAGTAATACACATGATTTGTATTAGAGCTGTTTTGGGCTAAAAATACTTGGAAGGGTAAACTGATAAATAATTACAGTAACAAACATTATTTGTTTCCTCCCAAACCTTTAGTGAGGCAGGTCTGTCTGCCTGCCTGCTGAGTTATGTCTTTTTAAGCACAAAAAGATAAGCGCACACCGCATACGTTTTGAATAATGAGAAAGATTTCCTATGGCAGGGTATTTGAGATGGGGGAAACAGTATGATTTGCTACATACCATATCTATTTATGTAAAATGGGCTTTTAATTGGAGCTACTTATCCCCCTGATGAAAACTAGGCAATGAAAAATGATTGATGCACTCTGATAATTATTGTTATACCACCTTACAAACTACAACAAAAGATTCTTTCGTGTACATAATGGCTGTTTAAATTTTTATAAGATAGTGTAGTGTACTTTAGACTGCAACGCATTGATGCTACTTTTGAGGCAATTCTTATATTTAAAATTAAATATATATTTAACGGAAAACAGGCAGAATGTACATGAAACTTTGTATGTTTTTATTTAAGCAATAAATCAATCTATTTTGCAAATACACAGGGAAGAAAATGAAAGCATAAACTAGCTATTTTTGCTGTAAATGAGTATAAACATGAGATAGCAGAAACTCACTGTGTCCCTGCGTAGAAATGGTGGCAATAAGGATTCTGCCATAAACATGTAAGAGTCTCTATTGTCATTACTACCACTTCTTTATTTCTATCCCCCTGCAAAGGTTAAGAGTGCAAAAACATTTTCCTGTTCGTTACTATACTGAATGAACAGCAATATAAATTCTTAATAATTGTTATACCTCAAGGGGAAATAAAGCCGCTCTGCTCATTTACATGGAATGAAGGCTGGCCACTAAAGCCATTCTTCACTTCTTCCCCAGCTGCGGAATGATGATGCCATACTAGAATGTAAAATCATGCTCGCTCTTGCTGTCTGGTCCATGTTGGACTTTCCAGAAAACTAGACTGCCTATAAAGCTTGAAGAAACATTGCAGAATCTGCGATCTAAAGAGTGAAGAGCAGTCAAATGCAATGGCCCTGTTATAGCTAAGTCTCAAACAGAGAATTCAGAAAATAGTGCAGTCCCAGCACCTACTGATGTGCCATTTTTCACATTAAAAATTGTCTTGGTTATGTACAGCTGTCTCAAAAAAGGTGCCCAAAGGTTTCCTGAAACAGAAAAATGCATTAAATAAAAGACCCAGAGCAATCAAGACTCTCTCAGGTTATAATCTCATTTGAGCATTAATGGTACTTCAGTCAACAGACTGTCATGCCCTTGCTAAAAGTTATATTGTAAACAATTCCTCTAGAGTCATACTAAGTTTCATAGCAGATACCCTACAAGGTCTGACTGTGGGACCATTACTCTTTATTCGAGTGATAGATCATACTATAAATTCAGCAAAATCAAACTTTACCTGAGTGTCTCCTCTAATGGCAAAAAACAAAAGACAAGAAACATGTACTGTTGATTCTAGCAATTCAATGAGATCAAGTGACAAGAGGAAAACCACTGACCTACCATGCATATTCACATACGGCACAATCCTTCTCAGATTCCATAAATGAGAAGATTATTCACCTTCCAAATTCTACATTAATCTCCCTAATTGACCTTTAATCATCTGAATAAGAAAAAAATGTCATTCCAAAAACATATCAACAAAGTGTGAAATATAGATCAATGGAATTTTTCTCAAAATACTTGATTTGATCAATTCCTGAAACGTCTCTCTTATACTCTGGTAACCATCTGGACACAGATTTAGCAACATATTCTAATTAGATGGATGTTAAGCAATGATTTTGTAAAGTGAGAGTTAAGCTGAGGAGAGCTTCTTGAGTAGACGCCAACATCTCAATCAATTAAATCATCATAAAAAAAAAGAATCAAATCAAGGGAGGGAATTCATAAGCGAGTCTGATCATTAGTGCAATTGAACAGTCACCTCGGGGTAGTCTGTAACCACAGATGTAGATTGATAGATGGATTTTGTTCAGTTGAGTGCAGCCCATTATGAATTGCTGATAAATCTCAGATTATTCCAAGCTAAGAGGAAAGGCAACCTCTGCAACATCCGCTGTAGCTCACGAGTGAAGCAGGCCCTCAGAGCAACCCAGACTTGGGTTTCTTTAGTGCTTTCAATAACTGGAAGTAGAATGGGTGGTTAGTAAACCTGGGAAGATTTCTGATTGATTGTATGACCCAAAGATGTTTAACATCCCTAGAACTGGTGTCTTTTCAAATGACATATTCCTATCCGTCAGCCAGGGAGAAGAGGGATGGCCACTGGGCCAAAGTTGACACCAAGGGCGAGGAGGGAAAAACCCCACTATCCACTAGCCAACAATCTGATGCCCACACTGATGGGGTTCTGCTTCCTTCCCGACTAATTGTTTGGCAGGTTTCTGGTATACTTTTTATAAAAATTGCTGTCATTTTTTAATCTTTGGCTAGTTGCTCTTCAATTTCTTTTTTGGCCTGCCTAATTTTACTTTTATATTCAACTTGCCAGAGATCATGCTCCTTGCTATTTTCCTCAGTAGGATTTAATGTCCAATTTTTAAAAGGATGCATTTTTACCTCTAACCCGTTCTTTTGCTTTGTTGTTTAGCCATGATCCTCTTACTATGTTCTTTTAATTCAGGATATACATTTAATTTGAGCCTTTCTATTATAGTGTGTTTAAGAAGTGTCCATGTCCCAGTGTATTCAGCACTGGTGAAAAGCTGGAGCATTGTGTCCAGTTCTGTACACCACACTTTAAGAAAAATATGACAAATTGGAGAGTCCAGAGGAGAGCAACAAAAACAATCAGAGGTCTGGAAAACCTGATTTATGAGGGAAAGTTAAAAAACTGGGCACATTTAGTCTTGAGTACAGAAAACTGAAGGGAATCTGAAAATAACCTTCAAATGTGTTAAGGACTGTTTTAGAGAAGACAGTGATCAATTGTTCTCCATTTCCACTGAAAGTAAGAAAAGAAGTAATCGACTTAATCTGCAGCAAGGGAGATTTAGATTATAGGATAGGAAAAACATTCTAACTGTAAGGATAGATAAGTTCCAAAAAAGGCTTCCAAAGTCAGTTGTGGAATCCCCATCATTTTCAAGAACTGGTTAGGCAAACACCAATCGGGGATAGTTTAGGATTATTTGGTCCTGCCTCAGTGAAGTGGGATGGACTACATGACCTCTCAAGGTCTCTTGCAGCTATGTGGATACTTGCGTTAAGAGCTGGGCCCAATGCTCACTGAAATCAGTGGGAGTTTTTTCATTGATTTTAATGGGCTTTGGATCAAGCCCTAAGAGAAGTAGTGAGTCCTGTCAGACAGGCAGTATCTAGATCGCTGCTGACCTGGACCATTCAGAACTGCCATCCTGGAGGTGAAACACTCTGTCGTGCACCGCTAGTTCCCACAGACAGCCAAGTTAGAGATTCATAGTCTACGGTCAGAAGAGACAATTAGATTGTCTAGTCTGGTTTTCTACATGACACAGGCTATTACATTTCAGCCATTTATCTCTGTACTCAGTCTCCCGGCTTGTGTCTGGTTACAGGGTAAATTCTCGAAAGGCATCCAGTCTTGATGTAAAGACTTCAAGAGTGGGAGAAACTACCACTCACCTCTAAAGTCAACTCCCAAGGGAAAGCACCTTCACTGGTAAAAGAGCGTGCCTACTTTCTAATTTGAATGTTACTGTCATCAAGTCACCTCTCAATCTTTTTTCTGATAAACTAAAAGGATTGAGCTCTTTAAGTTTCTCAATGTAAGGCATTTTCTCAAGCTTTCGAATCATTTTTGCGTCCTTCTCTGCAACCCCTTTAAGTTTCAACCTGTTAAAAAAAAGTATGGACATCAGAACTGGATGCAGTGGTCCAGCATCACTCGCACTCCCACTCCCACCACATGCAAAGATAAAATTACCTGCTGCTCCTACTCAGTAGTCCCCTGTTTATACAGCCAAGGATCATTAGTGCTTTTTGCCACAGCATCATATTGGCAACTTATGTTCATTTGCCTGTCCACTATGATCCCTAGATCCTTTATGGAGTCTTGTTCCAGGACACAACTCCTCACTCTGCAGGGATGCCCTGCATTAGTAGCATCCCTTTTCTTTTAGCTATACTAAAACAAATTATGTTTAAATGGGTCCATCTTATCAAGTGATCCAGATCACACTGCATGACTACGCTGTCAATCTTTGTATCTGCAAATTGTATCCGTAATGATTTTATATTTACTTCCAGAGTATTGAACAATATTAGATCTAACACCAATCCCTGCAGAACCCCACTAGAACCACCTCAGTACAATGATTCCCCACTGTCAATGACTTCTTGAGAGGTCAGGCAGCACATGTTAAATGGATTAAGAACAGGCTTCATAGACATTATGTAGTGCTTTTATTAATTGGAATGCTGTGCAGAACTAAGTCAAATGCCTTACTTACGCAAGAGTATTACATTACATGACCTTTATGAACTAAACAGGTCCTCTTTACATATTCAGTTGATAAAGTTAACCAAGTAATGTAATATACTTACCTGGTAAGGCATATGACTTAGTACTGCACTTAGTCCAATTGTTTTCCATATAATCATGTTGACTAGAATTAATTATATTCCTATCCTTTATCAGCAGGTTTCCATATCAGTACCCTCTAGAAATTATCACTGGCTTAGCTGCATCTGCCAGGACTCTGAAAAACCACAAGAAAAAGCTTTCTTAAAAGATTCAGAGATATGCAGAGGAAGAGGAGAAAGACAGAGGGGCATCCCGAGCAAAGTTCTAGGTGCTGGGTTGAAGCATCAGGTAAATACGGGCGGGAGGGGAGAAGGAATATCTGAGTCATTCCACAAACTCTCACTTTAGCCAGTCTCAAGCGTAAATCAAACATTAATAGTGAATTGCTTGTGTAAGGCCTTAAGATAGGTAGAGATTGATTTCAACCTGCAAAATACCACCAAGGCCTACTGCTTTGCAGAACAGAAAGCCGGGAGGGACAAAAAGGCTCTTTCCCATTTTGGATGGACAGAGAATTAAAAATGTAGGTCTCACTGATGTGTTCAGTTATGCACAGATTTAGAACCCCGACTCGTTTTCCTTCTATGCTCATTTTGCAAAGGACAATATCTAATTTAAGGTGTAAATTATTTAACTTCATTTTTAATGTTTATTGTTCTTGAAATGGCACTTGAAAAGCAATAGATTGCGGGAAGCAATTGTGCTGTTACATAGAAAAAAATGCATGGACAGTTTAATTTCTTTCTGGTCTTATTTAGTTTAGAATGTTATGACAGACATTCATATACCGATGGAGTGGGCCAAAATTCAGCCCACGTGTTAGCAAATGCAAATTGGATGCTGAAATGTGAGGACAATCTCTGTGTGTATCTTATTTTTCCAGAGTCATAGGAAAAATCATGGCCAATGTCCTATATATCTTTTACATCAGTGGACTTCAACTTTTTTTGGATCAGTGCCCAGTTTTTCAATATTTTCACATTTGCAGTAAGTTTACTGCCCACCTACATAAATTGTTACTTTTTATAAATTGCCACTGTCATTAAATTAATCGTTACATTGTCCTACTGTTAATCGTTAAGTATAATTTTTCAATTTATTTAAATTTTAAACTCAGATATTTTAAATAGGATATTAAACAAATTTCATTCAAACAAAATGTATTCATTATTCATACAAACTTTTTATAAATTACAGCCGGTCGAGTATGGCCATTATCTCCTTCCTTCATTTTTGTAGCGCCCACCAAAAATCACAAAACACCCACTAGTGGGCGGTATTGCCCAGGTTGAAGACCACTGTTTTACATACAATACCATGAACAAGCAAGTCTCTAAAATAAATTTGCATACATACATAATGCATGCAGATATAGTACATAAAACACAGCCATTGGTATAGAAAGAGCCAGCCAGACTGAGCATTAAGAATCTATTGCCCGGGCCTACAGACTGGAAAAGTCATTGCCACTGATTCCCAGACCCTGAACAGTCATGCCCTTGCAAATAAAAAGCTTTGACTCCTGTGGCTCCTCAGCAGTGGCTAGTCAACTCTGGATCTGGATATGGGAATCTTTACTTCCTCAGCTAAGAGACTTGGATCTCTACAGCCAGGGTGTCTAACATCTTTCATCTGACCTGTGACTGTGCGAGAGAGAGAGAGAGAGAGAGAGAGAGAGAGGGAGAGAGAGAGAGGTCTTGCATATCCAACACTCTGCGATGCCACGAGTGTCAGGTCTCGCGACATCACGGTGTGCTGGGTATAAGAGACGGCCCTCTGCAAGAGGGAGAGAGAGACAGACAGGTATTGCAGAGCGCAGTCTCACATACACAGCGCTCTCTGATGTCGCGAGAACATCAATTTACACTTGAAGTACACTGAAGAGAAATCTGGCCCGCCATAGCAAACGAGTTTGACACCCCTGTTACAGACCCGTAAACCTGTATGTGCAACAGCCAATAGAGGGGGATAGAGAGGCAAGCGATGTGAGCATGGGGGTCTCTCACTTTTTGACTGATTTCCTGCTGAGGCTGCTAGACATCTCTCTCTCTGATTGTGGGTGGAGATGCATAGATTCCAGGACCAGAAAGGACTACTGTCATATCTGCCTCCTCTATAGCACAGGACACAGAAGTTCCCCGAAATAGTTCTCAGATGACATATTTAAAAAAAATATAATCATGATTTTAAAATTGCCCATAATGGAGAATTCACCAGCACTTGGTAAATTGTTCCAGTGATTCGGTACTCTCATTGTAAAAAGTATATGCATTGTTTCCAATCTGAATTTGTCTAACTCTTGGGAGATCCAGGATTAATCTTAGGGGTCTCTGGCTGCTATATGACCCCTATGCACTTGTCATGCATATCTGACTCAGCTTAGAGCAAAAGCCAGTCCACAGCCTATAAATACATCACCTAACATTTTATTATGTTAAATTCCAATTACATCACAACTTTGTTTCCAAACGTGCCCAGATTTCATAAGGGAAAAGAGAGTATTCCAAAGATAGGTTCATTACACTTGCAACAGCCTTATGGAGGGAGATTCTGCTTTTGATTAGCCAAGCGTAAATGACAGCTGAATCTGGCCCTCGTCTGCCTTTTGTGCTTTGTAATATTGCTGGCACTGATCCTAGATCAGAGCAAAAAACACGTGTCTGATTTTAATCGCTCACTGTTACTTGGCAATGTAAGAAGTCTTTGTACATATATTTATTTGTCCTAGCAATAAAAGAATATTGCAATTTATTTCCAGGAGATAAAGAGAATCCCTTTTCATTCATGCGTAACTAAGGGGGAGGATCATTACTTTGCACAAGCACAGTAAATGCCAAATCCTTGGTCCGGTTATCATGGCAAATTCCATTTTTTGCCACTTCCCATTTTTTTAAACTCTCCCTCAATTGATTTCATAAATATATTTCTCCCTGGAATTTAAATGCTCATGCGGGGTAAATACACATTCATGCAAGAAGAAATAAACCAAGCTTACAATAGTAGCAAACACAGGTCCATTTTAGATACTATTTAGCAGATTGAATCAGAGGAAAGTCTCGCGCTTTCATGTGGCTGTTTTCCGAGGGAAACCAGGTCAGAATAATTACTGGTGCAAGTGGGTGCTGTTCCGCTCTTGTTCTCCCACTTACACCAGCAGTGCAGCTGATTTGGTCTGCAGAGTGTTAATTACACACATCATCTCATTCCATTACCTTTGAGCCTCAGTACCTGTCACTAAGAGACACCCACATAGAAGCGGAAGCAAAGAAAAAAACAGTAACCACCAGATTCACCAATACACTTCAGCTGCTTTACACTGCCTGAGAGATGCAAATTCCAAAGGGGTAGCCGTGTTAGTCTATTGTAGAAAGACAACAGAGTCCTGTGGCACTTTTAAAGACTAACAGATTTATTCCTGGGCTTGCTTCGCCACAGCTGGAAATCTGCAAAACTATCCCTACTTTGGTGTTAGTCAGTCCTCGAAAAGAATAATCCTTTATACAATACCTTTCATGCCAAAGGCCGCCAAGGCATTGAACTAATACACAGATGACACAAAGATATTTTTAACCGCTTGAGGGAGACACAGCAACTGTTGGGTGGAGAGAAATATTGCAGAATAGAACAGAGCAGCAATTGCAATTGAAACTGAATGAGGAGCTTTCCCTAGGTTTCTAAAAGATTAAAAAATGAGTAAAAACTGATAGAGGACCTCAAGATTTGTCCCACATAATTACCCAAGTTGAGGCTGAGCCTGCGTAGCTTGTGTCTGACAGTGTCGCAGCTCAAGATACGGAGGGAAAAAATACAGCACCATAAATTACATTCACCCAATTGCCTAGAACACCAGAGAGTAAAAGAGCCAACTTAAGGAAAAACAATAAAAGGACCAAATCCTGAAAGGTGCTGAGCACCAGCTAGAGGCATGAAACTCCAACCGGCTTGGAACACAACTGCAGGTGGTCAGCATCTCTCAGTGTTGGGCCCAGAAGGAACATGGTCAGTCAGGCACACGTAGAAGAAAACCCATGCACAGGGAACAATTTGGACCAAAACACCCTCAAGTGCCCCCCCACACACACACAACCCCAACCACCCCCCAAAATAGACACCTGATATTTTGAAACCACTCACTGTTGTAGCTGCGGTTTTCACTAGTCTCTGCCGGCGCGATGCTGTGCTCAACTGGACCTCCAGAGGTGACCCTTCCTGACAGTGAAAGGGAAAAGAAAGGGGTGGAGGAGGAGAAGAGTGGACATGGGAGAGCAAAAGATGGTAAAAGAAGGGACAGGGTGCATCTGTAATTGAACTCTATCAGCTTCATTTCTCAGTCAGTGAGAATACTTGGGGCAGATGCAAAGCCCATGCATGTCAATGAGAGAACTGCTATTGGCTTCAATGGGTGTCAGTTCAGATCCCAGGAGAGTAAAGTACAATAGTAATAATAATAGCTAAGCAGCCTTTTCATATAAATCAGGTTATCTGAAGGCTCTTGCAATATCAGCCCAAGATGGAGTTTCTCTGTATTCCACGTTTCCATTGTGGTTATATGGGAAGATGGTCGAGAAAAAAAACCCATGTCCTCTGTGAAAATTTCAATAAAAATGATGGGACAAATTCATCTAAAATGTCAATGGAAAATTTTAACTTTTTGTAAAAAAAAAAAAAAAAAATCAACCAAACAAAAAAACATTTACTGGTTTTTGATCTAAAAGTTTTCAATTTTTGATTAAAAAATTCTGAAGCAAGCAGACACTTTCCACAAACCTTTCATGTATTGAAAACTCATTTTTCCACTGAAAAATGGTTGTGGTGGACTTAAAAGAAAAACAAAAGCAGGCATGTTTCCAGCAAATGTGCATCTGGACCATGAAAAGGATCAGATTATACGCAAACTCCATCCTGTCCAACCTCCCTGAAGTCGGCAGTAAGGTAAGAGGCAAAGGCCAGCATGGCATTTCACCAAGATGGTGTTTGCTTACAAGCCATACCCGTCTTTAGTGTCAACACGGCACCACCCTGATATTCCTGAGACTGCACATCATAACACCAGTTATATGGAAAGAAACTGCAAACCGCAGAGAAACAAAATGAAGTGTTTAATTAACTCACAGGCTTAAAAATAATCTTAGAGACCAGAGTATTTTTGTTTTGGAAAAAAAAAATCTAGTCCACTATGCTGTAGAGCAGAGGCTCCCAAAGAGGAATGTTTGGGGGTGCAGCAGGACATGGGCCAGTGCCCATGGGGGGAAGAGAGAAGCACTGCCCAGGCCCGCTCCAGCTCAATTTCTGGCCCCACCCCAACTGTGGCCCCATCTTGGCTCCTGGCCATAGTTCCACACCACAGTCACGGCCCCAGTCCTACCCCCATCCTTATGTCCCAACCGCAGCTCAGCTGCGGCTCTGCTCCTACTCCTGCTCCCAGCTACAGACCCACACCAGCTGGAGCCCCAATTGTGGGCCCAGGCTCCTGGCCTAGATCGCAGGCCCGGCTCTCAACCATGGCTGGAGGGAAGAGGAACACAGGCAGGGAAAGTGGGGAACATGACATAAAAAGTTGGAGACCCCTGCTCTAGAGCTTCTAAAGACCACAGACTGAGGAATTCAAGTATTCATCCCAGATGCAATTTCATCCCAGTGCAGAGAGCCAGCCCAAAGCCAAGATAGCATTTAAATTCTACTTACAGCAACATCAGGGGCGTGAGTGGCACCAAAGTGGTGTGCTATTATTATAATTGACATTTATATTGTGTTTATACTACCTAGCTCTTATACAGCACTGTTCATCAACAGATATCGAAGATGGCAGCATCATTATCCCCATTTTACAGATGAGGAAACAGAGGCATCTAGCTGAAATGACTTACCTAGTAAGCTGGTGGCATAACCAGGAAGAGAATCCAGGTCTCCTGAGCCCCAGTTGGGTGCTCTAGCCACTGGATCACACTGGTGTCACTTATGGTAGATACTTTACAAACATTAGTAACTGACAGTCCCTTCCCCCAATGGCTCACAATCTAAAATAGGCTGCATGCAAGCTCTCTGCACAGAGGGAAATTTCACTCCCGATGAATACATTCACCCCATTTACTTTCATCTTCATCACATCATGACCAACACTCATTTTATTCTTCTCCAGGAGAACAATACTTCCTGCATTCCTTTCTGTCTGATGCATTCAGCATCAGTATGCAACTTTTCTTCCTTCCCCGGAGTCGGAGGGAGCGGGGCCTAATACTGCCATTGCTTTGCATGCAGAACTGCCACCAAAAGTAAGTGGAAGATCCATAGCATTAAAGCATCAACCTTCGATGCATCTAGGTCCAACCTATTCTCATATCCAAAGAACTTACCAGAGTCCTTGCTGAATATTTTCAAACTCTAGTGCACAGAAATTTAGCTATCAGTGAAACATGGAAATGAATCCAAATGATCATTAGCTAACAATGCATCCACAGCTCATTACATTATTTTGAGAATATACAGTGTGGCACAATCCAGAGTAAGGTATGAAGAGCTCATTACCAAATTGCTTGAAGAAAAAAAAGAAATCTAACTCTGGCTGCTATAGATACAATATTTTCACATCTCTGCATATGCATGCAGTAGAACCGAGTAAACAGAGGGCGCATTTCAGAGTGATTTCAATACATATCCCTGGACATATACAGGTGCTCAAGGGGGACAGAAGGGGTACAAGGACCTTGTCTTATCCCAATGTGCAGGAGATGGGCAGAGACTCATAGGCTCTAAGGTCAGAAAGGACCAAGATGATCTAGTCTGAACTCCTGCACAATGCAGGCCACAGAGCCTCCCCCATCCCTACCTCAATAAACCTCTAACTTATGAGTGAGTTATTAAAGTCCTCAAATCATGGGTTAAAGACTTGAAAGTGCAGAGAATCCACTAGCAAGTCTCAAGCACTGCTCTTGAGGGCAGGCTACTCCTAAGAGGGTGCTGAAGGGACAGCTAAAACCACAGAGGTGAGCATGTGCTTTCCTTCTAGGGGTTTATACAACGGGGTCACAAGCCCCCACCATCAGGACTTAGTCCTTTAGGACAGTGGTTTTCAAACTTAGGGTCGGGACCCAGGACTGGGTCGCAGACCCTCAGGCACTGGGTAATGGCACCCCCTGCAGCTGCCAAAAGACTGGAATGCATTGCTGAAAGATGTAATTGTTGGGTCGGGCATAAATGATTTTTTTCATCGGGGTCTCGAGAAAAAAACCTTTGAAAACCACTGCCTTAGGAGATATGAGCGAATGAGTGTATTGGGCCCCCGCTCTCCCAGTGAACAGAGAGGCTGATGATAACCAATCTGCAGCAGAGTACCATCACTGTCACCACTGGTTTATATCCTGTCTCTCGGATATTATTAAACGGGCAGCCTGTTACTTGGCTTTGGAATATTGCTCCTGCTCTGACAAGCATTGCTAGGAATCTGGCATTTGTTCCTGAGACACATACTACTACCAGCACCATACAACATCTGTAGCTGGAGCAACTTCCCGTCACCTAAGAAATTGTTGTAATACTTGTGAGACAGGCACTATATAAATCGATATTTTCTTGTAAATATCTCCATATAGATGTCTTGAACTAATACTGCTTGGTTATTATGTAGAAGTCCCAGATATACGACTTGTACAGAATACTGAGGATAAAGTTCCTAGTGACTCTCCCAGTCTTAAAATTGCCTTTTTTAAATGCAAAGGCCTTCCTCAGTTCAGCCTCGCTGTGTCTGACATTCCCATGCCCTAGCTTATGAATCTTGTCTTGAGGTCAAGTAAAGCTGGGTTTTGTCTTTTCCCTGACTAGCAGTGATTAAACTTTGGGGTTAAAGCTTTGGTTATGTCCCTCGGATTTCAAGCTCCCTTCTTGCATTTGTTCGGAATACAGGCTGTTAAATCAAAGTTGGTTAGTCTGTTTCAGTTCAGCCTCCTGGAACCGAGGATGATATTACAGGTCTGATTTTCTTAAACATATGTGCGCACAAAAACATTCCTCCCCATTTCTTATATGCCCAGATGTCCATTTATGCATCTAATTGTCCATTTGATTGCCTGAGTATGGTAAATGCATGTACAAATTAGAAACAGAACAGCACATACCTTCCCGTGCATGCAATATTCAAGAGCAGGCTCTTATGTGCAGCTTGATGTACACAGCAAGAAAGCTTCAGATACATAGCTAGCTGCCAGTTGTTTTTTCTTTTGCAAACTGCCTGGTCAGAGGTCAAACTCAAATAAAGGTGCTAGCTCACAAACAAATGAGATTCAGCCACAGGATGTGAACAGTGGCAAGAGGAGCTAACCCAGATCCTCATCATGCCATCCTTGCACATTCAGAGCTCCCAAGCGCTCCTATTTTATTGTCCAAGAGGCCAGGAGGCAAATGTTATGACACCAGTTAAAAATCATTCTTGCATTTGAGACTGGCCTGAGAGAGTGTTACTTTGGGAAACTTCTGAGCTGTCAGATAGATCAAGTGACACAGTGATGCACGATGGACTGAAAAGAGCCTGTTTTTTCAAGATCAACAGAACAGAAGCTAAGCTTTGGCTTCCGATGCCTGGATTGGCAAAGCATTTGAGAGTCTGACATTTATATACAATGTCAACTCAGTGTGCCATTTCCAGAGTGCACAATGTACATGCCAAACGTATGCAGAAACCACAGCAGAAAGCTTCCGAAAATGATATTTGCTAGTAGAAGATACAACATAGGTAAAGATCCAGTTAGTGAACATGTCTCCATACGTGGATATAAAGTACTCAGTGGTTTACTTTTCACATGTATTTAGTCCCGTATGAAAATGATGTTTGAAAAGGTATTCTGCAAGTTAGGGTCATTGAAGTTGATCATGGAACCCTTACTTGGGCAAAAATCTCTTCGGAGTTCAATATGGAGTTTTGCGTGTCTAAAGGTTACAGGATCAGTACCAGTTTTGGGGCAGACTGTGACCCTTGCCGTATGACCATGCAGCAGAGTATGGAGCAGAACGGATCCTCTAAACTCCTTTGTGTTCCCTCTCTGAACGACTCATCACAGGGGAGGGGAAGAGCACCTCTGTGGGAATGGTCTCCATCTCTCATTCAGGTGGGTAAGGAGCGAGCAAAACAAAGCCTTCATCCTTCTAGTACCTCGGCCAGCACAATGCTGCTGACACAACCGGGGAAGCAACCTCAGCCAAGTGTGGGACTGGTCCCACCCTGTTGCTGATCACTCCCCCCACCACACGTGCCCCTGGGCAGCTCAGCTACACACAGCCACTTGGCTCAATCGTCACAGAACTGTTAGCAAGTCATTTGACTATAACAGAATAAATCCCTTCACAGAATGTTCTGACGCTGCTGTTTTGATTAATGTCTCCATGAATAATATTAAAATATTTACTGTATTCAATAAGTCAATTTGCTTGTGTGTCTTTTAAATTACTTCTCCATTTGTGTTCTCTCTTTTGCAATGGCCATTGTATATAAAAATCACATGCCACACTGGAAAGCATTAAACATTGCACTAACTGGAGATGTTACATTTTAAATAGCTTTTATTATTGTAATGCTTGTATTACAAATTTCATTCTAAAATACAATTCTCCCCCCTAACACAGGTAACGATATTCAAAATGGCTAGAAACAGGCAAAATACATGCATCATGATTACTTCTTTCCAGAGTTTACAATAACAAGAGCAGGACTCTGCAAAAATTGGAGGCCCCTCGTCAGTAAAAAGTACCTAAGCATTCACCTAACTTGAACCATAATGGCAGTCTCATTGCTTCAACTGGGCTACGTATGCGTTTCAAGTACCTTGCTGATCTGAGGCCACCAATGACATCAGCAAGAGCCAAGGGCTTTCAGCACTTCGCAAATTCACAATCTCATTCATTAAGGGGCTGAATATACCAACTACAAGTCAGCAATGCACTTAAGAATGTGCTTTTGTCCATGAATAGTCCTTTCCAAACCCGGGACCTAGCCGCACCAAGCCCAAGGGCTGCATATAATGCATATTGCAGAAAACACTCAGCAGAGACATTCATTATTATTATTACCATGGCACATAGGAGCTAGTGGTGAGCAATTCCCCATTGCACTAGGCAATGTACAAAGCTAGATTAAAAAGGCATTCTGTGCCCGAAAGAACTTACAGTCTAAGTATAAAAGATGAGACGTGACACATGGATATAGACCAGTGGTTCCCAAACTGGTGGGCATGAAGAAAATCCAAGGGGGGCATCAGGCTGTGAAATTTTCCCAGCTCGTGAAGAAAATGCAGCATCACCCTTCACATTAAATTTGTTTGGTGTCTGCTATTATTTTATTTTAAATTACATTTTTAGAAAGCAATTGGGAAGAACAGCCCAGTCATGAGCTCTCTCATTTTTACATTAAATTACTTTTGTTTCTGCTATTCCTTATTTCAATTACATTTTTATTAAATTTTTGCATCAAGAAAACCTATTTGTGGTTATTTTTAATTGTACAAATACGAATTGAATTTTTGTTAAAAGGGGGTTGGATGATGGCAAAGGAGAGGTGAGGAGGCGTGAGGGTTTCTCAAAAATCAGAAAGGAGGCATGATGCTGAAAAGTTTGAGAGCCTCTGATCTAAAGTTTGGCCGTTCCTCTCTGTCCACGCAGCTAAAACTCTCAGCATTTCACATCTCAATTACAGCAATTTCCTTTGAGCCCTGGGTTCAGTGGCTCCTCTCTTAGGAGAGGAAGGCGCCTTTAGCTGCGGATGGGCCTGCGCTCAGAGGACCTTCCCAAGACCTCAATAGATACAGCAACTTCCTTCTCTCTGGTCTTCACAAATACAACCATGTCCTGTGCATGTCTCTTCAGAATGATCCGTAGAAGCATTTTCGTAGCCTGTCACTTTGACATTATCACCCCTCCGCTTGCCCCCTTCGCAGACTTTCCAGCTATATCATATCAAGCATAAATTATTAGTCCATTCACAGCCTGTCCTCACCCTTCCCATCTTTTCTAATTCACTACTGAGATGTCAGTTCCCACTTTTGATTGGCTTGTCACGTCAGCCTCCATCGTCCACTTTTTAAATCTATAATGAAGCAAAATACTTGAAAGCGTCTAGGTTGCTGGTGTGATGGGACCACTGCCTATCATGAAGACCAATATTGTTCCCTTGTACTCCGTTGGTCTGGCTATATCACAGGCTCTCAAACTTTTCGGCATCACACCTCCTTTCTGATTCTTGAGAAACCCGCACGTCTCCCCACCTCTCCTTTACCATCATCCAAACTCCTTTCAACAAAAATGCAATCCGTAATTGTACAATTAAAAATAACCACAAATAGGTTTTCTTGATGCAAAAATTTAGTAAAAATATAATTTGAAATAAGAAAGAGCAGAAACAAAACTAATTTAATGTGAAAACAAGAGAGCTCATGACTGGGCTGTTCTTTCCATTTGCTCTCTAAAACTATAATTTAAAATAAAAAAAAATAGCAGAAACAAAACAAATTTAATGCAAAGGATCATGCTGCATTTTCTTCACGAGTTGGGAAAATTTCACAGTCTCCTGCCCCCCTTGGATTTTCTTCACGCCCTCCAGTTTGGGAACCACTGCTTTAGTCGCTATACAGAAAGAATCCGACTATTTAGACAGCCTGAAAGCGAGGATTTATAGAGAAGTCCAGGTCAAAAATTACACCCAGATTACAGGGATGAACAACAGGCAGGATGGTGCTGTTGTTCACAGCAGCTGAGATAGGAGGTAGCAGAGAACACTTGAGTGGGGGGAGAGAGGAGAGGAGATGGTGAGCTCTATTGTTTCCATGTTGATTTTGAGTTGGCGGCTACACATCCGTAAGGAGATGTCAGATAAAAGTTGAGATTTTAGTATGGACCATCGGAGACAGATCTGGAGTAGACAGACAGATCTGTGAGTCATCAGCATTGAGATGGTAGCTAAATTTGTGTTTGTGGATGAAATTACCAAGAGAGAAAGTGTAAAGGGAGAAGAGAAGGGGACAAGGACAGTGTCCTGTAGAACTCCCACAATACAAAGAGAGAGGAGGAATGAGGAAGATCCTCCAAAGAACACACTCAAGGAGTGATTAAAAAGGGAGGAGGAGAACCAGTAGAGAACAGAGCCAAGGGAGGACAAAATTTAAAAAAGAACATTGTCAACTCTGTTTGTTCTTCAAGCCCCTGATGAAGTGTGATTTTCTCCCACAAAAACTCATGTGATAAATGTGTTAGTCTTTAGAAGTGTAACAGGACTCCTTGTTTACTTAATTTTGTTGAAGGCAGTTGACAGGTCAAGGAGGATGAGGATGAAATAAAAGTTCAGAGCTCTGGCTAGGAAGAGCTCCCTGGAAGTGAGAGCTGATTCAGTGGAGTTCAAGAAACAGAAGCCAGCATGGAGATGGTGGCATTGCAAAAGAAGAGTTCAGACAGAGATTGTAAACACAGCATTCAGTGAAACAGAATGTACCATTCAAATCCCTGTCTGGGGAAAAAAGACTAAAACATTTTAAAAACTTAACAGCCATCTTAAGCAGGATAGACAAGAAGGGGGAGCACTGCTGACAAGAGCGAACAAAGCAACCTCCAGGACACCACCTACCTCCATTTTAGAAACACCCTCTTCCGAAAGGACATGAAAGCCAATAAAGCTAAAACCTGGCAAAACGAAAGACTAACTTACTTCACTCTATTGTATGCAAATCTCACACACACACACACACACACACACACACGCACACGCACACGCACACACACACACACACACACACAGCTGTATATAAATATATATCTACAACATGGGTATAAATACACCTAAATGCACAAATATAGATTTTAATACACTAAATGTATCTATCCATTCATGTGTGTGTGTTCACGCACGCACGTGCGTGCACACACTCAGCTATACTTACTGCTCATGGACTCAATCTACAGCCCACTGAGTTCAATACAAGCTTTTCCATTGATTTCAGTGGGTGTTAAATCATCTCCTGAGACCCTAAAGGACGTACGCACATTCTAAAGTCCACCTCTTAAGCATACGATTAAGTGCATTTCCAAATCTGAGGCTAAAGGACAATATGTTAAGGAAGCATCAGTAGTGTTTAAGTCAACAAGGAATTTAAGTATGTGCTTAAAGTTAAGCACACATTTATGTGTTTTGCTGGATGTGTACCTGGGGATATTTTAGGCCAAAGTGAAAATCCACATTTAAAACCAAACAGAGTCCTGTGGCACTTTTACAGACTAACAGATTTATTTATCACATGAGAGCACGAAAGTGATAGTCTTTAAAAGTGCCACAGGACTCTGTTTGGTTTTCTGCAATAGACTAATACAGCTCCCCCTTTGGAATTTAAAATCAAAACTCCAATATTGGAAATCACTTGGATTTTCATTTAACAATCAAATAAATGGAGAAACAGACATTTAAGGTAACCTTTGGACACATTACAAACGAAAGTCCTGGGGCACCACCTTAAAGACTAACAAATTTCTTCAGGCATAAGCTTTCGTGGGCTCCAACTCACTTCATCACCTTCTAATCAACGGATGTGAATGGGCCTCATCTATCCCAACTGAACTGACTTTGCTAACACTTGCCCTCCTTTCCCCTGGCATGTGTATACCTGTCAAACTGTGGTTGCCACTTCATGTATCTGACGAAGTGGGTTGGAGCTCACGAAAGCTTAAGCCCGAAGAAATTTCTTAGTCTTTAAGGTGCCACTGGACTCTCGTTTTTGCTGTGCACAGACTAACATGGCTACTCCTCTGGATATCTAGACACATTAATTAAAGAATCACTGAAATGTGAAATGGACTCTCAGCTGTATTCTTTCATTTAAAGACCACAGTGGCCATCACCTTTGGCCCAAATCCTGAAATCAGAACCCAAGTGCATCTTTGTGTCCACGCAAATCACTACTGCAGACTGCAGCCTTGGTTTTCTGACTGATGTGAGGAGCCTCATAGCAAGGGTAACAGAAGATACTTGAAATTCTTCTTCATAAAGACCCAGAAGAATGTTTTTATCATCTCAAATGCTGCAGCTCACCAAAAAGTATTGAAGATTTTCATTTGTACTACATACCATGGTTTTTAATCAAAGTTTCTAAAAGGCAATAATAATGGGAACATGCATTTATAAGAGAAAAAACAAAATATTTTTTTTGTTGTTAAAATTCCTTGATTTGAGAGATCTATGTCTAATTTTTCATATAGCCTTGAACAGCCAAAAAACCTGTTATAAAATCTCAGTGCCAGAACATGACAATAGACAGCACCATGGAGAGTCTTGGTTATCTCAAAGGGAATAATTTAATGCTAACCAATAGCAAAAGGGTGACCCAGTTTGGAAAGGCCTGGAGAGAAACACGCTGCTGGTGATTTTAGCCATGTGCAGTTGCACGCAGGCACAGTTAAAAGGCAGATTAATAGGCAGTCAGGTGTGAGGAAAAAAGCCAAGGAACCCCACAGTGGAACACAAGGCACTTATCCTATTTTGTAAAGCACTTTATGAATTAACCTAGACTGTTCTTTTTTTAAATAGCAAGCTTCCTAAGATTCACACCATGTTTTGCAGGCCTCATTTGTATGCCAAAGCAGTACAGTTCACATAAATCTGAGTTTTGTTTTTTTTCTAGAGCCTGAGAGGGGCAGGGGGGAATGAAAAGTGACCACTAAATCAATAGGCTGCACTGAACAGCCCCCCACATAAGGTAACTGTGCAGTCCGTATCATTAGTGCTGCCAGTGGGTAATTTCTTTAACTTGCATTTCATTGTCCTTTGTAATATGGTTACAGTCAGAAAGAGTGACCAACAGAAGGTCTCCTTCTGCTCCTTACTCATGGGACCACTGACTTTAAGAGGGCCATTTGTGTAAAGGCTGTGAGGTTACGTGCAGTCTTAGAAAAGCTAATAAAAGTGTGGCTAGAGTCCTGTCTTAGAAAGTGTTATCACAAAGACCATTTTAGTATCATATTCTAGCATCCAATATCCATGTAATGATCACGGCATCTTTGGTGGCTTGGGGTGGGAGAAGACGGGTCTCCTAATTCTGATTTGCTATTCGAAGATTGTCTGAAAGAGTTCAGTCCTCCCCTCCACATGTCAAATCACTTTAGTGAAAGAATAAAATGAAAAAACAATCCTTCAGCACAAAATCTTGACTTAGGAGAATAGTTCTTACATGTGCCACTGGTTCTCTTCAAAAACATACAGAAATACATAAAAGATACCAAAAGAAAACAGACCAACAGCATCAATAAATACCTAAATATGTCCACATTCCACATTGTACATAGCCAGAGTAGCCATCATACACATACTATGTTTCTAAAATCAGACTATTAGTTAAACTCCTACTACATGCAGATCGCGTCTTATATCACACCTGCCCATAAAGATATATGCTTGTACCAAGCATGGGTAATCTATGTATTCATATGTAAAAAAAAACCAGGAGATCATAACAAGGAAAAATGTGAACAAAGGTGGTGTTTAAAAAGCCCCGTTTTAATTATGTGATCAGCTCAAACTTGAGGTAATTAATTTTCTAACACAAGGAGCTACAAGAACAACTCCACAGTTACGGTTGAGAGACAGTTCCCACTGTAACCTTGGTTTTAACTGTTCTCTTCTAAACTTCAGCAAAAAAGGTCCTTGTAGCTGGAATTTGTGTGTGTTAGTCACAAGCCAGGGAATAATTTGGGGGGAACTTTCAGGATCACTTAGATAACGGAAACCCAAACCCCATTACAATTATGCACAGACTCCTGAACTAAATACTTAAGCAATACAATAACTGATAAACATGGGCAAACATTGCATAACTCCAGTACTAAGACAGCTAACTGACTGTTCTAATTGTTTTATAATCATTATAACATGTCCGAGAGTTTAATCAGCCTAGAAATCATTGCTGTAATGACTTAAATTTGCATTTCAAGAATGATAACATTTCCCCTGTGCACTGTTTAGGAAAAACTCTATGTAAATCCACTAATATTTCTTTATTTTATACAACAATGGTAATTACAGCATTTCCAAACTTAGGGTCAAATTATGCCCTTGGAGAATTTGGACAATTATCTTCACATATACTTCAAGTCTTACGCTTTATTGGAATGCAGAAGACATCAAATTGCATTACACCTTGTATCGTGTATTGAACATGACAGATTACTGCCGGACCCTTCTCTGATCTTCATAAATACAGCCTTGCCACACGCACATCCATGCACAATGCTGCTGCAAACATCATTTTACTAGCTCGCCTCTTTGGCCAAGTCTTCTCTCTTCATCCTTCCACGGCTTGCTCGCGCTTCTCTATCGCATCAAACATAGCTATTCATCTTCACTTCCCAGCCTGTCCTTACTCTACCTAGCATCTCTCAGTCACTACCAAGAAGTCCACTTCCTCCTCAAATAAACTGATGGTGCCAGCCTCCATTGCACCTTGCTACCTTTCACTTGAGAGAAGCCCATTATCCTACTTCCAACTGTCCTTTTCTGTGATGTCTACAAAATCTGGGCAACGATTAGCCTGCTGGTGTGTCAGCACCTGTCACACTGACCAATACTGTCTCACTGTTTGCTTGTACTGCCCACACCCGTCTGCTATCTCTTGTCTTACAGACCAAGTTCTGTGGAGCAGAGACCATTGTCTTGTTTTGCGTTTGCAGAGTGCCTAGCATAATAGGATCCTGGACCACATCCCACACTCCCGGGTGCTACAGTAATAAAAATGCTATGTAACAATGAACTCATTCAACTTCACACTGAACCCTTCTATCACCCTTTAAGTATCAGCAACCATACTGTACTATACAGGTGCTCTCTTTATACTGTACTAAGTCTTTCTTTGCATCCATGTCATCTTTTAATGTGAAACTCCAGAGTTATCTTTGGACCCCCAGTCTACAGCATTAAATAGGAATCATTTCCATTGGCTTCAGTGTGGGAAATCACATAAAATGTAGTGTCAGTGTGGTAAGGTGTTTTAAAGACACCTATCGTCTCAGAAATTGTTGAATTATTTCTCACAGCATAGTTACAATTTTTCTCGCACGTTTCAGTGGCAGTGATGGACATTTTGTACTTCTGAATGCGCGGGTCACATCACAGCTCAGCAGCTCCAAAACACAGGCAATACATTAAATTTCATCACTCTTCACTTGTAGGTAAGTGATATGACAGCCACCTACCTAGACAGCAATTTCAAGTCTATTGTGCTAATGGTTTGCAAGATAAAAGCACCTGTACACTGCAATTTATGCAGAAGTGACGATCACAGCCTATCACACAGTAACTCCCATCACTGTATGATAAGGATGAATGCAATCCAGTGTTGCTCAGAAAGACCGTTAACTAAATGAAGAAAGCAGCTCGGTGACTGTGGAATTTGTGCTCGTGCCAAAAGCAACTTCCCTTCCAACTCAGAGATGCAAATTTGGGCAGTTGTCCAGGGAAGGAGAGAAAAACCAAGGCTGTGTGAACTATTATTTCCCAGTGATTACAAGATCATGGTTATAATATCCAAATCCATTCTTGATTTCAAGTCTTTTACATGTGCTTTTCCACCTGGTTTAATCAATCTTTTCTTGCTTATAGGAATTTAATTGATATACCTCCTGTATAAGTCTCATTATGATAACCTAGGAGTTAGGGGGCGTATCGCATTCACACTAAATTTCAGCACAATTCAGTATTCAATGAATGAGAGGGTAGTGCACATATTGAGCAGAAAGGAATTCAAAACAAGAGAATACAATAGTTTTTCATGGTCCATAAAGAGCTGAAAGCTCGAGCTGAAAGCTCAAACAAATTGGAGGAATTTGCATCAGCCTCCTACGGATTTATGCATTTCTGGAGGAATCACTCAATGAATTCCACCAACACACTGGGTTGCAACTTCCAAAGGGGTAGCCATGTTAGTCTATTCAGCAAGACAAACAAGAAGTCTGGGGGCACTTTCACTTGCAAGTTAGGTCGACTTAAGGAGGCTTAAGTTGACCTAACTTAGTCCCTGTCCACACCAGGCTTTCATTAAGTCGACTTCAGAAATTCCTTAGGTCGACTTAATCAGAATCGCCGGTTAGGTTGACCTAATCCTTAAGTTAACTCCTTAGGTCGACCTAAGCTCAGTGTGAACGCTTAAGTCCACTTTATTAGGTCGACCTAATAGGTGACCCCGGCCTGCCCCCCACCACAGGGCTCCCAGCCTGGGCACTTGCCACCCTGTCGCTGGGGGGGCTCTGGGGCCCGAGAGCACTCCCGCTCCAGCCAGTCTGCAGGGGCGTGGGGTGGCTGGCATGCAGGGCAGCAGCCCCCGTGCAGCCCCCCAGGGTCACAGGCCCTGAAGAGATGAGCGCTGTGCCGGGCCAGAGAGGAGAGGTTTGGCCAGAGAGGTGCAGCACCGTGCACAGGCTGCGCCAGCTGCCTGGCCCCGTCACCCCGGCCAACCCCCAGGCAAGCTGGCTCTGGCCTGCCCCATCCCCAGGGATGGACTGGTTGGCCCAGCGGTGGGGAGGGAGCACCTCCACAAAGGCCAGCGCCAGCAACACAAGAGCGCCCTCACTCCTGCACTGCCAGCGCTACAGATTATCAAAGGGGTTTTAGGGGCTGAAGCCCAGGGCCCCCTTTTGGCCGAGGCCTGGGGCTTAAGCCTCTGTGATAATCCAACCCTGACAGCATCCTCAGAGTTCAGTTAGAAAATATGCTAAACACTTAGAAACCAATGCTCAGGAAGTCACCTTCCAGTTTTAGGGACTGCACAAATAAGATATCAGAGAGAACAGCAGATTGAAATTGACCTCCCCTACCAGCGACTGGCACCTTTCGACAATCACAAACACAAGAGAACACCCACCATAGTCACTGAAAATAACTGCACAGAAGGTGCTAACCTATGGCTAACTGCTTATTTGTTTAATTTTTATAATTACATTATGAAATTGAGGGTAAACTTTGGTGCCTAGGTGACTTTGGGAGCCTAAAGCTGATTTTCAAATTTGAGTTAGGCAAGTAAGGGCCTAAATATAATTTATTTCCAATGACATGTAGGCTCCTAGATCAAATTTTGAGACTTTTACTTCAGGTTTTTCGTTGTTGAGACCACTTCATTAGTCGAAGTCCTCTTTCCTCCTTACAACTTCCTAATACTCCTCCTTCTCTCCACCTCTGACTTCATTTGGTCTCCAAAACATTAACATCAATGAGTCACTCCAGATTCCTCATTGTGTAACTGTGAGCAGAATATGGACCAATGGGAATGACTATGTGCATCCAGGGTCAGAATTTGGCCGGTTAGTTTCCACTCTTTGCTCTTCTCTCCCCCCACCCCTTTTCACTCTCTCCTCTCCTCTGATCCTCCCTTCTATGCATCATGCAGTTTCTTTACTGGACTTAGTATTTCATGACGAAGTCATGCACCAAAGAATTTCCTTTGTTTTACTATGATTTTTCAATGACTATCCTGCTTTCCTCACCAAAATGATCTCTCACTACTGTAAGCATAATTCTTGGTAGGGAATAAACTTTCTATATTATGTATAGTTTCTCTATATGCATACATACACACAGAAAATGAATCCATGTAATAAATGAATTTATTGTAAAACTGTCCACCTCACCCATCTTCCTACGACCTTCCCAATCCCTAATCAGCTACTTGACAGCCACCATTTAAAACACTGGTCAACCCACTACTAAAACATTTCTGCCTTCTACCCAAACGATGACATTTTCTATTCCCCCAGCCCCACCTGTCCAAAACTACACCCAGTTGCCCAAGATCCAGAATGGGAAAGATTCTGGCCTGCAACACTAACAGATTTTCTGCACATGCCATGAGCTAGCATGTGCCAGTCCCTTCTCCCCAAGCCTCAGGCAGTGCCGATGGCCTCCTCAGTTAAGAAAAAGAAGCTGCCACCTTAAAATTTGACAGCAGCCATGGCTGGAGTGCCCCTTGCCACTGAAAGCCACTTTGGACAGCTTCTTTTGGGCTTCTTTCAGCAGCAGATAGGGGGAGGGAGGCCTAGCACGCCACCAAAAGCCGCTTCAGGTGGCTTCTTTTGGTGGCGGGGGGACAGGCATGCCTTTGAAAGCTGTTCCAGGAGGCTTCTTTCAGCAGTGGCTGGGGTGGAGGTGGCTGGGGGGGGATCTCCAGGCATCCCCAGGCACGCCACTGAAAGAAGCCATGTGGAGCAGCTTCTTTTGACAGCAGATGGGGTAGAGTAGCTGGGGAGGGGTCTCCAGGCACACCACTGAAAGAGACCGCCCAGAGTGGCTTCTTTCGATGGCAGCTAGGGTGGGGGTCTCCAGGCACGCCACTGAAAGAAGCTATCCGGAGCAGCTGGTGGTGGCAGGAACAGCAATTTCAGCAGCGCCGCAGAGGGCGCAGTGCACCGCTCCGAATCAGCTCATGTGCCACTCTTGAGATTGAAAGCTTTCTACTGCTGGGAAGGAGGAGCACTCACTAGCTCCTGGGGGGAAGCCCCAAGAGAACTGACTTTAAAATCATGATATTTTGTATACAGAAATGCAAAAGAGCATCTAAAGGACTTACTTTGCTTTTTGAGACTTATACAGTGGGATACACAGTGTAACTATGGCATCTGGTGCAGGGATATGAAAAAGAGTCCAACCCAAGTGTATTAATTAAAACTCTGCAAAACATTTACAAACCAGTTTCTCTGGAACTGATCTAGTGTTTAAACAAAAGAGACGACAGTGTGGCATGATATATGTTTAACTGGCATGAATCTGGGACTGCCTAAGTAATCTATTAATGGCTTTGCCAATCCTGAGTTTATGCAGTAACCCCAAACTCATGTCAATAACACCCCTCTGCCACTCCACCATAAGAGCTATTCTCTGTATCTTACCAGATAGGCCTGGTGATATTTTAACAGACCTGTCAAGGAACAATGATCAAGAGGTTGTTTTCCACCTTCACATCACGTGCTGAACTCCTCACTGAAGTCAATGGTAGTTTACATAAAAATCAGTGTCAGGATACGTCCCCAGGTGATAACTTTTCTTTAACCATAGGTTATATATTTGGCAAGAAGCTTTCTTTATTGTTGACAAGTTTCACAGCTTAATTAATTCCCTGAGCTCCCTATTAAAATTTGACCCATAATCTGGCCTCAGTTTAGAAGTGGCAATTTTGCAGGGGAAGAGGGCAGGGGAATCAACCTATTTGATAATTGTTCCTTTCAATAAGAAGGGCCAAATCCTTGCATTTATGTCAATGGGAGTTGAAGGACAGAGTAAAGGTAGCAAAATCTGACTGCATGCTTTATACAGAACCCTTGTAATAGCATTACACTGTGCCCAAACACAGCAGCGTCTACCGGAAACTGAAAAACTTGTTTCATACAATATATCCAATATGCTAGACAGACAGGCAGAATGGAGGGAGGGAGGAAGGGGCATAAATATTCAAGACAGGATGGTACATTATAGTAATGTCATTGATTATTCCTTATTAAATTGTAAATAAGGCTTAAAGGGGGAGCCGTGCTAGTCTATTGCAGAAAAACAACCGAGTCCTGTGGCACTTTTAAAGACTAACAGATTTATTAGTTATTTGTTAGTCTTTAAAAGTGCCACAGGACTCTGTTGGTTTTTTTTAAAATAAGGTTTGATACTTTAATTTAGTTTTCTAGACAATTACAGCTCCTGAACATTCATTCATTTTGAGCAACCCTTGCACAATTGCTGAAGTAAATGACAGCTTTAGATGCACAGAGATTGAAGGACAGGTTTCTAAGACCATCCCCATTCAGCGAAACCTCTAAGCACATACTTAAATTATTGCTTTGTTGAATCGGGGCTTACATAAAGCAGGCAATCTGAATGGTGAAAATAGTGTTCCTCTGAACAAGGAGGTGAGATTTTTAACCCATCAGTCAAGATTTAGGCAAAGCTTTGCACAGCAAAAGAGAAGCCAGTTTTCAGAGGCCTGGAGAAATGGGGTATCACGCTATCCTAACCCATTCCTCACAATAGCACAGGCTCACTTTTTACCCAAACAGAACTACAGTAATGCATATTTACAGGCTGTTAGTTTAATATTTCAGCTGCTTCTCATATTCTAAATGGCCCCTGTGTTCATATCAGCAAGAGTAATATGTATGTTTTACAGGGCCAGCCCAACCATATAGGTGAACTAGGCAGTCGCCTATTAGATGGAAGAGAATTTTTTACATACGTTATCTCTTACGACAGATGTGGGAGGGGTACCAAAATCAGAATTTCCCTAGGGCACCAAAAACCCTTGGGCCAGCCAGGTTGTTTTAACAGAAGAGTGAAAATGAGAATTTGGTGCCGTCTGGAGTGTATTCCCATCCTCTGCTCTGTTGTGTAACTGTTGCTCCTAGCGTCAACTGAAAACAGAATATTTAGGGCCACGTTGGGCTGCTCTCTCTGTTACGACAGGGACTACGTGTGAAAACATTCAGTTACAGAATGTGACTCCAATCGTCCCATTACCAACATGCCCTTCTGGAGTGTCCAGCAGTGACAGGGGACCAAGGCCACTATCCTAAGTCACAGCACAGGGAGTAGAAAAGCCTATGTTCATTGCTGGGGTCTCCAATACTGCAAACAATAGCTAGCTAGCTAGGAAGGAGTTGGCCCTTTTAAAAAACAATTCTTTCGCAACAACTCCCTTTATTATCTAGTTAATGACAACACTTACAGATGATAATTTTATGTGTAATAAAACTTCTTTACTAACATCTCACTTTTGCTTCTGAGAAAGGGAGGGGGGAGAGAAACCAGCGAAAAGGACAATTAAAGCAAAGGTGCTTATTCTTTATCAGCCTTCCATTTGTAAAGGACACATCAAAGGCATCTTATTCCCTGGGCCGCTGCTTGTGTGTGGAATGTAATGTATTCTGTCATGTCAGAGGTCACCTATCAAATTCTACTTTTCATTTTTTTTTCTGATCACAAATCAATGATGAGGACAACAGAAGGTCAGGTCCTTTCTAAATATAGCGCTGATGTTGCTGTTTGCTTATTCGAGGTTTGCCAAGCCTCTCTCAGGCAGGGACTCCTAAGCAGTATTTTCTGAATCAGCAGGAACTGGGTGCTTGCCCACTTCCCTCACATATGCTGCTGAGAAAAGGTGGATTAAATTGTCTCAGCAAATTGACTTTCTCCAGCTTTCAGATTCTTGCCGGCTCCTGTCAGAGTCGCAGTTGGTGTCCCGATGTTGGAGCCAGCGGGAGGACACCATTGTGTTCACAGGTGAAGGTGACAAAGCAAACCTGGCTTTTTAACTTGCTTTACAGGGGTGCATTTCAATTCAAGTGGCTCAGGCTATATCCATCATCATCATTAGCTGTGATCACTGGGACAGATAAATGAACAGAATTGATAGCTGTTCTCCTAGTGTACACTCAAAGGCACACGAATGATTGAAATAAAGGATTAGAAAGCATTAAAAGGTAACGCCAACTCTGCATACGAAATTTTCATGGGTTTTTAACATAAAGAAGGGAGCTAGTAAAAAGTTTCAATGGCACAGCAGTAACATTCTTTAAAGAAAGAGAAGAGACTTCCATAATGGGAAAATTTCAGATATATCAAAACTGCAGCATAAATCTATTCTTTTTTTCAGATGCTTTTCATGGTTGTTCTCCCTTTCTCCCCCCTGTTTACTAAGCACTGTTGAGAGCTATAGATGTCACTGTTTATGCTTAAATCAGTCGTTTTCAACCTGTTATCTGCAGACCCCATAGAAGCCAGCAGACTAGATCCAAAGGGTCTGCGAAAGGCTGTCATTACCATAGAACACTGGTTTTCAGTCTGCCTTCTGCAGACCCCTGGAAGTCTGTAGACTATATCCAAGATTTCCAAAAGGATCCGCACCTCCATTTGAGATTTTTCAGGCACCACAAATGAAAGAAGTTTGAAAACCACTGAGTTAAATGATAGTTCGGTCCACTGACATCACTGAAGCATCACAGATTGGCACCATTTGAGGCTCTATCTGATCATATTGTTTCACTGCAGGATCATGGAAAAGAGATTGGACTGTGAGAAAGAGGCCCTTGATAAAACATATTCATTATAAATCAAGGTGATCTGACCAGATCTGGCAAAGTGTATTTTTGTTCTCTTTTTACAAATTTGCAGGATAGGCCAAATTCAGCTGTGAGTAAAAACTGCACACTGTACAGGTCAGACCCTCAGCCGGTGTAAACCAACAAAACTCTGTGGCTCCACTGACTTCAGTACTGATTTACACCAGCTGAAGATCTGACCCCCCTGTTTATTTCATTGGTATTGCACAGGCATAATCAATAGCAGAACTTTCCCCCACAATATCTTTACTTTTGATTTGAGTTGAAGCAATTCTATGAATATATTTTGATGAGAATCCCTTTCAGACACTTTAGTAAACTGAAGCGAGAGAAAAAAGCAACTATAGATCTGTTTTTCCAGTCCCAGGTCCATCACAATTATCATGGATTTATGCATGCAGCACCCTTGCAGGAAGATGGGAATAGATGCCTACATCACAGCAAAAGTCAAAGGAAATGAATAGAACAAAACTCAAAAAAAATCACTTTAGATTCAGATCCAATTGTTCTCCAGTCTTTGTAATTGTTTTAACTTTTAACATCAGTGTTGCCCCCTGGGTAACTTGGTAAGCAAATCAATCTCCCTGTTCCTACGAGAGCATCTGGTTAGGTTTTATTTCAGATATCAACGTGATGAGATATTTCAGATGTGTGTTCTACATATGAAACCATCTTTACAGACTGCCTTAATGGTATGGGATACAACGCATCTATATTATCTTCCACCTGTACAGATACAGCTATCTACACTCACTCTTCCATAGATGTGCTAGTGAGATGCAAGAGACTCCAGGCTTTCCAATGAACTTATTTATAGTCATCCAATAGCCCCAAAATTGGACCTTACAATGGGGATGGTTTCTAAGAGTAGAAAAGTTCATGCAGAACATTTTAAAAAGGTGTTCAAGGCGCTCTCTGAGTTCTGTAGAGTTGACCTCTGACTTTAAAAGCAGAGAGACACAGACAGGAATTTTGAGAGATCATGGTGACAAGCAGAATGACAACAGAAAAAAATGCTGTAGAAAAGAAGCCATTTGCAGTGCACAAGACGATGAACGTTATTAAGCATACAAAACCCATAAACAATGCTACTTATTCTTGAGAGCCATCTACTTGTGCATTTTCTGTTAACTATTTACACTTGGGCATAGACAGAACAGTACTGAAACCAATGCTTCCACTGACTTCCATAGGATATGGACTGGGTCCTTCATCTGCCCTTCTGTACAAACTCCTCTATGCCCATTTCATCTTCCTTATTCATTCCTCCGTCTTACAAGACACTGTTTTACGTGCACTGTGAAGAAATTATTGTGCTCTCCTGGAATACTCGGATTACAGAAAATGGGTTCTCCTCTACAGTGTATTTTCCTACCTCATGCAGCTGTTTGTGATTAATTAATTAATGTTTGTGAAGCACTTTGAAAATTGAAGGAAGCTATATAAATGCTAAGTACTCATTCATTATTATTATGTAGTGTCAAGCAAGGGGTCAACTAATAAAAGTAGATGCAGTATTTATTTTCAAACCTTTAGTCAGATCCTTAGGGAATAAGCAGTGCCCTCCATTCAGTACAATTACAGAACACATCCACGCTTTATCAAAAGTTGGGAAATCACACTGGATGTTTTTGCAACTGGATCATCATTAGATAGTCTCTTTGAAAGGATCACTCGGAAGCTGACCTTTTTCCTTCAACATAACCCAGTTGTTTCCTTCATTACAATATTTATGGTTCTAATGGTGAATTTTTAAATCTCAATTTTACAAAACATTAAAGGTTTTTATTCTATGCAACAAAAGGTGATCTGGTGCCAGGCATCCGCAGCTTGATAACAATTATAAGAGTAATGAGACAATTAAGTTTTGCCTAGCTGTTAAAATAAGAATCTAGTTTTGACATTTATAAAAGTGGCATTATGAAATGCTGAACTCAGAATTATCTCTTTATCATATGACTAAAACAATTACAGATGTTTCATTGATGTATGCTGTAGCCCTCTTCTCAGTACAATAATTATCTTTTAATGAGCCCACATTAATGTAAATTGGATTCATCAGGAAACAAATTTCATAATGAATGTGAGGCACTCTCCAGGTAACCTTTCATGAAAGCAATGCAAATACCAATTTTGATCGTTTGCGTCCTAGAGATTTCCTTTCAGACACGAGGCAAATAAACAGTCCAGGTAGATCACACAATTCCTTGATATTCACAGCACTTCTGTGGTTTCATAGAATTAAGCTAAATTTGTCTTTAGCTTTTGTAAAGCTTCACCTTTGATTGAGGGGGAATTAATAACACAAATTTGACTTTGTTTCCCTCCCTTCTTCCTTATGAGCACAGCCTCATCCTCCTCATAGATTCATTTGTGTCGAAGCCCATATTTGTGGGTGGTTCTAGAAACGATGGAAGCTATTCTAGACCATCATTCCAGCTGCAGTTACTTCATTAGCATGGGCTACCTCATTATTTCTCTTTCACTTTGCCCCAGTTCTATTTTACTCCTTACCAGTGTCTACACACCCAGCCCCTCTGAAAAGCAATCAGAGTCACACTTTTGCCCTAAAAATTCAAATAATTATAGTTTGGGTACTCTGGTTCACTCTCCCAGCTGCTCATAGACACTTTGGAGACTTCACTAATCCAGGATTAATAAAACTACAATAAATATATCCAAATGTGGGTATATATTTAATATAGTTATTACTCATGTACATACGTTCAGGGGAGCTGTATCATCATCACTTGGAAACCCAGTCAATTGTAAAGCAGAAGCTAAAAGCTGTCTCAGGTCCTGTGTCCCTAAAGGTAATTTTTTCAATATTACAATCCTCTTTTCTATTTTAAGTAATTTTCTCACTCCTGTTGCTACATGAGTTGTTCACATAACCAGCAGGAGAAAAAGCAAAACTGTCTGATCACAAAATGTTATCAAATGAACAAAATACAACAAAAAATGAAGCACTTTGTTTCCTCTACTCTCTCTCATTGTAGCACTCTTCTGTCTCACTTGTAACAAGAGTTGCTAAAAACCGCAGGCCAAGAGCGAGATTTTTAAATTGCTGGTGTCCCTGTAACGTGCTCATGTACTTATCAACAGCCCTTAGCCAAGAAAAGTGCTAATGTCCAGAGTTACTGTCACACGCAGCGGCCGTGCTGTTTTGCTAACAGAACTGGTGCACAGGAGATGCCCTCTGGCGATATCCTTCAAGAAAATGGATTCCCAGCTCAATGGTTGTCTAATAGTGACCATCAACACAGAACAACTTTGGGGGGCTGTAAAACTGTAGCGCTAAGACTACAAAGAAAAGAGACCCTCGCAGTTATCAAAAAACAAAACAAAGGGTGTTAATAGTCTGCTCTGTATGTCCAGTGATGAAACATGGCTCTCTGAGATCTCTGAGGACCTTCATTTGCCACCACCAGACAGAGAACAGTCACCTAACGAAGGCAGCCAGTGAAATACTGGAGGAAAGCAAAGCATGAGGAGTAAAATGTGAAGCAAACTGTATTTGTAAATGTAAGGGTGGGGAGGGGAGGGAGATAGTGATTTTGCCTGGGATAAATTAGCCTTTGACTCAGAATCCATGATAACTCCCATCCCCGTTCATTCTCTTAAAAAGAAAGAACGAACGAAAGAGGGGAAAGGTTTGTTGGGTAAAAATCATCTCATTATGGTTTGTTTATCTGTAGGAGCCCCAGCGATGAATGAGAACCACTAAGCACTGTCCAAACACAGAACAAAAAGGCAGTCCTCTGCCCCAAGGAGTTTACAACCTAAAGACAAGACAAAAACCAATGGCTGGACACAGCCACTCCTGATCAGCAGGATAAGCGGTGCTCTGAATGCACCAGCCACAGAACTGGTAAGTTCCAGCGGGGGAGCCTTGTCAATGTAGGTCAGCAAAACAAACAAGGACTCTTGGGGCACTTTTAAAGACTAACATTTCTTTATCGCATGAGCTTTCCTGGAAGAAAATCCCGCTTTGAAGTATCTGACGAAAGCTCATGCGATGAATACATTTCCTAGTCTTTAAAAGTGCCGCAGGACTCCTTGTACTATGGAAAGGTCCAGCACAAAGTCTATGTATCACTCAGCCCTGTTTGGAGGGCTGCAGCGGGACTCATTTTGGCCCTCTGCAGTTGGTGAATTTCATCCATATTAGCTATGTCTAAAGGGGTCGGCAGCCAAGAGTGGCATGCAAGCCGATTCCAAGCCGCTTGCAGCACCCTCTGGGGGGCCACCGAAATTGCCACCAAAAGCCACTGCAGGCGGTTTCTTTCGGAGGCTATGGGGAGGAGGGGCAGGTCCCCAGGCACACTGCTAAAAGCCACTTCGAGCAGCTTTCTTTCAGCAAGTGCCTGGGGACTGCCCCACAGCCACTGCCGAAAGAGGCCACCCGGAGTGGTTTTCTGTGGCAGGAGGCACTCCAGCTGTGGCTGCCGCCAAATTGTCAGGCGGCAGCCATTTTATTTGGTGGAGGGAGCCACCAGCTGTGGCTAAGGGTCGGGGAGGAGGGGCCAGCACAGGTTGCCAACCCCTATTACATCAGCTAGTTTTCTCCAATGTAAAACAGCCCATTCAAATTCAACGCAATATATTCATTGAAATGCATGCAAATGTGTACATACCCACACACAAACACGCGTGACAGAAGTCCCCATTAAAAAAAATTACTTTCTTCCTGCAGCATTTGCTTGCACATTCTAAATGTCAACTATTTTCCCCAGTGCAAAAAGAAAGAAGGTTGAAAAGTTAGCGGTTTTAGGAAGCATTTGAGAATTAAAGTGATGAACACCATTCTTTTTTTAACAACGTAGCAGGAATACAGCAATTACAGAGGGGTGTACTTTGTCTAATATAGTGAGGTACACTTTGTATTAGTGCACGATAGCCACCAGAAATTAATTCACCTCAGTGAGAAGGTACCTCATTGGTCAGAAAGGATGTCCTTTAACAGTTTATCAATAGTAGAGTCATTGAAATTAAAGTGTACAAAAGTCCCTGTGTAGAACTGCTGTTTACTAATTGCTCCGTTTTCATCAAAGATTTGAACAAAAGCCAGTGAGTGCCTAGTAACAAAATATAAGCTGTTTTTTTAAAACAGGATTTCACCTTTAACGTTCTATTTAAAGTAACAGTGATCACCAATTTGACTTTCTAGGGCATAACCTGCCAGGTATTAAATCTGTATTTATGTTCAACAGTCAGAATTTTTTTTCTCCCTCCTTTGCACACTCGCATTAAAACGTTAATAGTCATCGTTTTTCTTCAGCAGGAAGACAAGATATGAGACGGAGGAGTTTACAAGTTATGGGTTAGATTCAAGGAGCATCTGGTGTGTCAGAGAAACACCAAAACCTCGAATGACATTCTCTATTAAAAAGGAGCCTTTTATTGCAACCGTTTCTCGTGACCATCTAATTTGAAATTTAGTTTGGCTCTTTTCTCCTTCTCAATGTGCCACTCTTTTTATGCTGGGTGCATTCAGTGACCCAGCGGTAATCAGCTACTTTATCTACCAACACCACCTCCACATCATGGCCTGTCCTCCACTTTCCCCAGTGACATTCCCTGCAATAAATGCCTGGAAAGCAGTTCAACACACCGTGTGTGTACATGGCATAGAAAACAGATGGCTGGCCTGTGCCAGCCAACTCAGGCTAGTGGGGTTTGGACTGCAGGGTGGTTTCATTGCTGTGTAGCAGGCTCAGGCTGCAATCCAGGCTCCAGGATCCTGCAGCGTGGGTACACAGCAGTGAAACTGACCTACAGCCCAAGTCTCATGGGCCAGCTGTGGGTTTTTCTTTGCTGCATCAATATAGCAGTCTCGGGTGAAGACGTGAACTTGTGCCATACTCAGCCTCATCTCATCTCTAGCAGGGATTTCATAGGGTCCCAAACGGATACAATATCCAGACAGATATATGCAAAAATATATTAGACACTGCTGGACCCCTGCTCTTGTCAGTGAGAGCTGAATACATGGATCATAATGGGGGTTCCAAAACACATCCATGGATGCCGCTTCCACTGCCATCAATGGAGCTCCATGTTAAATGAGTCTATATTCTGATCCGCATTAATCCAGACTAAACTGCTCTGACTTGAGTGGTGGTACTCAACTTTTACATGACTTTAGCTGAAATCTGAATATAGCTCTGTACCCTTCATCATCAAACCAACAATCACAGTGGGCAAGTCTTGGTCTTATTGAAGCCAGTGAAAGTTTGGAAAAGAGTTCTGGAAAGCTGCTAGTCTGACACCACTGAGTAGCTGAAGAGCAGCTCTGCACACCTCAAAAGCTTGTCTCTTTCACCAGCTGAAGTTGGTCCAATAAATGATATTCCCTCACCCACCTGGTTCAGCACCAGAAAACGTAAGCTCCCTGGGGCGAATGGTTCTTTGCTACACGATTCCATAGTCCGTAGCCCAATCAGACGCTAGTTCCTCTTTAGATCTGCAAGCCACTCCTATAATTATTAGCATGCTCTGTTTGTGTGCAGAAAGGAATAGCACAGGTGTGGCACCTCTCCTGTGAGGCAGAGGTATCATTCCTAGAGCTGCAGCCTCCGTGCCAAGTGCTGAGATGATGAGCAAGGGTGACAAGTGTGATCTGCAGTAACACCGCATGCTGTTACAATTTCATGCTCAGTTTGCCATGCTTACAAGTAGGTGAGAGAGAATAAAGCCTTTAACTTGCAAAGAGAGTCAATTTGCTATGGCAATCATTTAGTGAGGATAAATATGGAGTCCTACAATGTCATTTTTATAGTCAATTTTCTTCAAGTAACTGAACTGGATACCAAAAGAGGGGAAATTACATAAATATTTCATCTGGACTGTAACAGTACAACGCTGGGTGCTCTAGAGAGGATTTATCTGATGTAGACACAAATATGAGAATGGAATTATCGTTGAACGGGCAAACCCTGCTTAGCACACGTACAGTGGTAACCAAACACAACGTATGCAATTTTAAAATAAACAAACCCTCTTTTTCAAGACAGTTACAAGGTAATTCTTTGTACTTAGAGAGTCTGCCACCTGAAGACTCCCATGGGCTTTACATCGATCCACATCATCACTGAGGTAAGCACCCATGATACAGGTGGGAGACGAAGGCACAGAGATGCAAAATGGAAGCTCCTGGTCACATAGCAAGTCTGTGGTAGAGCCAGCAGGTAGGAAGTCTGCCAAATTGCTTCGTTCCCAATGACTAGGTACATTCCCTCTCCCCCAAAAGAGCCATGTGTCTACCTTAACATTGATGTCTTCCCATTTTTTCATCAATAAACCACAAAGCGAGTGACCATAGTGTAGGAGAGCCCTTCCTCCCACCGCTTTGTTGGGATTCCATATTAGAAGCAGGTATACGGGACAAATTTTTGACCTTGAACCCTTCCCTTTTTCACAGCTGCATGGCACAATGGGATTGAAAAGCTGCTGTACAAGCCCTGGTTAAAATACCCCAGCCCGGGGGAAGTCCCCAACAGATGCAGATCTGATAGAGAGAACTCCTATGTCTACTACCCACAACTGCTAATGCAGGGGTGAGTCTAAGGCAGATTATGAATGGATGGGACCATAGCGGGACTAACTGGAATATGGTCTTTCTGCAAAATCAATGGGAGTTAAAGCTCGGAATGTGCTTTGCTGAATCGAGGCCTGAATTCTGCCCAAGCCTGTCAATCGCCTGAAGGAGCGTGGCACCAGAAACGCACTCTGCCCTTCCTTGAAGGTGTGGTATCCTCTGGGGTGTTGTAAGCCGTGCTACTGCAGAAGATGAGCTTGGTTCCAAGTGCTTATCCTTACAGCCCCTCACTCACCTAGGCTATGTCTACACTGGCAAGTTAGTTCCTAGGCTTTAGTTAGTTCGAATTAAGGGCTTCCTTAATTCGAACTAATAAGTTCGAATAGGGTATTTGAACTAAGGGGTTAATTCGAACTAACTAGTTCAAATTAGCCAATGTGGCCATGTTAATTCAAACTAATTTCTTAGTTTGAATTAACCGGCCATTGAAATGAATGGGGATCGCTAATTCCAACTAAGCAAATGCTTGCTTAGTTCAAACTAACGTTCCAGTGTGGCCATGCTAGCTCGAATTAAGCTAATTCGAACTAACTAAAATTAGTTCGAATTAGTTAGTTCGAACTAACTAATTCGAACTAATTTTAGCAAGTGTAGACATAGCCCTAGTGACCAGACAAAAATCAGTTCTTTTCCTTTCTGTGCACAAAGCTACAAGGTATGTTAGTCATTAGTCAGCCAGAGAAGTTTTATTACCTTCAGCTGCTTCTCCCAGGGACAGCCAGGCCAGGCATGGGTGATTCATTAGAGCTACTTCATGTTCCTTTACACTCTTAAATGACATCAACAGTATCCTTTCCCATAAGCAGATATTGGGGAAGTTGCAGACGCATGGTAAATAATACATTACACAACTGTACTTCAAAGACCTGAACAGTGCAACTGCAGAATCTTCCTTAGATTTGCCAGAGCGATTCAGTTTTTTCAATGCTTCCCTTAAAGAGACGTGTTTTGTTTTGTTTTTTTAAACCACAGAGCTTCAATTGTATGTTGTTACATTTTTAATTATATTGCATGGTGACCTGGCCATCCCAGCTTAGGCGAAGGCCACACTAGGAAGCAAATGAGTAGAAATACAATCATTAATCATCACGCATACTGCAAATGAGCACACTGCCAGGGGCAGAACCCAAAGGGTTTAAAAAAAAAACCCAAAAACCATGACATTTTCGAGAATGCCACTGGGAGCTTTGTGGCTAAAGCTCTGAATAACGAGATCAGGCAATGACACTCACGTAGTATGGGTGGGCCAATGATTGAAATACTACCTGAGGGGAAATATCCAGAGGTTTCAACTGTGAATTTATATTTGAAACCAGAGTTCAAAGTGAATCCAACTCCCTATTCTTTCACGGTACAATTCATTGCATGAAAAGGCCAAACCCGGAGTCAGACTACATATGGAGGGCCACAGCTGCTCCACGTAACCGCCACACAAACACATTCCAGAGGGGATTCCCAACTCCAAGCAGGCTGGTTTGAAGGAAACTGTTGGAGACTGGCACACTTGGAGAGAGAGAATGTTGCAAATCAATGAGGAGGTAGATGGGATAAAGGGGCAGGAGCAATATTTTTTTGAGCAGGGGCCTGATTTGCAGAAAGTTGAGCCTTCTGAAAATCAGGGTCTTTCAAGTGTTCCAAGTCAACCTCAAAAAAACGGACTCAAAATCACTAATCTCTTGTGAAAATTCTGGCCAGCCCCTTGGCACCAACCCCTCCCCTCTTCCCCCCCGTCCACAGCAACTGAGCCAGTCAATGTGTGGCCAGGCCAATAGCAAAATTACTAACCTCATGGCCAGCACTGGGGAAGTACAAGTTACATATACCCCTTGCTCAGGGCATACTTAGAGTAACCATCTAGCTTGGTGTATCTAGATACACACGTATCTTAGGACAGAAAATCCAACCGATGAACCAGTCAAACAGGTTATGGCATTTTGAGGCCAGACTCCAACCACATCCCATCCTGGATCCAGAGATGGAATTTCTATTGACAACAGGTGAATGCAAGTGTGGCAGTGATTTACACAGCATCCGTCCCAATGGGCCATGTACAGAAGACATTGGAATCCGACCCCTTAAACAATAAATGCCACATGAAAATGTTTCTAAGCATCCAACTGCACTTACAAATGAATAATAGTTTTCAAATCAACATTTAATTGACTTGACAAATCTCACCCTTCGGAGACCATTCATATGTTTAAAATCTTTTAGGGTTTTTAAAAAAAATTATTCCAATATTTTAAAACAAGGTACTCTGTTTTCAACTTTAATGCACAGTCAATTCTCTCTATTGCATCAACCATAGGGAGATAAAATAACAACCACCTAGCGAACTCTAGATTGCAATTTATAATAGATTTCTAAATACTACATGGATATGTTTGGATTTTTTAATTTCCTCATACATGATGCTATTAATGCTGCCAGAAAGGAGCAGCTACTTACCAATAATGGTGGTTTTTCAGGATGTGTTGCTCATAACCATTTCCACTTAGGTGTGCACGTGCCCTTAGCTTTTTTGCCCTAAGCACATCCCATAGGGCCAGTGTCAGCTCCCCCAGAGTCCCACACACATGCCACATGCCAGCCCTATACTCCCCCAGTCCCTTCTTTCCACTAATGAATATAATAAAAGAGAGACACAATCTTAGGCAGGAAGGCCAGATGCGGCCTCAACTGCACCTTGTCCTTTTAATAAATTCTGTGGTGGGGAGGTCTGATGCCAATGCCCCAATCACCTAAACACTTCTGGCCGAGGTGAAAGCCGCCAGGAAGGCTACCTTCCAAGACAGGAGCAGTAGTGGGCATGTACCCAGAGGTTTGAATGGTGGTCCAGGCAATCTAGCAAGGACTAGGTTAAGGTCCCACTGGGGCACTGGGTTGATGGAATGCTGAGCTGGCTGCCAGATTCGCCTTCAGAGAAGCTCAGGCTGGGTCCTGTAGCTTAAGGTGCATTAGGTACCCTGGACTGCCTCTATCAGCGAGGATCCCCGAGCAATATCCTGGGCCTGGGCCCAAATTGTAAAACGCTTCCACTTGGCTTGATATACAACCTGTGTGGAAGGTTTTCTGATGCCCAGAAAAATGTGTTGGACCTGAGCCAAACAGGTTCTCTTCTAGTCCTCCATGGTCAGTCACGTAGTTTCCAGCCTGTCAGGTGCAGAGACCCCAGATTTGGGTACAAAAACTAGCTGGGTCAGGAGATCCTGTCTTCCCGGCAGTTCCCATGGTGGGGCTGTCGAGAGGTCTCACAGCAAACTGTACCAGTGCGGGTGCGGCCACGTTGGGGCAATCAAGATGACATCTGCCTTGTCTCTCTTAATTTTCAAGAGTACCCTGTGTAACAGGGCACTGGCAGAAAAGCGTACAGGAAGGGTTCCAACCACTTCAGCAGGAAAGCATCCAACAGGGAGCCCCTCCCATGTCTCTGGAGAGAGCAGTAAAGTGGATATTTGTGGCCCAATCGATCTGCAAAGAGGGCCACATGGGGATGATCGCACCTGCAGAAAATCAAATGAGTTACGTCTGGGTGCAGCAACCAGTCGTGATGTGGTGAGAAATGTCTGTTGAGGCAGTTGGCCTCGTCGTTCCTCACTCTGGATAGGTGAGAAGCCACTGTGTGGAAACTGTGCCTCACAGCCAGTTGCAGAGGGCTGAGAAATGAACTCCTCCCTAATGATTGGTATAGTACATAGCTGCTGTACTGTCTGTCAGGACTTGTACCACTTTGCCATCTAGGAGATGAAGACCTTGCAGGTGAGGCGTATGGCCCTCAGCCCTTTCATGCTGATATGGAGGGTCATCTCCTCCTTGGTCCATTTCCCCTGGATGCCTAAACTGACACTGATGTGGGCCCCCCAACCCAGCTTGGAGCATCCATTACCAGGGTAATTGTGAAAGTTACCTCCTCGAAAGGGACTCCCCACAGGTCTTTTCCACCATCGTAATGTTGACAGGACCCCTGGGGGAACTGTTACCATTCTCTTTTAAGTGTCTTTGAGGGTAGTATATCAACGCCAGCCAGGCTTGTAGAGGTCTGAGGTTCAGATGGGCCAGTCTTATGTGTGTGGAGGCTGCCATGAGGCTCAACAGCTGTAAGCAGTGCCTGGCTGCTGTGGTTGTACATTGTTGTAGGTCTGCTACAATATCTGACAAAGCCTCGAACAGGTCCGAGGGAGGAACGCTCGGGCCTGGGCAGAGTCCAGAACTGCCCCCATGAATTCTATTCTCTGTATTGGGATCAGTTTGGATTTTTCTTTGTTCATTAGCAGGGCCAGGTGGCTGCACATATAATGCATGAACCAAATGCTATTCTGGAGCTGCCTCCGATGAGCCAATTGTCCAGATGGGGAAAATATGGATCCCACTGGGTCTTCAGTGGGTCGCTACAACCGCTATACATTTTGTAAACATCCTTGGGGCTATCCAGGGAGAGGCCAAATAGGAGGGCAGTAAATTAGCAGTGGGAACCCCCTACTGCAAACTGTAGGTATTTTCTCTGATTTGCCTTCCTCTGTAGCAGGGGGCATGGCTCATTTGCTAGTGGATTCTCTGTACTTTAAAGTTTTAAATCATCATTTGAGGACTTTAATAACTCAGTCATAGGTTAGAGGTTTATTACAGGAGTGGGTGGATGAGATTGTGTGGCCTGCATTGTGCAGGAGGTCAGACTAGATGATCATATTGATCCCTTCTGACCTTAGAGTCTATGAGTCTATTAAGATGTGAAAGTAGGCATCTTTCTGGTTGAGTGTAGCAAACCAGTCCCCAGGATGGGATAATATGGGCAAGGGAGACAATTTTTTTTTCAGAAATGTATTTAGACAACATCAATCCGGGATGGGCCTTAAACCCCCTTGGCTTTAGGGATAAGGAAATACCTGGAATAAAACCCTTTCCCTTCCTCATCTTTCAGTACCTTTTGTACCACTCCCGGTTGTAACGGGCACTTTACTTCCTGTTCCAGGAGTTCCTAGTGAGATGGGTCTTGCAAAGGGACAGGTAGGGGAGTGAGTAATTGGGGGGCTGTGACGTAAATTGGAGGGCATACCCCAACAAAATTACATCCAGGATGCAGTGATCTGAAGTGGTCCTGAACTATTCTGACCAAAAGTTTACTAGACAGTTTAAAAAAGGGAAGGGAAGGATCCTGTGATCAGACTGGGGCTCCCTCGCTGGGCGCACCATCAAAAGTTGTCACCTCTGGTTATTAGATCAACAGCCCGAACCTTGTTGTGGGCCTGGCAAGAACCTTGGGTTACGTCTTCTCCTAGGGGTTCTAACTCTGTCCCTATCCCTTCTTCTATAGGGTCTCTTGGCCTGGAATCCCTGCTGCTAGAACTGATCCTGGATAACTGAGGCATGTACAACCTGAGAGAGGAGCTTGGCCCTCAAATCTTTACGGCAATGCAATTTTGAGCCTGTCTAGTTGGACAATAAGGCCGCTCCATCAAAGGCGTGGTCCTGAATAAATTGTTGCCATCGAAATGGCCACCCTTCTACCGGTGGCTGGCTGACAGGTAGACTTTGAGTGGGTATGGGATCCCTTTGCCTTGGTCTACTGTGTTTCCTCCTACGGGGTTTTTCTGACTTACTACTGGAGGACGTGGAAGAGCTAGAAGTCTCTGCGTGGTTCTGAGACCTCTTCGAGGTTCGCCACTTTACAGAGTCTGGGAAGGCGCTGTGGTATCATGGTCAGCGCCACAGTGTCAGTGACTGGTCCAAGGAACTTGATCGCCTTCTCAGTACTGACGACTTTTGGTGCCATTTGTCCATGTGCTCCTTTGACAGTGACCGGGTTCTACGCCACTTCTTTCTCACAGAACTCGACAGTGCCGAGGAAGAGGAACAGCATCGCCACCGGATCTGCACGCTGCTTGATGATGAGGAACATGATGCGTGCCGAGGTCCACTTGCTACCAGGGACAGTGAGACATGCCAAGGCGATGCGGAGCAGTGCTGCTGTGCCGGTATCGGGATGGTTGGACGCCCAATGGACAACTGGTGGTTGGTACCGGCTTCTCTTGGGCTGCACCGTATAACACCACAACAGAAAGCCCATTGTAAGCTTGCCTCTTAACAGCGGGCCTTTGTTCTGTCTGGTGTCCTATTGCCACTTCAAATGCCTCAGGCATCGACAGAGTTGGTAGCACAGCCCGGTGTCGGGGGTGGATCTCGGATGGGAGATGCCTCACAGCCAGTCTCCACAGCACTGTGTTGCAAAGCTTCATTTGGTACTGTCTTACTGGCTGGTAGTGGTGAGCAGCCTCAGTCAGTCTATGGCTTCTTGAGGAAAAAAAAAAAAGTTCGAAAGGGCACTTGCAATGGAGCAAGCGAGATAGTTCCAGCGACCACCACGGGTGGAAAGAAGGAACAGGGGAAGCGTAGCACCAGCAGCGCCTGATACATCACAGCATGTGTGTGGAACTTCAGAAGGCGCCAGCACCAGCCCCAAGAGACATGCTAAGGACCAAAAAAGCTTCCGGTAACAGTGCATGGAGGTGTGTGCACATCTAAGTGAGAATGGGGATGAGCATCGACTCAAAGAACTCTCATTTACTTGACTTCCAGGCTGCTAGCAATAGCACAAACACAGCTTTTGAGAATTTACAGTATACATGTATCCTAAGAATGCAAGAAAAGAGCACAGGTAACATTTATTTGGGCTAGCACTAATACTGATCACATTCACTTCCATGTCCAACACTGCCTCCCCAAACAGAAAAATTAGTGATCTGATTTTCAAAGATGCTGAGTACCTGCCACACTCACTGAAATTAGAGCCTCAGATGCAAATAATGTATCCATAGAACAACAGCCTTATTTTTGCTTATTAGAATTGGCCTGTTGTGCAAGAAAATTCCTATCGGATTCCCAATACATTCACATCCAAGAGACTTCAAGGATTTCATTTTTCATTAAAGCATGTTGCATATGACTAAGGGCCATCCTTCAGCTCAGTGTCCAGGGAACTCAGCTAACAGCAGCTGGAGAAACAGGGAAAGATCATGAGCTGGTGCACATAGGACTGGGACTTCTATGTCACACAGTCCAGTCCCCTACTGCCACAAGCATGGCAGGTAATTCTGCTCAGACGCTTGCTAAGCCCTATCTTTACACCATTTAGGTTGTTTGCCCCCACTCCTCCTACTGGGAAGCTACTCCAAAACTTCACTCTGATTGTCAGAAACTGTCTGCTAATTTCCAGCCTGAATTTACTCATTGTCAATTTCTAGTGTAAATCAGTGTTGCTTCACTCATGTCAATGGAGGTGTTCCAGCTTACCCTGGCTGAGAATCTGGCCCAGGACCCTCAAGCGGGGTGACATGCTGAAGGGTCCAATTCACAAGTGGCGTATTTGGGTAGAGCTTTGACTAAGTCCACAGAGATGTGGCCATGTGTACCCAATTTGGATTTGGTCAATTTCCATTGACTTCAAAAGCACGAGGATTTCACCCCCATATTCTTCCCATAGCTACTTAAGAATTTTATAGTCAACATCTTCCCTGTCCCATTGTTGAAGGGCAAAGTAGGAAATATCAATGACTCATCATCTCTGGATTCAGGGATGTTTGCTTTAAGAGGGCTTTTCTTCCACACACAGCACGAAATACATGTTAATAAATCCAGAGAAAAATATTCAATAAAAGAATGGGAAGATTTGTAGTCAGAGTGGAGATCAAATAAAGTTCATGGTTTTTAAGTAACGCTGCTTTCAATTACCCTACCCTTTTTAACTTGTGAAAGATGTAAGGTTAATCAAACATGTAATTTGCAAGTGTTTTTCTTTAGTAAATGTCATGTACAAGTAGATATTTAGGATGTAATGCATAAAGCAATTGCAGTTGGATAACTTTCACTGCTGGTATTTATTTACATTACAGCAGACATGAGCAACCCTGAAAAAGAAGAATATCTTGGATAAAACCTTGGCCCTCCTGAACTAAATAGGAAAACTCCCCCTGATTTCAAAAAGGCCCAGATTTCACCCTTTCCCCCTACATGTTTTATAAATGGGGCCCCGTCTTTCTTTGTAAAACAGAGAGTTTTAACAAACACACACCACTACTACACATCAGTACCACATTTTTCCAATTAAAACAAAAACTTGCAATCGAAACCTTTGCGATGCTTCAGATGCAGGCGCTAGAAAACTGCATGCATGGTCCAATCGGCACAGATCTGGACAGAGACTACGGAGACTTGAGTTCGACTCCTGGCACATGACTTTGCTATGTCACTGCACCTGGCTGGGCCAGATTTTCAAGTGTTCAGCACTCACAGCTGGGCTCAGATCTTCAAAGTGCTCCATGTCCAGCAGTCCCATTGTGCCACTTATGCCCAGATATTTAAATGAGTTGCTTTTTTAGAAGTCTGGCCACTTATTTTGATGCCTAAATGGGAGCTGAGCTCTTCTGCAAATCCAGCCCCAAGTTGGAGTGCTGTGCTTTTTTGAAAACCTGGCTCTCTGCATCTCTGTTTTATCTTTTCATCCATAAGTTCTTCAGGAAGAGATTATTTCTTACTATGTATGTACCGTGCCTATGACGATGGGGCCTCCAAGCTTGGCTGGGGATCTCTAGGTGCTACTTTAATACAAATAACTAATTATTTTATTATTAAAAACTGCATTATGGGAAATCCAAAGTTGCACTGCACATTTATGAAATTTCCACCTTCACTGTACTTGTTCTTTATAACTGTCACAAAATAATTGCTATACCAAATATTGCAGGGAGGATATCTTAAATTGAAATACTGCCCAACAATAACTATCAAGAGGATTCTTGGTGGGGGAACTGTTGAAGGCTGAGGAAGTGGTTGCACCACGCATAGCGCTCTGAAAGAACAGCCCTTATATTCATAGGAGAAGGGTCTACAGCGGGACATCCTGCTCTCTGACCTGCAGATACTCAGCCTGTCCCTGTAGGTCATTTCTGTGGATGAACTGATGGTTAAAAAGCACCAACGAAATCTTAAATGGAGGCTTTCATTAAGAAGTACAGCTGTTCTTTCAGGAAGTTCTTTGCCAATAGGACAATTAAACTTCTGCCACATCCTCTCAGAAGAGACTAAAGGCTCTATTCCAGCTTTCTGAACTTACGTACACAAGTCCCCACCTTTGCCCCTTCCTGTATATCTTCTTAGCAAGAAGATATATGCACTGTGTTAGCTGCAGGGTGTTCAGCAAATGAGAATCCAAACTGGATAACTGTGCACCAGAACCAAGGGCGGAGTTTTCCTTGACCCTCTGTTTCAAATGTCAATTCCTAATACGAGGCACAAGGCATCTTCTTCTACCATATAAATACAGAAGAATAGTAGAGTCACGGCACTGACTATGTGCTTTAGACCGTGTTGGGTAACGAGCAGGCAGCTTCAGATAAATATATTGTGCACCTGAGCAGCTTCTTAGTAAAAATCGGATTCTTCATGCTGATATTACTTTCAAATATACTGAAGACAAGCTGTTTCTTTTACCTTGCTTTATTATTGGTGCCACAACATATTTCCAAGCAACAAGTCAAGGAACACACAGCTGATCACGCATGAAGAAAAGAAAAATCAATGGGACGACTAAAATAAAAGAACTATTTGTGTAAAGGATCCTAAAGAACTCTGCTGTCTTTACACCACAGCGAAAGAATTTTTGCATAACTCCTTCCACCAGCAACTTACTTTTATACTCATTTACACTTGCAAAGCCCCTGAAGAACCTTGGAGAAAGAGGTCCTGAAGTACTGTGATTAATTAGGTACTACTGTCATAAACAGCCCCCAGTGTGTTTGGCAGTCTCACAGCTACAGGATTGTGCTCCAGACTCCTTGTTTTCAGGGTTTTTAAAAGATATTTTTAGCCAAAACAGTAGCGAAGCAACTTAAAAACATGAACTGAAATAAACAGATACGCTATTGCCTTCATGAGTCTGCAGAGAGTCCAAAAACAATAGGTCTGAGTAATGTCACTTGTTACAAAACTTCATGCACACAAGCCAAATCCATGGGACCATCTAAACTACACTACGCATAGGTCCAAAGGGCTAACAGTAGCTCAAGGGTTTCTTTGCCCTCCATTCAGCCCAAGGGTGTAAATTAAAGCAATCTCGGCATACACTCAATCCAGACCTTGAGATCATTTGTAGTAAAGAGATTTAAAACACCTAAGTTGAAGATGGTCAATTGATTTGGACAGCACCAGGAAAAATAAATAAATAAATAAATAAATAAATAGAGAGAGAAATAAATATGCAAGTTAAAACATTTTGGGTGGCATTTTTACTGCAATTACTTTTTATGCATGAAAAGCTTGAACTTGAATTCTTTGCACATGCACACCCTAAGTTCCTGCTAAAATAACTGTGAGTCTTGGGTGCACAATAAAAGCAGGATCAGGATCAGTAATCCTATAATAGAATTTTGATGTTCAGGGATTTTATTTTTATTTTTTGCCATTTTTAACATATTGCAGAACAACAAACAGGAAAGCACAGTTGAGTTGTCACACAAGATAATTCATTTTGACAGAACTACAGGTTAAGTTGCAAACCAGTGACGAATTATTTGGAAATTCTTCTGCAGCAATGTCCCAGAGGACAGCTTGTAATCGTTTGTAAGCTCAAATTAGGTCCAGAGTTAAATATCATTAGATCTCAGGTACAGCCCTGGCTCAGCATGTGACTATTAATGTCTTACCTTAACCTTTCCCATTACATCAAGGACACAACTGTAGCAAAGGTTATGAAGATTATTCTGCAAGTTGCAAATTGCTTATAACTAGAGAATTAAATTGAAATACATTCCCAGACAGCCTGCAAAACGTGTCAGAGAGGAAAACCACCGAACGGATACCTTAAAAATCATAAAAGTTCTTATGCCCTACATTTTTTAAATTTTCTCTTGCATAAAGATAAAAAATTAAGTGGAATCAGATGAAGTGAGTTATTAAGCCTGTCTTTGTATTTGAATTGGTATAATTAAATTAAATCACCACTCAATATGGTTGTCCCAGAGCTTTTATTACACAGTTTATAAGAAATAGGTATATAATTTAATATCATATTCCAAAGACGATATTTTGTGGCAGTTTTATTTCAGACAGACAATGTTAAATATTAATTGCTATACAAAAAGGTGAATAAAAATAACGCTGGAAACAAATAATTCAGCTTCCTACAAGTTAATGAAATGTGTGCATATTCACCTTCTTTCATGCTATAACTGAGTTAATTTCAGCTAGTTTCACAAAATAATAATTTATAGCCAAGTTAACAGATTTCAAGTTAACACTTGACTTACACTTTAAGGCTGAGATTTGGTCAGTTTCATTTGCAAATCTCAATCTAAAACCCCAATCTGTGGGTGATCTTTTGATATAGGATGACAGGTGCTGCATAAATCGATGATAACACGTCTCTCTCTCTCTCACACACACTCCAAGTGTGTACACACACATGTAAACACATACTCGCTCTCCTCCGAAGATACGCACATTCTGGCTCTGATCACACCACCAAACCAATGAAAACTCTCCAATGAACTGTGCTTTGAGCTCCCCGGCCCACCACGAATGCACAGGCACATGCCCAATGGCACATTCAGCCAACAGGGTCGAAGGGTACAAAGAAGGTGGGGGACCTGTGTAGTGGCTTAGTGCACCGGGGTGGCAGGAGAGAGCAGGTTCTCTGGTACTCTTTACTTCCTGCTCTTGTATGGACTACACAGAGGGGAAAGCCCTTAGCACGCTCCCCTTTGTGGACCCACACGGCACAATTTAGCTCCATGCTTATTTTACACCCGGCAAATACAGGGATTTGAATGTGCATATTCTGACTAGGCCAAGTTCCAAAATAAACTCCTTAATCAGGAAATAAGTGGGAGAGAACAAACAAATAAAACCCCTGCTTTAAAATATTCAGTATGGTACCACCAAAAGAGAGCACTAATTACTTTTTAATGATCATAAGTAATAAAAAGACACCAAGCAAGTGTCTATTTGCCAGGAGACCTGGGGCTCTCTGTGGCCAAACCCAGAAACCTAATCATCACCACCTGTTCTCAGAATATGCCAGCATCCAGGATTGGTTTGGGTTCAGTTTCTAAAGAAAAGGCAATTCTGTTCGTTCTAATTAGGTTTCTGGAGTAGGGGCACCTGTATCGAAGAGCAATATGGAATTAGGTTCAGATGGTAGCACTAATGCTTTGCAGCAACAGTCACTGATTCTGCAGGAATGAATTTGTGTCATTTAACAAAAAGACAGTGAAATAACAAATACAGCAAGTTTCCTTGTGCTTTTGCAGGCTGTCTGCTCTTAGCCCCTAAATTTTAAGGAACATCTGGTAAATGATGATGCTTTTTTTTTTTTTTTTTTGGTAATTAAAGTTGAAGTATATAAATAGATTACTGGAGTCTTCAGGGCTGTCAATCTTGCATCTCACAAGTACTAAATTCACTTATAACAAATTACACTAAATAAGTGCTTCCCTTTGCCCAGCTCATTTTGAACACGATATGCAAATCCACAATTATCAGCGAGGGAGACCACAACTTCCTGACTGCTCCACTTAAACAGTGATTCAGCTCAGAATGCAGCTATGTTGAATAGATATTATTGCGTTAATGGCTTGAAAAGGAATTGTGTCGTTTTGAAATTCGTTTGGGACTCCTCTCAACACATGATATAAGACAGTTTCCCAATCCTCAGGTGGCACCAGACTCGTCTATGGAGCACAAGGAGAGGAGCAGTAGGGTTAAAGAAACATTGCATGGATTGAGAGCTATTTACTCTGTCTGGCAAGCAAGCTGTGGTAGGTAAAGTAGGGGGCAGCTATTTTCAGAGACAGATATAGCAGGTGTGTCCAGGCCTGGAAGTCATCTGTCCACTGATTGGTTGCAACAAAGAGTCTCCAAATGAAAAAGTTTGGGAGCCATTGATTTCAAAACTTACCCAGATTTACATCACAAAGACCTTTCCAAGAAAATTGTCAGGAAGAAAGCTGGGCTCCTCTACTGCCTTCCTGAGACTTATAAACAATCATCACAGAGTTTTCTTCTTTAAATTGTAGGTACAAAAATCAAAGCTTTAGAAACATGCCATTGGAGATTGCTCTCCAATTACTAAAACAAAGAGACTGTGTGTCCAGAGGGTCTGTCGACTCAGCTACTGACCGATGGAAAGAGCCAGACAAGGCAGGACAAATGAAAAAGCCTCATTGAGATGCCATTCTGCATTTCCCATTAATTGTCAGATATCCCTTTGCTAACAAGAGGGGGCTGTATGTAAAACTCTTCAGCCACAGGGACTTTGGTCTGTAAAAGGACTGGCTGCACTATCAATCCACGGATTAGATAAATTGTCCCTGAAGGAGAACAAAAAACAATTCAGACTGCGAAGCAACCACATTTCTGGATCCGAATCACTGATGTCAGTGTGTGTAGAGGGATGGCTCAGATATAGGACATGGGTGTGTCGGAGGCATAGCCACGGGTGGGCCCTGGTTGGCCACGGCCCACCCTCCTTAGCGCCCAGTAGTGGCGTGACCTTTACCACGGCAGCTGCCAGCCCCTGCAGCTGGGAGCAGTATTCATGCGCTGGCGCCTCTGCCACGCTCGCAGGTGCTGGCCAGCCCCACGGCTGTGGCAGCAAAGTTTGTGCCACTGCTGGCCCAGGTGCCGTGCCTCTCCTCCTCCCTCAAGGGTGGCTTCTTGTCACATGACTGCATTTTCAGGGGCCCGGCCAGAAAACAAGTGGCTGGCTACACCCCTGGGTTGTGTTAACAAGGTAGTACATATCTTTGGCCTGAATTTAGCATCCGCTGATGTATGCACGTTCAGCTCATAAGAAGGGGAACTTCTAAATTAGATGGATCTAAATTTCTCTCCTCATTTAAAACCTCAGCATACCTAATGTAACACTACCACGTTAGTCTATTTTCCCTTCTGCAAGAGTTGTTTAAAAGCTTCATCTCGTTTTCTCCGAGCCCTAAGAGTCTTGTAAGTTTGACTCACCTTAATGGTCTTTGCATTTTAAACCTTGTCAGCACAGTGACTAGCTAGACTTGCCATTTGCAATTCATTTCAGAGGAACTGTACTGCGCATTAGAAACTTAGTGATTAATTTAACTAATTATAGCAAAACAAATAATCCTGAATCTGAGGCCAGCCTGTTCACTTACTTAAAAAGCAATTACACACAGCCACCACACAGACAGAATCAAGCATACCTAGTGGTAGGGCTGAGATATAATTCAAATGATTTCTCTCAACCATTTTTATAATGTTTTTTCAAGCCTGTCTCCTCAGAAACATCAAAGGCCATGTTGACATTTAATTTCGGTTTCTAGAGTGCATCCATGAATGCAACATGGCTCTGAAGGGAGACACTTGGAGCGAAGTAAATACAAGCTGATCCGTCATCCAGCCATTAGTACACGTTAAGGCCAAAGTTTGGGAAATGTTACCAATGCACGGTGGACTGTAAGAGTGAAATTCACCCACACGAAGGTGCCACGTAAACCCAGTGAATCACTAGACTGAAGTTTCACTTAAGCCCTGCAATTAGCAGCAGTGCCCATGGGAGGGTAGAATGGGGGGGCTGCGGGCCCATTTCCCACTGTCCCTCACTGCTGCGGGCCGCAGGAACAGGAGAGAGTGGGAAATCTGCCACAGGGTGCTGCCACCAATGGGGGTGGGTGCAAATGTTAAGTATGAGGAGGCCATCCTGTGAAGAGAGGTGCGCCTAGTGCAGGGGGCGTTTGGTGGAGTGGCCAGGTTGTCATGGCCACCAGGAATGTCGGGGGCTTGGCAGCACCCCACTCAGACCAGCATCCAGAGGCATGCCTCCCTCCCTCTTGGTACACCATGGGAGAGATGCAAGTACAGAATACAGAATACCTTCTCCCCAACACTGAAGAATGAACGTTTTCTCTCATCTCTTCATAGGCAAAGCCCATCAAGTTCTGTTCTCAGTGATGGCACATGATTTCCATTTGGCAGTTACTGTTATATCCCCATTGGGCCCTAAATCCTTCTTTGAACAGCATGCAGCAAACCTGTACGGGTTCTGCTCTTTTTCCTGTTGCCAGAGCCAACTACCATGTAGCAGCCATGACTGGCAACCAGTAGTTTCACCCCTTCTCTTTTTCACACATACATTCCACAGTCATCTTCAAAGGGCGCTGAGCATCATTCCCATGCCGCAGCCATTCTCTCTCTGTGGCGCTCCACAGGTCACACAAACACAGAAACTCCACGTCTGCTCTGATTATGCAGTCCTCCTTATTTTTCATTTCATTCTTCATATGGCAAGGATATTTGCCATTGCAGAGATGATAATACCCAAATCTTTACCAGGTTCCCTGACAAACTCTTCACCATACTATCGTCAGGGAAATGGAGCATTTCTCACCGAATTCCAACACTTTCTGATTTTTGCTGGGTGTAGCATAGGTTTGTTTAATAAGTGAAAAGCTACAAACTCTCTGGACTGAGGCACGTGATGTTGGGCTGCAGGGAAGTGACTCAAAGTGGGGCTGGTTGCAGATAGTCCAGGAAAGAAATCTGTGGCTATAAAGAAGGGTTAAGGGTAGAGGCTTGTAAATGTTATCCCAAGGAAAGCAACACCAGGGAATGTTTCCCTTTGCAGAAATATCCCTTAAGCTGGAAAATCTCTGGCATTTCACCTACCACTGATGCCGGTAACAAAATAAAGACTGACAACTGAAAACTGCATTTTCTTCCTGCAACACTCTTCCAGAACAGAAAGAGCTGGTTTGGCAGCCAAATGGACCCTAACTTCCAGCCCCTCACTTTAATATGGCGCGTTTGAACATTAAACATTGTTTAGTGAGGTTACAGAGCCAACGACTACTATAAAATGGATCTTTACATCCTTTCAGCAACACTAACAGATATCTTTGCAGGCACCACAAGGAAATAAATGCCTCTTTAGCTGGAATACTCATCTGACCTCTGCTGTCAAATTATTACCGCTACTTTACACTCATGATGCCCTTTCTCACTTCACTAAATTTTTTGGATCATACGAAGACATTCATCACGTCAGCTTCCTCTGTTTGAGACAGTCTTCTGCACTTGTGAAGTTTGCTTCCCCTCCCTCTGCCTTTCTCTTGTTCTCTTTCTATTATCATTGCCTTGGCTCTGCTAATTTTCCCATCTCTCTAATTTTGATGTCATTGATCATTTACACTCAGCAACATCAGCCAGCAACCAACCACTCAAAAGTCTGTGAAACTCCTTTCCCCACATACACAGCGTGCTCATCTCCTAGTATTTTTGAGCCCTGCCATTTATAATCTCAATTCCAATGCCCCACCCATGATCCCACTTCTCTTTCCACTTCTTCTTTTCCATCCCAAATGGTGTGTTGGTGTTAGCTCACCTGGTTGCTGGCTCTGATTTAGCTCATTTTTTCCCCACCAATTTCTTCCCTATCAGTCTCACTTTAATTCTTCCTGTTTCCAATTGCATATTACTGCACTCATTCCCCTGGGATCTTCTTGGGTTTGGCTCCCTGCTTTCAACCACATTTGTAATCTGTAACTTCACTATCCTAATCTCCTCTAGAAGCATCAAGTATGCTGCTAGCATGCCCTCTGCTCATTTATTTTCCTTGGTCACAAAACACATTTCCTTATCTTCGATACTCTCCCTTGTAGATAACCCAAAGCCCTTCTACATTCTCTGCCCATCTTAGATTAGCAAGCAAAGCAAAATGCCCACCACCTAAAGGCATCCAGAGTGGGGACTCTGTTCTGCCAAATCCTGAATTTACAAGCAGATTGACATTTAGTATTGTTCACAAATTTCACTTATGATAGCGACTGTGGAGAACTGTAAATGTCTCAAATCTATAATTGTCTTGAACTATGCCCAGCTGGTTAGTATGTGCAATGGCTCTGTTTTTGCTAAATTGCTGTTTCCGTGTACATATCAGCGATAGAAAAGTGCTTGAAGGGACCAGAAGAATGATCTCCTACAAGGATTATCATCAGATCCAATGTTATTCAACATATATCCAAATGATCTTCCATATATTGGGTCTCACAAGTTTGTTTATGCAGACAATATATGCCTTAGCACTCCAGTCACACGCCCTGGACATACCTGAGTGTGTTCTGAATGCACATAGGGCAGCTATGGCTGATTACTGGTGTCGGTGGTACCTGATACCAAGTGGAAGTAAAACTGTGTTTATTGTCTTCCTCTGACATCATGTGTAAGTGGGCAGAGAGCTGAATATAGTTCTCAATGGCCAGTGAATAAAGCATAGTTCACAGTACAGTCGACTTAATTTACAAGTGTAGACGCAGCTGTTTAATCCCCCACATAGTCATCTTCACAGTGCCTGTCACGGCTGAGGGATTTACAGCACAGGAGGTGTGGTGAACTTCATAGCCCACAGAAAAGTGACAAATAATTATCTTGGTCTCAGACCACACTCAGTGTCAACGGGGGAGAAAACTGCTTTGTTTTCATCATCTTGCGTAACGACAGTATATAAATTTAAGCCTCTCTTGGGGTTGATGAGGCTTGTACGGATTATCAGACACATTAGTAGATTATAAACACTGGTTTCAATGGGAATCATGTGCCCAACTCAGGACATTTGGCTCAGCAATTGTTAAACAATTATGGGGGGGGGGGGAAGGGGGGTGTCTCTTCTTCTGAGAGCGAGCTCTGTTTCCAATCCAAGCTCAAGGTTCACTTTCCAATTTTTTAAAAAAAAAGTTTGCTTATAATGTCCACAGGGTGGGTGTTTTGCATTTAAAATGTAAAAGTATTAGAAATGTGTGTTTTATAGAGTTTCCATTAGCAATCTGGAAATGCATTACCCAAGTAAAGTAAGAACTCAAAGCAAAGCTGGCTCCTTGAGAGCCGACAGAATAACCGGGAGCTATCAAGAGAGAATATTAGCACTCTCTCCAAACCACATTTTCCTCCATGGCTGTTGGCTCATGAAAGCTCCGAGAGTTACCAGGCTATTCAGCCATGTATTCTGCTTGATATTCATTAGCTTTCTTCTCCCTTAGAAACAGCTGTCTAAATAGATTTCAGCCTCCCAGGGTTTCCCAAACCTGTTCAGTCACAGACTTGAGTCACATCCTCTATCCAGGTACCTTGCTTCTGCAGATAGACTCCTACAAACAATGAATGACGTGTATTTTTGTATGGAGATATGCAGATCAAAGTATCAAAAAAAGCTTTACAATTGTGCTTAAATTATGGACCTGAATGACCAGTGGATTGCTCCTGTCTTTGGTTGGCGTAACTCTGCTGTTTTGAACACAGCTGGTTAAAAAAAAAAAAACTGCATGAAAAATTCTCCCACCAGAAAATGAGGATCCATTGAAACTGAAAATTTCCACAGGAAAATATTGATTACAAAGAAATTTTTCAATTTTCTGATTAGAAGAATCAAAATGAAAAATTCCATTTAAGAATGTCAAGTGGTCTCTATAGGATCAAAAATGTTAACATTTGTCATTTCAATTTTTCGGATTTGAAACTTTTTGGAATTTTGCATTCTGTGAAGTTTTTCAAGTTTTCAACTTCTTGGTTCTTTGAGTAGAAACTAGTTTCAGTAGACTGAAATTTCCCATGGAACAAACACTTCAGCTTTCCAAACAGTTTTAATTTGTTTTGAATGGAGTTACACCAGCATACGGCTGGAGTATCCAATGATGATTTAGGCTTCAAATTCAGCCTTACACACATACTCTCTCTCCCTCTCTCAGCAGGGCTGGATTATCAAAGGAGATAAAAGGGGCTTAAACCCTGGCTGAAAGGGGGACCCTGGGCTCCAGCCCCTAAAACCCCTATAATAATCCAACACACACACACACACACACACACACACACACACACACACACCCCCGCTGTGGGAGGGCGAGACCCTGGAGCCAGAGGCTAGGCTCTAAGCAGGAGGGTGGGGCAGCTGGTGCGGCCTTCACCCCAGCCCGGAGCAACTCTCCAGGGCACAGGGGGGTTGCATTAGGGGCCGCCACACTGCGCGCCAGCCACCATCCCCCCACCGGGCAGCCTGGCTGGAGCAGGGCCAGGGCGGGAGTGCCCTCTGTGGGCAGTGGGGGCCCAGGCATGGGGAGGCCCTGCTGGGGGATAGCCTGGGGCTCCTGGGACGGTTAATCCAGCCCTGGATTTCGGCAATACAGTCACAATACAAGTGACAAAGCCTATTGCTGCCTCCCATTTTTAAAAGTTGTTATTTTCAAGAGCATTTTGGAAAGTCTAAGACAATCACTTATGGCTTTGAAAATCTACCATAAAGACAAGCAAAGAGGTTATTTTAAAATGTAATCAGGTTTTGGAGACTTTGGAGAGAAGCGAGAAGAGTCTGACCTGAATTTTACCTGTGGTACAGTGAAATATTTATTACTAATTTTGTCTCTTGAAAAGTTCTTGTTGCATCTATGCACAAATCTCTCTGACACGGAAGTTACTTTCAGAACAACACTTAGGAAAGAAATGCTTTATGTGTTGTTGTATACCCATTATTTCAAAGCAATGCTTAGGAAAGAAATGCTTTATGTATTGTTGTATATCCATTATGCAAAGGAGAAAACAGTGCTTATAATTGTCATTTTCAATTGGCCTGATCCATAATTTTAGCATATTCTTCTGCAGACATAAAAAGATGATCTATGTGTATATTTAAAGTTAGCAAATCGGCTTCCAGACTGCGTACTAAATCATATGGTACCAATTCTCACTTCCATATTCTACCTCACTCTCCTTTCATGCAGAGCTTTCATTGATGACAAACGTGGCCTCCAGAAATGCAGAACTCTTACGCCAACTCACCACAGGCTGCCAATTACCGAGCGGATAAAGCGCTTGATTCAGTAAGGTGATGATCTCACTCAACTCCTATTGAAATCTGGGGGAACGATGGCTGCTCACCACTTCACTGGATGCACCCAACACCTTGCAGGAGCCTGTGCTGGTCTATCCACCATCAGTGTGGAGGTAGGCAGGCAGGCAAGATTTCAGCATGCAGCATTCCTGGGTCAGAGGAGTGCTGCCCTGGCTTTACAGATAGACCATGGGGCAGGCCACGAGGGAAGGGAATGACCTGACTTGCTTTTTAGAGAGCAGCTAAAACGAGGGTGGAGTTGAGACTCTACCTCCTATTTGTGGAAATACGACATTATGACCTCTTTGTATGTGTATGCCAGAGATTGCAGGGAGCCGAGCACCCAGGAGGGGAGCACTAGAAAGTGCTGCATACCTAAATCCTTATTCCCCCCTCCCCCTTCCCCAAGCCTTGCCTGGCATCGGGGATGGGTTTTTAGGTGTATTCCCTCCAAGTACTGTGATTGACATCACTGAGTGTGCTTCTGTGCTCCTTTAGCCCTGTGTAAATGAGGAGTAAGTCCACTGAAGTCAATGGAACTCTGCCTGTGAAATGAAGAGCTAAAACCTTGGCAGCGACTCAGCTGAAGCTGATCTATAACAAAATGCTCAAGCTAGTATCAAGGTCACGAGAAGCTATTTTAAACAGTTTAGATTTACTAGAAAGTAGCAGACCAATCGCTCGATTTATAGGCTCTCATCCTAGGGTTTTGAAACTCAAGTGCTCTTTGTCTGCACTTGGATCATAGTAGCTTTTCTGTACTTTCAAGGAACCGTCTGCTCAAAGTACCTAATGCTGGATGATGAATGACTAGGCCTCCAGCAGGTAAAATTTGCTGAAAAGTAGTCAAGTACATTCCCAGCCCGTCCTCTGAGCAAAACCCTTTCATTTTTCCTTTTCAACTGCAACCTTTAATCACAGTCCAGAAAATAATACAATAGCTGCATAGAGAAATAGTATCCTTTGACCACTCTAAAAAGTAGGGCCAGATCCCCAGGAACAGAGAATGGGGAAGAGAGCAGAGTTTTTCCACCTTTCCACTCTGCTACTCCTGGAGTAGCTGCCCAACCTTCGGCACAAGTTAGCACAGTCCCCACGTTGTTCTAACTTGTGGTGCCACAAATAGCCCACGGTGGCTATTCTGCCACCTGTGGATCAGCTACAGCACTCAGCCAGATCTCTCTCCAAACCCACTGGAATGGCGCAGAATGCCCAACATGCAGTGGCCAGAAGCTATGTGGCTTACAGCTGGTTATGCAGACTCCCAGGAATTCCTGACACAGAGGGAATCTGCACTTGCCTTTTCAGTGGGGCAGGAATCCTTCTTTACATGCAAAAACCAAAGGCAAAAGTGAGGTAGTGTTTTCAAGGAGAAGCTTAAATGTAAGATAAGTGTCTGTCCTTTGGAAGGGAATTCAGCTCCTTTGTCTCTTAATTGTAAGTCTTTACGGACCCCTGTTGGTAAATTATGCCAATGGTACTTTTCAGTTGATGTTATCTGTTCATTTACCTCATGAGCAGTTAAACCCAATGTTGTTATCAGATGCTTCAGCTACGGGATTTTTAGCTTTTCAGTTAATTAAATGGATATTTTAGTGGGTTTTTCTTCCCCGTCTAGAGATTTTTTTCCCATAGAAAACAAAACACCAAACAAATTAATAACTATTATCATATATATAGATGGCTCCTTTTCTACCACGAATCCTCACCTTGTGCTACATTAAACTGAATTTGAGATGCAGTTAACAAAAAAACCAACACACAATTGGCTAAGTTCACCTCTGGTGTAATCTCAGTGGACTCCACAAAAGATGCAGTTGGCGTCAGCCCATTCTGTACTGCAGACTCTGATTCCCTTTACTCTATACTATGCAACAAGTGGAAACTGTCAGCCAACCAGAAAACAAAGCATTTGAAGTAGCTTCAAATCTTCCTAACCACCAAAGTGCTGTATTGCTCAGATACACATCTGTGTATCCAACACACTTTTTCCACCGTACCATAAATATTATATTTAAAAAGCCAAATCTCTTTTTAAATTAACAACACCCCCTCACATCCCCTCTAATCCAACAATTTCTCTGCTACAGCTCTGTTATAAACCCCCAACTCTGTTAATTAATACAAATAGCGTTGTGTCCACTGTCCCCCACCTCTGTTTTCCAAAATAATTTAAAAGAGGGATGCAAAGGGCCAATGGGCTGTTTTTCACAGTGACTCAGCATCTGCAGTGCCCCAATAGCTCAGCCCACTGAAAAATCAGGTCACACATCTCTTAATAAAGAAAAGTGCACCACTACGTTGGTGTGAGCAACAACCCTGCAAGTTCACTTCCAGACTCCTTCCCAGCAATTACTTCCCTCTCCTTCAGCTCCTCCATTACCCTTAACTTTTCCAAGCCTTTGCACTGCTTTGAGGGGTGTGAGAAATATGTTTCTGTATTGTAGTTTAAATCAATTACCCAGAATTCTGTATTAATATGCCTAGTAAAGTATCTATTTGTCAAAAAACATTTCCTGAATCTTTTTTGTTGGCTGCATTATTAGACATACTTGCTGACAGGTATTTTGAAATAAATTACCAAAATAATTGAAACTGGCATGATTGAATTGTGTTATTCTGACAAATAAAAATGCAGAATTTTAAAACATCATGTGCAAAAATTTAATTTTTTTGGTGCAGGATTTTTAGGCACAGAGTTCCCTTGGGAGTAATATTTGTCATTTTACTGCTGAAAGTGCCATGAGATTGTTCATAAAATAAAATAATCACCATATATTCTGTACATCCTCAGAGCATTTTTACAAACAATAACTAATTAATATTTTGCAATTTAACTAGAACTCAGGGTTTCTGATTTACATCTGATCAAAAAGAGGGCAGCTTTGATGTTCAAAGTCACCTGCATGATTCAGATATCCAGTTCTCATTAGAAATAAAAGGGGAACTGGGCATCTAAATTCCCTAGGTGAATCTGACGCTCTCATCCCACCTTCCAGAAGCACAGCAACCTCTAGTGCAATTGAGGCATTGTTTCAATTTTTATCTAAAAAGGATTACATTTTCTGATGCACCAAGATATTATTTAGAGAGTTCTCCCAGCTTTCTCTTGACCCATACACCCCACTGCCCCCAGCACATGAGAGAGCTGACCAGATCCCAGCACAAGGTGGTTTGGCAACAGGCCATGTTTAGTACAAGCTGATAGCAAAAAGCTGTTCCAGCAGGTGCCACTCTGATGGGATACAAATAGAAAGAGAGATTATAATAGGTCTGGAGTCCACTGACAGCAGATTATCTACATCTGAAAGGAATATTCACTTCAGTGTGTAACTCATTACCAGCTCAACTCCTTACCCAAAGGAGTCAAACAGGGAAATAACTGATGACTTCCAAAAAGCTGTTCAAACAGTTAAATAATTTCACCAAATTGTTGCAATTTATTACGATTATATGGAAATCTTTATTAACTAACTGTAGGCCTGTTAAGCAACCTGTCTGGTTTTCCTCCCCTACCCCGCAAACACACGCATGTCAATTGTTACGTTAGCATATTACTCTTTAAAATTAACATGGAGGTTCAGCTCACGAACCTGCTGGTTTGTTCTGCCCTGCAAGATATATGAAGTCAAGTCCCAGGGAGGGCTCTTAAGTCCCTGAAGGAACCGCCTTGCATTGTTCAGCAGTAAAGTGGGGCGTGGGGTGAATGGAGGAAGTTCTCACCTTTAAGGTGCCCCCTGGATACTATCTCCCTTGGTTGTGATTTAAGCACATGCCTAACTTTAGGCACTCAAGCAGTTCCATTACTGACTGTAATGGGACTACGCACATGCTGAAAGTTAGGCATGCGCTTAAGCACACTGCTAGATCAGACCCTAACAAAGGGAGACGTTGTGGACTGGCAGCTAGGATCCCAGGAAATGCCCTCCAGAGCGCAACAGGAGAAAGCGGGTCAGTCCGCTGTACCTATTCTTCAAAAGCATAGAGGGCAGTCTCAAAGGAAGGCTGTCGCTAGGAGAAAACTACATGCCACCCCTTTGATTTCCCACTCCCAACCACTGGTTTAAGGAACAGCAGTGCTCAGAAGCAAGGCCTATGTCAAACGGGAGGATGCAAAGACCAGCATCATTTGGTGTGAAAGGCAGAGTAAATGGGGCATTTGAATTTTGCCTCTCTCTAAAGCAGCTTGGCTCAGGCTAAATGGACATCTAGTCTATCTATTTCAAACCAACAAGTCACATACAGGTGCACAGCCAGTTCTGCTAAAACACAATTTTTAAATACTTTATCCTACTCTTAAATAAACAAACCCATAAGCCGCTGTTGGCTCTTATTCCTCTAAGAAAGGCTGCACCAAAAGATGACCTTTGCATCTTGCCCTGAACAGAACAGGGATTATGGCATTTCTTATGTGGCTATGTTAGAAAGGTTGCAGTGTCAAGAATACACCCAAGCCCCTAATAGTGAAAAAAATCTACTAGGCAAATTTTGATACCTACCAGCAAGAAAAAACAATTCCTTGAGTGGTGTGGAAGGCGAAACAATAGATCAGGCCATTTTGATTCAGCCAAAGTTTAAAAACGTACAGGAATATTTCTTAGTGCTCCTCTCTGCCATAAAAGACAACTTGTGTTTTACATCTTCACTTCCCTGGACTCCGAGAGCCCCGCGTAGGCTGGGTCTGGGCTGGCACAGAGACAATTTAACACATACATACAGAGCGGGCACGTGGGCCCAACATCCAAAGGAAATACATAAACGCAAGCTGTTAACGTTGGTATGATTACATCAGTTTGGCACTGGTTGGATGGACTGGGGTGTTTTTAAAGGACTTTTAAGGAAAGAGCAGATTGCTGGGATTGAAAAAGGCAAAAAATCAATTCTGCTCTTTAATTACTAGAGGAAGCTTCTTTGCCTATAAAGATTGGCCAAGGTTCTTCAGGGAATTTTTGCTTAGCAGAGCATCATGTGAGCATTAGCCTCTGTTCTGATCCACTGTGTATTTCCATGAAGCAATCCTCGCATTTAATTTTCACTTCAAATCAAAGTAAAACATGATCAGAGTTGGACTTGGCTGCACCCAAAACCATGCTAAATCTGCCAACTCCACCCAAGCTTAGTATGAAACTACAAATCCGTCCCAATTTCACTCAAGACTGGACCAAGCCTTGACAGATCTCACGAACATCAGTAAACCTTGACAAACCTAGTCTACTTGACTGCAGTCTCAGATTTAGTTGGAAACACGCTGCACAGCTCTAACCCAACCGACACCTAGCTGTTGCAATAGTCTATCAATGGAATAGGTCTGATGGTAGGTCTGTAAAGAGCTCGACACCTGCTCTGACTCAAAGAAATTTCTATGTGCTTCTAGTCAGGGAGAGCAGAGAGAGTTAGGCACCTGTAGAAAAATTGTTAGGCTGCATATCTTCACCTGCCACTGGGAAAGAAAACGAATGAGCTCAGAGAAGCAAGGGCGAAGAGAGAGAAGGGAGAAAAGCACACATCATTTGCTTCGACTGGCCCTAAATCTTTATTCCTCAAGAAGACAATAACCCCACTGGCATCAGGATTCATTCAAATTACTTGAAGAAAAGATTTTTTTGTCAAAGAGGAAGTTTTGTTGATAAAATATTTCATACAAAATTGGTTTTGATGAAGTATTTCAGTTTTAAAAAACGTTTCAAAGTGAAACTTTTCAGAATTATTTTTGTTATTAAATAGCGGGGAAATTTTCTTCTCTTATTTTTTTTTTTTAAGATCCCCTTCTCCCCCTTTCTGTTCCATTGAAAAAGGGGACAGAGGACGAGGTCTTTTTAAAAAGTCAAAAATAATGAGAAAAAACACCTTATTTTTTCTAACTGGTAAACTTTGGAAAAAAGGTAAAAAGTGAAAGAAAAGGAAAAAAACCTCAAAATTTTAAATACCATGTACATTAAAAATAAACAAAAAAAACCCACCAAAAATCTGCTTTCATTTCATTTAGAAAATAAGGTTTTTTGATCTTTTTTTCATTTTAAAAAAAAAACCCTAGAAAAAAATTGAAATATTTTTTGGAAATTTTTATTTCCTAATTTTAAAAAATTCTGTCCACCTCCAACTGATATATGCAGCTTGGACAGGATCACATTAGCCAAAATGAAGACACTCTCTTGGATGCCTGAACTTTCTTTCACCATATGAAGGAAATTAATATTAGTGCCATTAATAAAGATAGATTCTTAAAAATCCAGAAAAGCACTAAGGAAAACACCAGGGTTTTTTGTCTTCAGTTGTATGAGTGCACTCCCGCCCTTATCCTGGTCCAATGAGTATGAGTTTTAATGTCAGACAGATCTGGATTTTGCTTTCTCCTCGCAAACCAGTAATCCCCAGTGGTATCACCCTGGAAGATCTCTCTTTGAAGGAGATGCTTTAGTTCACTCACAACTGGACCAGGTGTAGGCTTCATTGGGTGAAATTACTGCTTGTAAAAATGCCTTCTTAACTCCCTGTGGGCTCTGACCAAACTGGCTTTGCTTTCCTTTTACTAGGTCTGGCTAATAAATGCCACCTATCCATTCATCTTTATTCTGTGGCTCCCCCCGCACAGAGCAAAAAAAAAAATGCCATCACTTGTAAATGGACGTGGTTGGTCCAGGTTAATATATATATATATATATATATATATTGGAAACACAGACCTCCCAATACAAATCCATTAAACGCAACTTTTCTGTGCCAGTCGCTTTGAAAGATTTTTCTAAACATTTATGGCATGAGCACAAGCAGTTTTTGACGTAACAGATGAGTTGGAAATAAAGAAGCTACAGGATATTTCCCCCCTGCAAAGTAATTGCTGCTTCTAGAGAGGCCAGCCCCTATCCTCAGGCTGTTGGAATTGCTCACCAGAGTTATCGGGAGGACTAGGCCTGTGGGGACACAGCACTCTGAAGATGGGATTGCCATCGCCCCGCATCTTGTGTGGTCATTTACGCCAGGGCAATGTGAGTGTAAAATGCTTCTATTCTGACCAGATAGTGTTCTATGCCCACCCACCCTCCCATACAGCTGCAGCTAACTCAGCAAGGTGCAGAGCAGTGGAGAATTGGGCTCTCAGATGCATTCAGCTAAACCTTCAGTGAGAGACCTGGGCAGCTGAAAGAATCTCCAAGTCTGTGATGAACTTTCCATGATGACAGGCGGCCCAAATAAATGTCATTAAAAATGTATCTCAATGGCCTGGCCACCGGAGTCCTTCCTCCTCCCATATTTTGCAACAAGAAACATTCCTCAGCCATAAGAGCACAAAGCCAGCAAAGGGCAGAAGTGTAAAAGATTGGTTTGTATGCAGAAGCACAGAACTGCTACTTGAGATCCAGTCCTGGGTGACAGCCCCAGTGTGCTAGGTGATGTACAAACACAGGCCAGGCCCCAAAGTGTTTATAATCCACGTTCTTCTCAGTCAGTGCCCACATTTGCAACCCAGTCCACCCCCCACAAACCCAAACAAAGGCACTTCTACATCCAAACAGGTTAGCCCACTGTTCGCTTTAAGAGAAATGAACAACTCTGAATGATAAACTAACAGGTAATTCAGTTGTGCAGCTTCTCTCTCCCCGCCCACAGAAAAAATCATCCTGATCTAAGGGGATGTAGAAAAGAGGTTTTAGTGGAAAATGCTGGTGAAACAACTAGCTGACTAATGTACAACTCAGAACCAAATATAGGAATTAAATCCAGTGTCAAAAGAAAAACAGCTTTGGGTGGATCAAACTAGAGTTCAGGGATACAGCTGGTTAACAAGCCCAGTTCTCCAACATTTGTCTTTGACAAGCAAACAGATAAGAGGGGTGCTTAAAGTCCCTGCTGTAGAAGGGAGGCTTGTGTAGAGGACTCATGGAGTAGGGATGCAACTTCCAACTAGCCTGGGAAATTCAAAGGAACCACAGTTTAGACCCTCTTGATTTTTGTTAACTCCAGACAGGCGGCAAAAATGAAGAAAAGGTTGAAGGGCACAGGGACTGGGTTTCAGAGTTCTTTGCAGCTGGCATGTAATAAATGCATTCCTCTGGAAATTTATTCCATCAGATGTTCCTCCTCCAAGAGAGAGATTCATCCATCCAACAGGGATAAGGAATAGCAACGTTACTGAACTGCACGGTAATAAGCTTAGACAGGCAGCTGTCTCCCACATGGGCCTGTGGTTAGGTTCCCCCTAAGATCTGTGTTTATCTGGGCCAATTTTAAAATTTTCTTGGGACAAAAAGAAATTTCTAAATTCCTTTGTGGAAGTATATTAACCAATAAGGGTGGATCCTTGACTTAGTAAAGAGACTTCAATGGAGGTAAGAATACCTACATTAGCTGAAGATGGGCCCCTTCGGGCCCAGTTCATATGGTGCCCCAGGGCAGATTCAGCCCCATCTTCCCTAAAAAGGTGAAGATAGAACTGTGCTTAACTTCTGACTCAAACACACAGAGTCCTTGAAATCTGCCTTGATTTGAGTTTGATCTGTATTCACAAATCAGCAGTGGCTCCTTAGTGCTCTTACTGTCCACTCAGAAGCCGCCCAAAGCCTTTTGTGAACATTTAAGGGGTGGGGAGAGGGGAAATCAATCCTGGCAAATGTCTCAAACTCATTTTTAAATGCTCCATTGTCCTCCTTTGGTTTTTAGCACTGGTTTCCTGGGTTGTCATGCAAACCACCTTCTGATTTAACAAACCAGCTACCGTTCTTATTCATCACAGATCTCAGAACTGAAGCATTCCAGCTGCTTTAGGGCTATACCCGTAACAGTGATCTTGCTGTTCTTACGACCTGTTGGTTTTTGACACGGAGATAAAGATGAAACAGGTTCTCTCTCTAAGGACAGTTTGTATAAAATAATCCTGATGAAAACTACACTACATGTATATATTTGGTGACCAACCGGCACAAGACAGGACTGTGAGAGTCTCTCTCTCTCAAACGAGGTAACATGAAGGAAGGATTTCCCCTTCTATGCAAACAACCCCAAATTAACTGGGTGAGTCCTGTATTTGCTGCCCACATGGATCAAGTAAAATATCTTGAAAGCCTCATCTCTGTTTCCTTTATTGCCTGCTCCCTTAGGAGTGAAATTCCATGATCCTGACACACTCAGCTCTTGATCTGAACTGTGTGCCTCACGCCCACTCTCAGTTTCCTCCCGAATGCACATGAATCACAATGCTGGGGAGGGGAGAGGGTGTGCACCATGAGTTAATGTTCCCCAAAATGAAAAATACCTACTCCACTGATTCCTTTCAATAGCCTGGCCTGAGGAGTTATAGCATTTTATTACATCTTCTTTTTATAAGGGTCTGGTCCAAAGCCTGCCAAAGGAGTCTTTTCGCTGCTTTCAATAGGCTTTGGATCAGGTCCTCAAAGCTTGAGTCAGCAAAGCTTGTAGGCGTGTGCTTGATTTTAAGCACATGAACAGTTCCATTGTCACTCACACACTTAAAGTTAAGGATGTGCTTAAGTACCTGTCTGGATTAGGATCGAAATGCTCACAAATCTGGAAGGCCAAGACTCGGAACCAGAGGAGACCAGGTAAAGCTCCCAATTCTAAATATCGTCCCACCAGAACACCATGCCAGTGCGTGACGCTGTTTGGAGTGAATTGCCCTGAAACAACTGAACAGGTGATCAGGAAAGTTCACCTGAGTACTGCCGGCTTCCTTTCCAATGTTCTGAAAAAAACACTGCAGATTGCATATGCAAACAAGCAGGACTCAGAAAGCAAGTTTAAGAAGGGGGCAAAAGTGATTTTTTAAAACCGTTTTTCTTTTGATGAAGGAGAATGCTTTCTTTTAGCATCATCAAGGCCCTGAAAAACATTTTATTCCCCAGTTTCTTTAGTTAATACCTCATTATTTCCCTTTTTATTGTTATGGTGATCAAGCCATAATATATTGCAGCTTTATAGCATCAAATCCAGGCGAGGCCTGCGGGCATCAACAGATGTAGAACAGCATGCAGTAAAACAGGTAGAGAAGCCTGTAGAGCTGAATATGGCACAGGGTTTTTGAGGGAGGGAAGGTTGGAACTGCTCAGCAATTTGTCCCAAGTTATTTTAACCTTGGCAGCAGCTGAACTTTAACGTGCAATCAGTCAGGGCAGTTACAGAGAATAAGTTGAACATTCTCCTACAAGAGGAGTTATCAGCGGAATGTCTTAAGTTGCCTGAGTAATTACAGCTGTAGAGGCAACTCTTCCAAAACCATGAACTGTATCTATTCCAGTCACTTGACACTGTTAGCGGTGACAAACTAAATTTAACGTAAGAGTCTCACCTGTAAGAGGATCATAGATTCGTGCTCAATGTCAATACCTGGATTTAGTCTCCTTCCTGGCAGGGTGAAATTCACCCCTGCGTGGAGAGCCAACAGAGAGCACACTCAGCACGCACGTCTAGCTCTGGTCCAATGTTGAGGATTTAAATGGCGCCTTGTGCTGGGGCTCATCCTAGTGGTGAATTTCACTCACAGTGCAGAATGTGGTTTGAGGGGGTTCTAGGAGGTGTCACTTCTCCTGCAAGAGGATGAGCAACCTCAACTCCTGCTGAAGTAAATGGGAGTGGAGAGTCCTCAGTCCCAAACAGGTTCTGATACTAAAATCTAGTCTTCAAATTAGTGTCTCCAGGAAGCAGTTAAAAGATCCCATAAAGCAAGCTGTGTGTCAAGAGATCAGGTCTGCAATCTCTCTCCCACTAAAACAGTTTAACCATGGAACGCCGAAGACATAACGGCTGCTGTCTTTGCCTACAAAGTTACCAGTAAAGTAGAGCTACAATGGCTGTCCCAGCCCTCAGAAATTTTCAAGATTTCAAAAATGTTCCCATTCAGCACTGGGACAAAACCAAGAGCGTTTGAACTTTTTTTTTTTAAACAAAGGAAAGAGGCCCCAACTTCTGAGGAGTCTAGTGGTTAGGGCACTCCCCTGGGAAAGACGACACTGAGCTTCAAGGCCCTGCTACAGTGAATATTTAATTATTTATAAAAAAAAGTAGAACAGCTCCAGCAAGGGAGCTGAAGATACACCCATCCCAGAACAGCCAAACAGGATTCAAGTTGCTGGGACTTGAACTGGTTCTCCCACATCCAAGTGAGGACCCTAGCAGCCAGAATATTGGCTATTCTAGGACTGACTTGGTCTCACTAACTCGCTCACTCAGCTCCCCAGAAATTAATTCCATCCTCAGAAACCTCCTTGAGGAGCAGGCATTTGACCAGCTCTAAATTCCCAGCACGTAACTCATTCCTCTGTGATACTTTGAATAACGAAAGTATTACATACAATCAAAGTCTACTGTGAACAAGCTCATCTAAGTAAAACCAAAGTCCCTTAGGAATAGCCAGTCTTCCAATCACTAACCACCAAGCACATCACCTTGTACTGTGGGCACCTCTGAAGACATCAGTAATAACTGACTTCCATGGGACCATTCACACTAATAAGCATTCCTCTCGGTAGTAGGAAGTGCTTGTTGGATGAGCTTTACGACAAGAATCCTTGCTGCACTGCATATTACAAATGGTATGAGAGACAATGGACACTATAGTCCCGTGAACACAGTAATTCTATTAATAAAATGAAAACTTAAATTTGGAGGCTAATCCTGGGATATCATTTATAAAAGTTAACAGGGCATGTTTAATTTAACAATTGGCTAACACTCCTCTCTCCACAGCTGAAACCTCATAAATGAAATATGCTGGACTGCTGCCCAGTGCGGAAATAAAAGTTATGAATAATGCTTCTATCTCAATCATTGTCAGTATTTTAATATTCCTAATTACTTAAAAAAGCTAAATATTCAATGTAGGAAAAACCTCTTTTTCTTTTCATCTTTGCTTGCAAGATTAGTACAGTTTAATAAGAGGCACTGGATAGTTTTAGTCCACGAGGCCCATCTCCATTGACATCTCCTTCTTTCCTGTTCATTATTACACAGAATGGAGCTTTTATTCCTGTGTGTGTACTTTATCAAAAGGTTTGCCCCCCTCCCAGGTTTGTTATTTTAACATCTCTACATCCATAAATACAGTGCTTTTCTCTGGACAAAAGCATTATTTTTTAAAATAACCAAAGGGTAAAATTATTTCTTGAGATTCTGGGCAATACTTCATAATTGAAGGAACTCTTGTTACAAAAGGCTTTTAAAAATATTACTTTAGGTAGCTATACAATATTTTGTGCTGTTTCTCTGATTATTTTTCCCCTGGCCTACCTAGAGGAGAAGCCTTAATGACCTTCTCGTCCCCAAAACAGAGTGAATTCTTAAGGTCTCATGTATTCCTACTCTCTCCCAGAATTGCCTCTGCTCCTGCAATTGGAGAGACACCGCAGGAGCTGAAGATGGAACACTCATGGCCAGCAATAAGCAATAGTTCTGTCAATCTCAAGAATGTTTTTTGAACCCTTGCCTTTTCTACAGTTACCCTGCCTGTTATCTTAATGCTTGGTAAGAATGAGTCTTCATCCAACTTCCAATCAATTTGGGAGAGTGGTAGGAGGAACCGAAAGCAAAACAAAATGTCCTTCAGTAAGTGACTTGGAGCATCTTTCTAGATGTAGCTTTATGTAGTTGCCTGCCTCACGGACAGCCTTCACATAAACTTACTTCCATTATGGCAGCAGTAGCTGGAGCCTACCTGGCATGCCTCTCTGCTCTTTACTCTGGAAATAACATTAACATGAACTAATCATTCAGGCACAAACCTATTTGTACTAATAGCTCTGACGTATGCAACTTCTTCAGCCGAAAGACTCGAGTCCTAAAGTATAAACTAATCTTCTAATGAAAGTATCTAAAATGAGCACAAGACCCACTAGCTACCATTGTCCATTCCTGTATTTCAAATAAAGAACAGAGGGGAAGCTTAGAATCAAATGGTGAAATCTTGGCTCAATTGAAGTCAATGGCATAACTCCCATTGGCTTCCACAGGTCCAGGATTTCGTCCAGAATCTACGTCCATCACAGGAGGTGTTGTGATGAGGGCTTTGGCATAGCTAAAACACAAGGCAAAGCAATTTCACTTCAGAGACCATCTTATATGAGCATCTGTTAATGTTCGACTAACAGGAAATGAGAGTTTTAAAATGTGCTCCACTGCACAATAAAGCTGTATAAAGACAAGAACAAAGAAAATGAAAGCCATCACCTCTATTAGCAGGGCAGGAGACATGCCCCAAATGAATTAACTGTTGCAAAATAGCCAAACTGGCATTTCTCATTTTCCATTTAAAGTGACTGTGTCCTAAACCACTGATACCTTTCAGACTTCTTGTTTTTAAAAGCAGCGTGTGTCTTTAACATACACAGATTTTTAACTAGGCCTCTACTCACCACTGGAGCAGTCAATGCCTCCCCAGCCTGGTTCGCAATGACAGGTATCTGGAGATACGCATCTTCCATGCACACACTCCTCTGTGCAGAGAGCTGTGAAGGAGAAACACCACACAGCACTGTCAAATGCAGGAAATGACTCATAAGTATACATTTAAACTTCATTGTAAAGATCAATATTTTCTCTACAAAACCAATCCTTGCAGATTTTAATTTATATTAGACGATTAAAGTAACCACATAGGTCTCTCTTAATAGACATAAAAAAGCTCACATCCCTACTTGGCTTTTTGAAACGAAAAACACCACCTGATACCAGAAATTACTTTGTGTAGATTATTATTTCATAATAAATAAAACCTTTACCAAATTGACCCTTATGACTGTAATTAGAAAACGCCAACTTCTTATAATAGTCAGAGAACATTGTTATAGCTGATGAGAAAAAAGGAACTTGATCTTAAGAGTATATTAAGATCCAGAATAGATTTATAAAAATAGCATGAGGAAAAGAAAGCATTTTACTACATAGCACTGAAGTTGTATTCCTGTCTTTTCAAGGGTATCAGGTTCTCTTTAACTAAAAAGCCTATATTGTAAAGAATTTTAAAACATGGTCATTGTGAGGGTTGATTCTGAGAATATCTTTTTGGGATCCTGCACTGAGATCAATAAACTCTTTTCACATTAGCCAGTGAACAGCCATCATATGATCACTACTTAGGAACCCCCACAAATTAGGCATGGCTGTGAACATTTGACAGCAGGGCTTTCTTATTTGCCAGTCTGTTCTGAGCACCAGATTTGTTCCTAGCTTGGATCTATATACCGCCATGTTTCAGCACCAGTGGCTATTAAATCCCAGGTGGACTTTCATCTGAGTATTCTGGGTTTGCATCATTAGAGACTGAACCCAGAAGTCAATCTCAGCAATACCGTTCAGATTTCACTCCTAAGATTATCTCCAGCTCCAACCTGTAAGTGGTTTTTGTAATCCTAACTATGGGATATAATGTTATAGGCTTGGCCAATCAAATAACATACTAACACCAATGGGAATTTTGCCTAACTGTAGGGACTGTAGGATTTGTCTCTATCAAGTTGTTTCCTTTTGGATTCTGTGTGCGTCAAAACAGCAATTCATTCATATTTTGTATCTTATTTGGACAGTATTGCAAGGAGTATGAAATATCAATTACCAGTATGCTAGCCTCTAATTACCCTACTCTGTTTTGTGTATTTATTTTATTTTTAAGGGTTTCTAGAGACAGATAGGCATGGGATTAAATCCATGCAAGGACATTGGAGAATGGAGATTTACTCATACAGAAATGTAAGCCACCATACAGTTTATCAAAAACATTTCAGGACAGTTAGTATTCTACGATTAAGAGGAGATAAAATACGGACTAGGAATGGAGTTACAGGTCAATATTAAAGCACAACATGCTGCAAGAGCTACACAGAGTACTTTGAAAATCATTTGCATATGCCATTCGTAGCTCTAGCCTAGAAGCTGATTCTGTTCTCACTGATAGCAGTATGAATCCGTTGACTTCGCTACACCTCCTCATGGTTTACACTAGTGTAGAGAAGAGAATATAGAGTGGAAAGTGAGATTTTTCTGTTCTCTATTTTTACTTAAAACAATAGGTCATCTTCTCTATAAAACTGTGAAATGCTTTTTAAAAACTAGATGATTATTTCAGCTCCTGGATAAGCTCTGCCACTGTGAGGCAGAAGGCTGACCATGAGACCTTTCTGTTCCCTCCAACATATGGATTTGTGTCACCTAAGCAGTTTGTGAAACTGATTGGCATTTTCAGTTTATTACTGGTCTATTATTTAACCTTAAATGGTAACAGACATAGAAGCATATTGTAGCTTATTTTATGCCTCAAATAGGTGCCTGCTAGGTAGAGAAGGTGATACATTTCAGGCCTTACACACAGGTCTACTGTTGCACAGCACAGAAGATAGCCTGCATCCTTTATAAGAGCTGTGCAAAGTGGTCTTTTCCCCAGACTGTGAAATGTGAAAGACGTATTTTCAAAATTCTTTTGTCAGAGTGAAAAATGAAATGGGCAAAATCTTCTTCTAGAAGTCCAGGAGAAATGGAAACAAAAATGCCACTGAGGCTCATGCCTGTTCCCTACCCTCAACCCAGTTCCTAATTTTCCCTTTTGAAGGCCACCAACTTTCTGAGTTGGTCTGACTTTTTGCACAAGGGCCTGCTCAAGGCGAAACAGGACTTGCTAAATAATAGGGCAGGGCCCAATTCTGATCTCACTGGAGCAAAGCGATTTAAATCAATAGAATTACTTTGAATTGGCCCTGTATGTAGAAGGTACTAAAAGTCTTAAATAGAAGGCTAGTTTGACATAATCCAATTTATTCTAGAATGGATATAATCAGAAATTCTGTTATTGGCTTTGATCTGAATCAAATCTATAGTGTTTACATAAGAGGTCAAAGTAGAATATTGCTCTGAAATATTACCATTGTAAGTAAAATTTTCCAATTCTCCCATATAAAATGGGAAGTCTTATCTTGCTATAATCTCTAGAGAATTTAAATTAATTTTTCATTCTATTAGCATTCTACATTAAAAGATACAATGGTCCCCAAGGCATTCTTCATAATAAACTTTGTACAGTGGCTTGCAAATGATCTTACTCGTTAATGAAACTATAAAAATTATTTTCTTGGAAAGGTCAAGAAAAATAAAGATAAGTGCACATGTTCTGACACTGTCCTGTTCGACACACAACTAGAACACTCAGGAGTGAAAAACTTGCAGTAATGGAAATAATAGCCCTCGCAGAACAAAGGCACTCACTTCAACCCCTGAAATTCCAGTGATTTTATGTCTGAATTTTTCCCCTGATCACCTTCTCTCAAACGATCCAGCACTCCATTGATCAGTTTATTATTAGCATTCTTGGCATGAGTACGAGAGATCAGTTTGTAGTCTGATTCAGTCTGGTAATAAAATGACCTACATCAAAGTCCTGCCAAAATGCCAACTTTGTAGCAATGCGTCTAGCATGAATTATTTCTCCATATTCAAGGTCACACAGCAACTGCTCCTTATCATGGAATAAAGTCAACAAAGGGAGTTCTGAAACAATTCATTTGATGCTTATCATTTATTCACTTTATAATTACAAACTCTCATTTACTCCACATGTAAGGTGATTCATCAGTGAAACAGACCTACAGGTTAAATCCTTCCCAGAATTTACATTGTTATTCAGTTTTCTCTACCTTCAATGTTTATTTTTAATTGCCCTAGCAATGTGGGACTCCGAGATGCTAAACGGTTGATTAGAAAACTTTCTTTTGGTTTATCAGACAAAACCATATTGTCCAGGTCTCCTGGCTGCGGACTTCAGAATAACCACAATGTATTTATCTTGTGTGGCACTGCACTATGGGTGATAGTCTCCATGACTTAGAACGTATTGTCGCTGAAGAGTTAACTTGGGTGATCAGTGCCCAAGTGTGAGGACCTGGGTACACACTGCACAACCTTACCTGAATTCCTGTATCCTCACTTGTACCCTCCCCAAGTGTCACTAGGACTTCCCTGAGCATTTCCCATGGTTCCTTGGGCAGCAGGAAGTTCAGTCACTCTAGGATACTTTCCCAGGAAATGACAAGAAAATATGTTTTTCCTGGGCAGTTGGCAGGAATTGTGGGCAAGCACTAGAGGGCTATAAATACCTGAGCAATTTAGCGAGTGTCCTCACTGCAAAGTCAGCAGCTTACCAGCCCAGTCGAAAGCAGCACTCAAGCTCAAGCCTACACCCTAAGCCAGGTCACCTAGCCCAGGTTTAAAGTGCCACCAAGCTCAGGGGACAGGGTTTTCTGTGGATGAGAGATGAGTTAGGAGAACACCTAAGTAAGAGCCAAAGCCATCTCTGCAGTGAAGACATTCATTTCCAGTTTCAACTAAGAACATAATCAGACTGAAGGGGGTTTTCAAATCCAGGCAGCCAGGGCACAGGATTGCAGCCTTCCTTCGCTTCATAGGAGTTGGGGCAGCTGGCCCTGTGATGCCGGCAGGCCAGGTGCCAGCCTATGCCAACATCACCATGCCCCACCTGGACACTGACAAACAGATACGCTAGGATCTGTCTGACTCACCTTTGGGTTAATGTTGATTACAATGATGAGATAGTTGCTGCATTATTAATCTTGTAATATCTGTGGTCCATGTTGTAATGTGGTATTTGAGCCTTTGTATTGTGAGCCTTTGTGACTGTATGAATCGCCATGCAGGAAATTAGTGCAAAGAGCTGCACTTCTACAGAAATTGTTATGGCCTGCCAGATGGAGACGACCTACTGCTACTAGGCGGGCTGGGGTTGGATCTTGCAACTCAAAATGCCCTACATCTGGACCAAGCAACCCACAACAAAAGGACTAAAGGTTCTTATTGCTATTCTGCTCTCATAAAGATGAGCCATCCATATGGACTCCTCCCATCAGCTGAATTTGTAGCTCAGAGCACATGGCAAGAGGGGGACAAAAACTCCAACCCAAAGGAACTGAGGATGATGGATCCCTATGCTGCTTGGACTCTGGAGGGGAGGATGATTTTCTAGACATAAGCAAGAGATCTGCAGCTGCTCAGCTGGGCTAACCCTTAACAACAAATAGCACTTGCTGATTAGAGAAGCCTGTGTTATTTTTTGAACTCTGACTGTGACTCTTTTGTGTGACCTTGAAAATAACTCTCTAATTTCCTTCTCCTGTTTAATAAATCTTCAACTAGATTACTAAAGGATTGTCTACAGCATTGTCTGTGCTTGACATCTCACACCAAAATTGAGCTGGGGTAAGTGACTGGTCCTTTAAGACCAGGAGTAACCTGAATATTGTGGAGATTCTTGGTGTAAAAGGCCATCTGTCACAGAGATACGCTCACCGTGGTGGCAAGACAGAACGGAGTACCCAAGGGGACTGTCTTTGACTCCATGTTAAGCTATCAAAGTGCCTGAGACATCTGCACTTTGTGAAGTTGGTTGGAGAAACCTACCTTTAAAACTCACAACCAATTTGAGGTTTGTGCCTGAGGCTGGACTTACCGTCTTGTGGTAGTGTCACAGGCCCCAAAACTTGCTCTGCAGAATAAAGGAGTACATTCTGCCCCTCAAAATCACACGATTCTGCATGAAATCTTGGCCCTCTCAAAGCCAGTGGGAGTTTTGTCATTATCATGATTTCACCCTTTGCAAGGAATCCTCACAGAGTTCAGCCTTGCCCTGGGGATTAATTTGGGAGAGGGCAATCTTAGAGTTAGGAAGGCAAACTCGTACTACTTTCCCTGTATGATTATTATGTCTAGATAGATCCTGCCATTTTTAGGGACCAAACTTTTCTTTCCGTCCCTAAGGCAAGTAAGGTTGGGCCAGGCCTGCAGAGCTTCTTTCAAAATGGTTCATAGATTAATAATTGTTGATGAGTTAAAGTCAGCAACTGATTTTATATAGACCCTTCTGCTGTTCCAGCTAAAAACAGTCATTTCCCCCTATTACGTTCAGGAGAAAGCTGCATGGCTTCAATCAATTCTGCTAATCGATGTTATAGTACAATAATATTCTTGGGGATTATTCTCAGCATTTAACAGATTCTGATAAAAGATTTTCCACCTCCGACTGTGAGGTTCAAAACAACCATTAGCGCACTTGGCAAGGACTAACATACTTGTTCAACTTGTTAATGAGGTTGAAACAGAGGCTGAGTCAGCAAAGCACAGTGCATGACCCAGGAAAAGTTCTTTTTTTCTTTCCTTTAAATTCACCAATAAGACAAATTTCAAAAAAAACACTCTTCCAGCCACTGATTTTCTTTTGGAAACTGATCCTTAGTGTTTGCATTATGAATGCGATTTACCTATGAACTGTACTATAAGTTGTAGCATTTGTAAGGTAACCAGTTGTATTTTCTGAACAACACAGAGATATTTAACACTTCTTCTCACTTGGATTATGTGCCACAAATTATTGATTTTGAAGGATTTGATCCTGCTAGCTGCATTCCGGCAAAACTCTGAAATTCAAGAGTTTCATTTGAATGAGGCCCCAGAGGAGAAAGCAACAGTTCCCTGCTCTGCTAAAAGCAGAAGGATTGCTGCCTAGGCTCTGAGGTTAGGGAAATGCAGCTCTCCTTCCTCCTCATCTGAAGCAAGATCTCACCAGGCTGAGAATTCTGATTAGGAAGAGCTAGAGGAGCTGCTACCTAGGTAAGGAGTATCTGGGCCTTCCTGCCAGTACATGGAGAAGCAGCAGTGCTTGAAGAAGGAAGGAGAGGACATCAAGTATGATGTCTCCATGATGTAATAATCTGCGTGGGTTCAGCTTGATTCACCCACCCAGACACAGGGAAGGTGAAATTACACATACCCTGCACAAGCAGGGTCTGATGTGCTCAGCCGAATTCACGCCTATGGGCATCTGTACTGGTGCCCTCCTTCAAGGGCTGAGATGGGGAGGTCAGAGCTCCATAGGAGCCCTGCTAGAAGAAGTGGTCCAGCTCCAGGGGAGGTGTTTGAGTAGGAGGGAAGTACCAGCTGAGTAGAACACAGCTAAAAGTGGCAACATATCCAAGATGCAAGGCATTTTCCTCATGTGGCTACAAATGGGAGGTCAGAGAGAAGTAAACATTTCTATCAAATGCAGAAGTAGGCCTTTAGATGAAGCAGGAGCTGATTTCTAAATGGAGAGGTAAGTACTTCTAGCGTGTGCGGGCAGGACCACAAAGAACCCTTCAGCTGAAGTGGGATGTCATTCCTACACATGGACATAATACGCAAGGCCTCTCACTAGTCCCTTCAGCTTTATTATTTTCCAACACCCTGATGTGATTTATGATTAGCCCTGGTTTTTTCCTATGACTGTATTACTGCAATAATGCTGAGACTTTATACATTCCCACATTAATCTAGTGCCTGTTTGATTTAAGTTGTGATAAAGGAAGCATGTGGGACAATATCAAAGTAAATGGGCTACTATCAAAAAAGCAATTATAACCTCAGTTACATGGGCTGGATTCTGCACTTAGATGTGCAACAGCCAGGAGCCACAGTGACAAGGACGAAGGCAGAGCCTGGCCCTAAAAGTTCTAACACCTTCTCAAAGCTATTTAGCCTTGGTTTTCTAAAAATCACTTCAGCGTTGCACTGCTTACCTACTTTGCTAGAAGTTACACACCCAGGATATTAAGTGAATTCCCCTGTGGTATAAATTCAATCTATCATAACCTAGCTCCTGTAAAACATTTTTTGTATCCAAAAGCATTGCCACATGTCCATAATTCCCTGATTGCTAGCTTGCCATGAATTATGGCCCTCTCCCCATGAAAATCATATATTCTGTCTGTAAATGACACTGCTTCACTGCCGATTTATTTTCATAGGCAGAATGTGTGCACTGTGTACGTGAGCGAGAATGGATGTACAAAAAAAATGTTATTACTACAATAGAAAGATCAAAAGTAGACGAATTGAGAACTCATGGCAATGCTGTGCTTCTTGCATTCTTTGCACTACAACACAAGACCTAATAAAACCGAATTACACAGATTTCCCTAGATGACTTTTAGTCCTGTAGTGTGCTGAGGAAAATATTGATTTTTCAAATGAGATCCTTGTTCGGTCATTTTCCAAGTTCCATCAAACAAATCTAACAAAATCTCCCTCCTCCCCACCCCACTTGCCAAAAATAGAGTGAATGTGGCCAAATTTCTAAAGGTAGAGCTGTTACGAAGCTGAGCTATTATAGGGTACATGTCCTGTAGGGCCAATGCCTTTCAGATTTCATATCAGATGAGTCAACATGCTGCAAATGGAGGTCACGGCGATGAGATCAGGGAGAGAGGGCCCATGTGTTTTCAGATCATGCTAGAGCCTTTTGGGAGAGCAATAGCATAGTGGGGATGCGATATTTACATGAATACAATATTCCCACTTTTAAAAGAAACTGTGGCAAAATACTAGCTACATTTCAAACTAATTTATGGAATTGAATTGGAATGGGGACCCAGACATCTTACTGTACAACTACTGAGGCTGAATCCAATTTCAGGCCACCAACTCGATGCTTGTGTGACTCAAATGATGGCTCCATTACTCAAGTGCAATAGGGCAGACTGGGCCATTTACTCCGCCTGCATAGTTTCACTCTTGTGATGGGTAGAATGGTGGTCTGATCCATGACCCATGTACATTCTCTAATCCAGAAAAAAACCCTTGGAAACAGACTCCTTTCCCCTCCACTTATATTGTCAGAAGTTTCTGAGATTTTGGTCAACACAAATAGGTCCCTTCAAGCGAAGTAAAACGTTTGCAGAAGGGTAACTTTTATTCAACGTTTTAGTAAGGAGGTGGAAATGGCTATACTTAGATTGCAGAGGACCCCAAAAATCTGCAGCCTGCGACTGTAGATAGGTTTTTCTCTTACTTTCATCACTGTTTTACCAGAAACCCTTCTGCTTTCATTCCGGTTAGTCCATTGGTTACCCTGTTTTAACTGAGAGCAAACTTTGCCTATTTAGATACAGTATTGGAACAAGAACAATGCAGAGGATTTCTGGTTTACTCTTTTTAAGGCTGCATGATGTGCATCTCCCTTGGTATGATTCCTTCCCGTGGCAGTAAAACTCTCTGGCTTTGGCCCAATCTACATTCTTAGACTGTGGCAAGGAACTATCCCTTTGGTCTGTGCTTGCCCAGTGCCTAGTACAGTAGGGCTCTGGTCCATGACAAGGGCTGCTGCATGCTAGGGTGATGCAAATAAATCCTAACAACATTCATCAGGGCTGTTAAATGGGATTTGTATTTTTAAACCACAGTACACTTTGGGCATAAATCAGCTGACAATGTCTATTTACTCAAGAAAGTGAAAATATCAATGGTTGAAATACTGAGTTTGAGATAAACTGACCCTTTCACCCCAATTTTTTTCTCCTCAGTGAAATTTCTAATGCTCTGAAGCTTTGAGTAGAACCTCCGTGGAGAATTTTTTTTTTTTTTTTTAAACTTATTAAATTGGAATGCTTGTACCACAATATAGCCAACCTGTATTATGGGGCCTTCTCTATTTATTAGCACTCTCCTTCAGGCAAGAAGGGGAGGTACACCAACCTGGTGCCATCCCTCTTATGCTACTACACCCAATACTGCATTCATCAGGTCCTTGCTGAGACCAGAGCCCACCCAGCCAGGATCTCATCAGCCTCCTTTCCTAGAGGATGATAGAGAGTCAGTAGTTCTGGTTCTCAGTCCTATGACTCCTAGCTTTGAGACCCTGTCCTCCAAAAACCCCTCATTATAGAGTTGATAGGGGATGAGACCCAGCTCAGGATTCTTTTGTTGACAGCAACCAGTCTCTCTCTCAGTCCCTTGCTGCCGTACCTCTCCTTGCTCCATAGGCTTCCTCTGACCTCTTGGTCCACCTCTGAACTGCTGGTGGTTTACCCAGCAGCTACTCAGTCTGCCGCAGGAGTCCCTTCTCTGTATGTCTGGCCACACAGCTGCTGTGGAGCTACCAATCAGCTCTAAATGAGCAGGCAGGCAATTGCTTCATTAACCCTTTGGCTGCCAAACTACCATGGACACAAACCATATGCAAATTTGAAATGAAATGCTACTGTCTTACAGGGAAAAAAAAGTCTGCAAGAAGAAAGTATTTTGGAGTGCCTCTGTACCTAATCCAGAGAGGAGTTTATACCAAATCTGGATCTGCAGCAAAGGCAGATTTCTCAGTGGCAATCTTGGTTACAGACACAGAGGGAAACCCACTCTTCAAATCAGTCCCTTTGATGTTTTATGTGTTTTTTTGCACTGCACTCAATGCAGAATTGTTAACAGGTGTTTTTCGAGCAATCAGCCAATTTCACCCTGTTCCTTCACTGAAAACAATCAGAGAATCAGAAATGAGCACCCATTTCATGAATGTTTCCGCAGCAAAACTGCAATTGATATGTGCCTGCTAGTTACCAGTCCTGAGTTCACACTCTGGCCATTTCAACTTATCACACATAGTTCAGTTGTCACTAAAAAGTTTCCTGCTCCTCCGCTGCCTTTCCTTTCACATGGCCAAAGCAATCAATGCTGAATGCACAGAAATTAAAGCAATATATGAATAAATTAAAAGCTATCCCAGAAACCCAGAGCCCACCTGTAAGCAGTAGTGGGCTGTTTAGTTTCACTACCATCCCTGGCAAACAACCCTGTTGTTTCCAGGAGTCTGATTTTCACAGAGGCTGAGCACCCCCAATTCCCAGAGGAATCATTAGGAGCAAGCAGCTGCCGTGCTAGGCACCCTTGAAAACAATCAGGATCATAATGCAAAAATCCATTTGGTTCTTTACAGCCACATATAAAGGCAAGAGGCTTCTTCCTGCTCCCAGTAAAGTCCATGAGCTCAAGTCTTCCACCATCCTCAGGCTGAGAGAGAGACCACAGGACTAATCATGGGGGAGGAGTCATGGAGGAACTTCCATGCACTTCAATCGTTAGTGTGACCTGATCCAAACTCCCCGCATTCAACGTTTCATTTAACTGTGCTTGGTCTTGATGGTTCTTGTCTGCTGGGAGATTTTATAAATGAATTTAGTGCTCACTGAGGCACTTTTGGAAATCCCACTAGGTGCCTAACCCACATCTTTAGGCACCTAAATACTTTCTCAAATCTGTCCCTCGGTCTCTTTGTAAAGTGGGACACTTTCTTAAATCATAGGCATTCTTGAAAATTTCACCCTCTGTGGTTACTGGCTGAGTTCCATACATATTTTGAAGGTCTGTTTAATAATTAAATATAATGACTTTGCATTAAGCTATACAGGAGCTGGGTTGATTTCATAAGACATCATGCAGTATATTATACAGCATAGCGAATGTCAAGGTTTGCAACCATTTTGACTTAATATGTGAAGTGACAGGCTCATCTGGAATTGCTGCTTTCTAGCACATTTAATATCAGTAGGATCTGTAGTAAGGAACTGAGAGGAACCGATAAGTCAAAATAATCATTCCTAGCACATAAGTTCCAAAAGGTACTGTAAAAGGGAAATAGATGATTTCGGCACTCACCATGTAAGATGGAAGTGGAAAGTGGCATATCTAGGTTATTAAATTAATTATCTTGGGAAATAATTTGAAAGATTGTTTCAGACTGGATTTCTGAATGGTTCTGTCACCATTAGAACAACAGAGCTACAAACACTTGGTAAACACAAGAAAGTTCACGTAGGGTCCTACTGAAGATCCTATTTTATCCGATATGGTACAGTGTATATCACTTTTATTCTGTTTTATATGCTCTTTGAACGTCCTTGTAGTGATATTGATTCATTTTCAGTTAGAAAGCAGCCAAAAAGGGGAAGAAAAAAAATTGACCTGGGTTACAAGTTGCTCTTTTTCTGAATGAACAAGGGAATCTGTTTGAGATTTGTCCCCCTACTCTGATAGGTCTAAACATCAGTGAAGCTAATGTATCACAAAGAACAAGGGACCAGTCAGGGGAGGGTCATGGCTGGAGGAGACTACAATAGGAGAGAGTGAAAAAGATGCTAACTCAGATTTTATATGTGCACTAGGAGCCCTTTTTAAAGGTTATCTTGATTAAGTTGCTATTTCTCTCTCTCCTTCCCCCTCACCCTATGTTCTAATCTAAAACTACATCAGAGCAAAAGAGAAATAATTCCACTAAAGAGGGATGAAAAGGAGTGGTTAAGAAAACAACTTTAATTTTAAACATGTATTTCATTTCACATGTCCTTTTGCTTTATAACCATATTGATTTCAAGATATCTCCACACTCCTAGACTTTCATTTTTTGCACTGAAAATGTTTGATATCTTCTGAAGTTTCTCCATGCCCAGTGTTGCTACTACTGAGGGTAGGTGCCCCAAACACCAGCATGCAAGGAGGCAGTGACGCAAGAGAGCTCATCCATGTAGGTGGACAGTCAGAATCCTGCTGCTTGCACTCACTGACTTCGTAAAACTACTCATGTGAGTAGGTGCTCATCAGCATGAGTATGAGCCAAGCAACCTACCCTTAGAATGCAACATGTGAGTCATGGCTGGCACTATCAGCTCTACCAAAGGGGCCAGACCTTCCTCCACAGACTCTACACTGATGCTACAGGAAGGACATGCTTCACCTCCCTACCGGAGTGCATCTCCCCAAGCTGCATATACCACAGCAGCTATGGCTGCCAAAGCCACCAATATAGCTTTGCATTAAATTGTAATTCGATGATTCACATACAGCCGTTACTCATGTCAGGATAGGAAAAATGGGAACTGACACACACTGGACTAAGTCAGTTATTACCGAGGACTGACAAGCCTTTAATAACCCTGAATTGATTGCACAGGTGGCAATTATCACTTGCAATGATTTCTCAATAATCCCTTGGCATGCATTATAATCCAGTAATTCTCTTATTAAGTATACAACCTTTGCTAGAGCAAATCGCCATACCACTGAAGAGCAGTAAAGACAGAGGGAGAGAAAGGTGGGAGAAGACTAAAGAATGAGATAGAGCTATTAAAGCAGAACTGTGGCTGGAGAGAAGGGTACATGAGTCTCAAAGGCAATACATAAGAGACTCCATTGACTATGATGGAACAATGCTGATTTCCACCAGCTGGACGCCTCGCCCCACCTGTCTTTGGGAACTCTCCACTTAAAGAGCTAGCAAGAACTGAGCAACTTAAAAGAAGAAATACCTTCTGATATTTGACTCTGAAGGTGAATTCACGTTTGACTGTGTCTGTCACCTTTTGAGTTTGCTTCACACTAACCTTCCTGGACTGGAGTGCTGTTAACACAAATACTTATGAGCATTGTTCAGTCAGAATCCCACCTGCTGTGTCCTTCTCAATTGCTGTGTTTCCAGCATACAACCTGAGGCATCCAGAAGAGGGCTTCTGTTGTCACTCTACAGACATAGCAAGTAATTCTACATCTTCTTCCCAGATAACTAGGGTGCCTTAATATTTTATTTACATATTTATTAATCAACTTTGAGACTTTATATAGCCTCACTCCATCCCTTCCCTTCTGCTTTTCCATTCTTCTCCTCCATTTCTCTCTCTTTCAATGTCCATGAAGTGGCCTGCCTCGCCTCTTCCCAGCTCACCTCCTCCAAAACACCTTTCCTCGTTGGGACCGACATGTCGTCATCCTCTCACTTATATCAGAGCAACTCCATTGACCTCACGGGGATTGCTTCCAACTTACAATGGCATAAGGAGAAGGAAGTGGTCCTGTCACATCCCCAACGATGAGGTCTGCACATTCTCCCTTACCTGAATACCTTGTCTGAGTCACAGGGTACACTGGCCCTTCAAGAGGGCTGCGGCTCACCTGTTCCAGACACAGCCAGCCTCCCAAGGTGAAGAGAATAAGCAAGCACAGGGGACTGCAGGATGGGAGAATGGGATCAAGAATCAGACATGCTAGGAGATATAAAGGGCAGGGAGAGACTGAAAAAGGCAAGAAGGCTGTTTTATCTATCTACACAGATGGATTCTCCTTAGCACACAGACAAAGGGGCTGGAGGAGCGAAAGCCTGAAGGGAGCAGGATCCAGCTAGGAATAACAGAGAATGGGGAGCTCAAATGCTGAAGGAAAGATTCAACGGGGACAGGATTAAGAACACTGCCCCAAATGGGTGCACAGCTAGGAAGGCTGGGGGAGGGAGTGTTTCTTGTGTATCTTTTTTAACTCGATGTTAATAAACCAGACTCCAAGAAGGGGAGTTACTTGACAAAGAGAGCTTATGTGAAGTTACGCACATAAAATGGGCATAAAAGGAGGAATTACAAATAAAGTGTGCTGTATCTGAACTGCGTACATGTCCCACATCATCATTTCAATTCCATAATTAATAAAGCCACAGGAACAATGACCTCACACAATGCACACACAATATCACAGAGACAGAACATATGTTCTGTGATATAAAGTGTCTATGTATTGTTCTATCATTTCCCTTTATTTATGTTGCATTATTGATGCACAGAATGCTGTATACCTGAATAATGTATCACTTTTTTATCTTTGTAGACACATAGCTTTAATATACATGTCTACAAAGATAAAAAAATATTGTTTGAAACCTTTAAGACTTAGAAAATATAATTTAAGTCACAGGATTGCTGGCCAAGAGAAATTTAAAATCAAAGGCCCACATTTCTTCTGAGATTTTAATGATCCATAGGCTATGGGGAAAAAAACCCAACAAATCTTCTGACATGATATGAACCACTATGAATATTCAGGAAGTTAAAACTGCTGATTCAGTGTTTTCTTCAACTGTCCAACTTTTGCACTGATCACAGACGTTACATTTTTCTTTTCATCATAAATACCCTTGACTGCTGTGTCCATGTATTGTTGTGTCATATGCCCTGAAACTGAAAATACTCTAATTCATCCAGATGGCAGGAAGTTTTGGAATTGTCACTTCTACTGCACAGATGTTTAACAATCAGGCCGTATGGCTCCAATAAGAATCTTTTCACTGAACTTTTAAATAAACAAACACCATTATGTATTTAACTTTGTCAACTCCTCTAAAAATGTAAGGTGTGAATAGCCATACTACTAGAATAAAAATGTAGATTATTATAGATTATAGATTTCAATATGTTGTTGTATTTAAAATATTAGCCATGGAATACACTGGTTTAAAATCATGAAAACAATCAGTTTCCAAAACTCACTGTACATAATATCGTCTTATCTTACCGTTGTAATAACTATCGTGACCCCAGAGGTGGGTGGACAGGCCTAGTGGTTAGAGTGGGGAATCAGACCAAGTGGTCAGAGCAGGAACTAGAAACTGAAGCCAGGATTCACAGCCAGAGTCAGGGAGCCAATTATCAGAGCCAAAATATGAAGTCAAAGTGAATTGCCATCCACCTGTCCTTTGACTTTTTTTCCTGCCAAGAACTAATATTTAAGGAGCGTGGAGGAAGATGGAGAATGTGCTGCTTTCTGCCCTCCCCTACATGTCTTCTAACGGCCTCGGTCTTTGCCCCCTGTGCTATTTTGGACAAACCTCTCCTGCGGATGCTTTATACAAATCTGTTCTGCAAGAAAAGATGAAAAGGGACAGACCTAAGAAAGCCCTGGTCTCCCAGACAAAAATCTATCCATTTAGTCCATTAGGGGCTCTTTCCACCTGATGCACTTTTTAAAAGGGAAATCCTCAATTACAGTCTACTGAAAGGACACAACAAAAGACCTATGTAACATTCCTTCTTACAGCAGCAAGGCAACATTCAAAGCTGCTTTATCTATGACAGATGCTAATCTAGTTGGTATAATTTCAAACCCCTTTATGAAGGCCCTGAAGGGGATTTGAATCCTAGCATTGTTTAAAAAAGATTTTTTTGTAGTTTATGCGTTTGCTTTGTCAAAAGCTTACCATAGCAAACAAATTCCAAAGGGGTAGCCGTGTTAGTCTATTGTAGAAAGACAACAGAGTCCTGTGGCACTTTTAAAGACTAACAGATTTATTTATCGCATGAGCTTTCGTGGGAGAAAATCCCACTTCGTCAGAAATCTGTTAGTCTTTAAAAGTGCCACAGGACTCTGTTGCCCATAGCAAACAAAGTACATTAAATCGTAGTTGCTCTGATCTGCTACCCAAAGGATGCAGTTGGGTTTTAGAGGCAACTCAGTGGAAAACTCTGTCATGTCATATGCAGAGAGGGAGAAACTTTCTTCACAACTACCAGACTGGTAAGTACCATTTCTAAGACAGCAATGGAAAACAGTGTCTGTGTCTTTATTGCATTTGTTACCTTTCTTTGGTTTGGCTTGATTTTAAATCCGCCTAGCAAAGCAATAAAAGCAAACACCCTGTAGAAAAACTCCTCCCTCAAAGTTAAATTCCCAAAGCTATAGGCGAGGTGCGGAGGTAGGTTACTTCACTAACCCTTTCGCACATCCATCTTAGATCACCAGGCAGTCAAATGAGACTGATGTCCATGTCCTTCCTAGTGCACATTCCTCTATAATGACAAACCAGCGCTCTGCTCGGGATGGCTCAGCACCAGTGGCACTCACTGAACAATCAAGGGGTGCTCAGTTGTAACTAGATGAATCAGTCAGAGTTTCGTGAGAAGGAATGGTCACACAGCAGCTGCTGACATCAGTCCAGCTCCTTATCAACAACATCAACCCTTTAATTTATTGCAGCCCAAATGTATCACTTGAACAGCAAAATGATCCCAGCCGCAGAGGCCTGACCCCTCTCCCACTGAAGGCAATGGGAGTTGTGCCGGGGACTTCAAGGAGCCAAGGATCAGGGCCTAAACTGATAGCTGCTCCCATAGCAGAGACAGGACACTGGATTAGTGACTAGTGAGTGCTACACAGCACTTCAAAATGCTCCATGCATTTTACAGATATGGGACAGGCCTGGGCCCTGTCCCTAAACGATCTCACTCTAACTAGACAACGGGGAACTGGAGAGATTTACAATTCAAAAAGAGAAAAATCTTTGACCCCTGCCTGCCTATCCTTTTTCACAATGAACTGACATGGGAAGGGTGAAGAAGGCACCATGGAATGAAAGGCAGAGCCAAGCGTCCGCAGATGACTTGAATGGCTAGGGCTAGATTATATCAGTGCTAACTCACACTGGAAATCCCGACACAAAGGGTGAGAAAAAATATAACTGACATTCTTTTAAAGAGACATTAAACAGGAGGGGAAAAGGATCAAAACAATAACAAAAAAGCTTTCTCTCCTGTTTTTCATCCAAGAAAGAACCATTAATAGAGAGTTAAAATCTGTCTTCACCAACCTAAGCATGTCACTGTTAATTACAAAGCTATTTAACTTTTGCAAGAAATAAAGACTGCTCTTAATGAAAGCAGACCCAATTAGCCTTTAATCTACACACTGTTTCTAATCAAACTTTCTTTTGATTATCATACACACTGCGGGATATAGTCCCCCCTCACCACATGCTAGCAACTTCCACTAATGCTAATGAAAGAGATTTTAAAGGACTGGCTGAGGAAAGCAATGTGGAGAAGCATTTCCTCTGCATGGGCTGGAGCTTCCCTTCCCCCGCGGGACCCTGGGATCTGTGCAGTTTGGAGGCTGAACCCCCCAGTCTCCAGACCATTCCCCTTCACTAATTAAACCAGCACTGGAAGGGCAGATAGAGGTGAAGCTCTCTGTAACCCCTGACCTATTCTGGCTAGTTCTGCAGGAGCAAGACTCTGTATATCTCTCGAGGAGAAATGGTCCCCTGACAGGAGCAGCGTAGTGATCATCACGTTTAAAAGAAAAAACCAAACAACACACCAACAGATTATGCAGGATGGTGAAAGGAAAAAAAGGCAGGGCAGAAAGTGAGAAAGGGGGACAGAGAAAAGATGGGAAGGGTCTCAACAGCAGACACAAACTTAAGTTGTCTTCAGTGCTAAAAAGTGTGTATTTTGCATCTCTGGGAAACTAGTGCACAGAAATGCATGTGAGCTATCCCTTGATAAAATATTGTGAAGACCAGGCACTTCAGTGAGGTGCCTGGTGAGGTACACTCATTGAGGTTAAGTCCTAAAAGGGGTATAAAGCTGAATACCTCCTGATAAAACTGATACTCCTGTCTTTCCTGTGTTCTTACTCAGGGATCGCTCATGTGCATTAGTTACTCTGAGAAATACTTTTTTTAAATCAAAAGACTGTTTTAGCACTGAAAACAAGGCCACACTCTGATGACTACAGTAAGGAACCTGATCTTTAGAGTAGAAACAGCTCTTAGAAATGAATATGGACAAAATTAATGTGGAACTTGACACATTAGAAAGAGAAAACCAGGTAGAAAAATGCAACACCAGGAAGACACACTGTACTATTGTTCCCCTGATCTTTTGGTTGGAGACTTAAAATATTACTACTTTTTGAAGTAATATGGCAACATCTGGCACTCAAAAATAATGCAAAGTATCTTGTTATCAACAACAAAGAATTCCTCAGCTTACCTAATTCCTCTGGAGAGAGGAAGAGTTGTGTGTGGCTGGAAAGCCTGTCTCTCACACCAGCAGAAGCTGGTCTAATAAGATATTCCCTCACCCAGCATGTCTCTCGTATGACGTGGGGCTGGTATGGCTACAATAACAATATTTCCTCTCCTGGTTGCCACAGCCTCACTGACCTCTCAGGAGGCTGAGGACAGAGATTGTGTGATAAAGCTAACATGGTCTTGGGCTCTCATCTCTTTTTCACTCATCCCTGTTCCACCCACCCCTCTCCTGATCAACTCCTTTTCCACATCTAGCCCCAAAAGGCATACAACCCCTCCCCGTGGAGAGTCAGAGACAAGTGTGTCCCCTGCGTGCACAAAGAGTGGAGGCAATCTGGGTACAGAAAGTCCCATCCATGCACTGATCCATGGTCCATGGGACATGATCTTTGCATTTATAACTATATAGTCCATTAAAGAACAAGGATCTGGCCCACACATGTGCAACCCCTAGGTAGAATTCATGTATCATATGAATGTAATTAGTTATCTACATATATCAAAAAACAACTGCATACATATTGACTATGCTACGTTAGCAAAGTCTTTTCAGGGTGTACAAACGCTTCCTCGTCAGTAACATTTAGAGACCAAACTTGCCAGGGAACAGTAAAAGCACAATACTAACTATTAATTCTAAGAAAAAAAAATAAAAATAAGTTTGAATGCTCTGTTTAGAGCAGCACTTTCGGCCCCACTTCTGACTACTTGGAAAGGAAAATCTCCCCATTGTCACCTTGAGTACAGCAAACCTAAATCAATACGTTCTGCATATACAAGTGGAGATAAGTGGGTTATGTGCGAGGTAGGAGATGTGAACCAAAGTATTTATGTTGCTACAAATATTATATTCATTTATCAGCCACTGAAATAGTGGCAACATCCAAGACATTAAGCGCATGCTCAACTTTAAGCATAAATTGTCCAATTAAGTCAAAGAGATGAGTTAAACACTTTCCTGGATTGGTTCAAGAGCACTCAACATGTTGAAGTTAATCTCTCTGTGCCTTAAACAAATGAGGCTCAAAGGGGTGCTGTGAGGAGAAACTAATTGGGCTTGATATTTATTTGTACTAAGACACCTTTGCACTCCTCAAAGCCTCTTTCCATTGATGGAGTAGTACAAAGAGGCTAATGTGTAAATGAAAACGAGGACATTTCATTGTTGAAAGACTCAGATACTGCGGTGATAGATGCTGTGTAAGTACCTACCTGGACAGATAATAGAGTAATAGTTATAAACTTTAAGTCTCCTGCCAAACAGGCTCTTAAACAGCAGGGATATTACATGATTTTCACATTTAAAGAATGATATGACTTCCTTAGGGTGTCAATAAAAAATGGATCCTTACGTCAGCGTACGAACTCCCTCTGCAGCTTCCTTGTGCCATAATTCTGCCCTGAAGCTGGAGGGCTCTTGCATAAATCTTGTCATTCTCTTTCCGAGTCTAACATAGCAAATGTATTCCGAATCACAAAACTTAGAAGAACCTAGTGTTGAAAGCACATGGCATCAGACTGCACCACATTTTTCATCAACACGGCTCTTTGTTTTTATGGAAAGATTCTGTTTGCTTTTCAAAGCCATCACACTAAACCGACTGACTCCAATGTTTCCCTTTGGACTGCACAGTGCAATGAGGACCAAGTCTTCCTGGCGCTCATGACACTTTAAAAAGAGGAAATTATTGGGAGTAACCATATTCTGAACAACATTATTTGTAACCATTCTCCTTGTATTTTACTGTACCCAGAGCTCGTAAGTGGTAAGACTAATGATACCCTACAGACAAACATTTTTATGCTTCTTCCTTGAAGCAACAGAACAGTTCATTTGCGTAAACTTCTCATTTTTTCCAGGCCTCTGACATTATTGCATTGTTTTTGATGTTATCCTCAAAATTAAGGTCTGATTCTGGAAAGCACTTGAGCATTTGCCTAAGTCCATTCGGTCAACCTGAATGGGATTTAAACATGTGCTTAAAGTTAAGTGTGTTCTGAGGTAGTGTGCTGAAGAGGTGATTGCCTGAATCAGGACTTAGACTAAAGATCTGACCTTCAGATATGCTGAGTACCCACAGTTCTAAGTCGGGGGAGCCACTGGTGCTCAGCAGCTCTGAAATCAACCATTAATTGTATTGACTGCTACTGCCATAGACTCTTAATTTCCTACAACTTGTGTGTGAAATTAATTATTACATTGTAATGTAGGAACCAAAACTATATACGTACGTATGCAGAAGTCTCCACTTTCATAATATCCAGGGCAGCACTGAGATCTTCGCCGATACATTGTTCTTAGTCCTCTTCGATACGCTGTTTTATAACTTATTCTAAATTGCAAGACAGAAAGCCATTTGATGGGATTGAAAATCAATGCCCACAGCTAGAATTATATTTGTGTTAAATTATAGCAAGGAGAGCATTCAATAATTACTTTAAAATGCATGAAGGCTTTTGATATTAAAAAAACCCACAATAAAAAAATCAATATGTATTTTGAAAGTTGCAATATAACATGTATTAGAAACACTGTATTCGAACTATCAGTCTCTATAGTCCTTCTTGGGATTGCTCTCTGAGAACACTGCCACAGAACTAAAGAGAGGGCAAAGAGCTTCTCGAGAAATAAACACCATTCTTCTCTGTACTTCCTCAAGGTCAGGTATCAGTGATGGGATCCACAGAATCTTCTGTGGGCACTATGTTTTCAGGATGCCACACAAGGAATTGTTGCAATGAGAACTGTATCCCTAGCTCTTGTTACAGGAGTCTGGGAAATTAACCTCCAAAGTGTATTGTCTCCAGTTGATGATTATTCCCAAATTTGAGTCCCTGGGAAAATGGCCTAACCTTGCAATCAAGAGAGCACCTTAAGGCAGCTTTCTCTATCAGCAGCCTCTGCTTCGGCGGGGGCGGGGGGGAGCCACAGTGCTGAGCTTGCTGTAGGAGTTCTGTCTATGCAGCAAAGAGGACTATACTTTGGAAAATGTACTTTGGCTCTACTTTTGTTGTTCTTCCTATTAGACAAGTCCATACCACCTAGTCTGCGGTACTCCAACCGAAACAAAATTCTTGGCATGAGCCGTTGTACTTCTGTGCCCAATTCTGGGCACCATACCACAGAAACTAAAATGAGAGCCAAAACTACAAGGTGTTGAGTGCCCTCAGTTGCCACAGAGTCAGTGGGAATCGAGACCAATTGTCAGCTGCTGACAGGAAGAGCCCCTAGAGGAGACAGCAAGAGGGTCAACTGTGGTGGCTGTTTATTTGCATGTCTTTCCACAGGGAGCCAAGCTGAGGCCAACAGCGGATTTCATACTACCCAGATAGAAACAACTGTCACCCGACTCAGGACTAAAGACGGAGAGGAGCCCCAAACCTCAAATGCAGGGGAAGTTCAGATTCAGATTTGGATGTAAATTTTGTAGCTTGGTCTCATTTCTAGTCATTACTAACCAGACCCACACTCAAACCATCAGGCTAAAAGAGAGAGAAAGAATCTATTATACTTTTCAAGCCATTTGGTCCCATCTTGCACTAGCCAGCTGAATCACTTTAGTAGCTGGATCAACACTCAGGAGAGAGAGTCACTGTTCCTCTCCTGGTTTCTTTGATTGCCCTGAATTCTAGATTTCTGGGTGCAAAAGGCTTCTGAAATGTTATTGGCCAGGAGGATTTTGTTGAAGAAAGGTATGTATCTCCTTCAATATCAGGGAGGTAACACAAATGTGTGGGTAAAGAGAAAGTGATACAGGAAGATAAAAAGGCAAAATATGATTAAAATGTCTTGGCATCAGCACTTACCGGTGTCTAGTGCACTTGAACCAGTTCAGTATATCCGTACATCTTGTATAATAGATCTGGTCAAAAGGGTGAGCATAGGATTCCTGCACTGTCACAGCATAGCTAGAACAGACAATGGAAGAGAGGGAAAGAGAGTTCTTTACAAGATGAAAAACCTCTGCTTCCTAAATATGCTTCTATACCTAATTCCAGCCTGAGAAATAATGAAATCAATAGTCTTGGAAATTCCGGGTCAACCCAAAGCCCCAAAATCTTCCCACCCTCCCCACACTTTCACCTAGAGATGGAATCCCTCCTAGAGCTTCTGCTCCCAGCTTGGACCATTGTCTATAAGGCATAACAGACATTCATGGAGTATTTCAGACTGATTTAAAAATCTCTCTCTTTCATAGCTAAGAATAAATGGTATCCAAAAATGCATTACATGTTTTGAAAGCTGGAAAGGGCAACTGGTAAATTCTTAAGTTGTTTTAGAAAAAGCAATCCAAGTAATCTAGAGGAAAATGGTTTGGCCAAGAAGATTTGAAAAATGCTCCACGTCTTCAAATAATATTAGAGGTCTTCCTACTAAGACTGTTAATTTTTGCTTGTATACCAAAATGCTTTAATGTGAGCACATATTAACTTAATGCTGCTGAGTTTTGCCAGCATGGTGGGATTCTTACACTTCATTTTATGATGAAGGAGCATCATTACTTCAACAAATATTGGAAGCACCAATCAAACTGGGGATAATTTATAAAAGGTCTCAAGTGTGTTTATTTTTAAACTGCACAAATTTAATCCTATGTAATTTGTAGCAGAAATAACCTGGGAACTAATTGCAGATCATAAAATTATGAGTAAAGTGGTGTCTGGGCATGGTAAGGCTTTGAGTTTTGGACAGAATGTGATATTATCTTTTACAGACCTGAAGAGATTGCAGTGAATGGAAATTGGGTAAGTTGGATAAAAATTACTAAGAGAGAAGACACTGGTAGGACTTCAGCAATCATTCACCCCTCCTCACAGATTACATATTCTGTGAAACAGGTACTGCCTTATTATTATTAAATTTATTTAGACGAGGCTGGTATTTTCAAGAATTTAAGTGATTTAGAAGCAAAAATCCCAATGATGTGGGTGACAGACATGGTAATTTCCTACAGTACCATTGAAAAACCTTACTGAATTAAGTTTAAGTATCTTTGGAGTCCGTTGTATTAAATGAAAAGGGTCTATATTATTGTGGGCTGGGATTGCATGTAACATATCTAGTGAGGCAGATGGGATGTGAACCCTGGGAAGCGTTACGAAGATCAGAGAGCCATACTGATCAATGGATCAGATGAGAGTGGACTTTAGGGACACATGGAGTCAAGCATTTGCCTGGGAATCTCGCAATTCCCCACCACCCGTGAGACAAACCCCCAGCCTTCTGAAGCTACATCCTAAGGAGAGGACCGTTGTCTGCTGATTACCTGGAACCTGAAGATTCAAGATCAAGATGTATAACAGAAAGAACAATCTATTCATGGGTATGCCTGTTCTAAGCTAAGGCTGATATGAATTTATATCCACAGAAGAACCCTTGGTGGGGTATGAAGCACTGACTCTTATGAAGAGTTCTTGCTGGTGTTGAGGTGATCCCTGGAGCTTATCAGCATGCATGTAGGTTCTTTTCTTGTCTTCTATGTTTTCTCTGTCATGCTTTCACCTTAAGAATAAATGTACTTGCTTATAAAGTGCTATATGGTAATTTATATCTGCTGACAATTGCAGCTGTTCCTAACCTTCACAGAGAAAGCAAAGAGCAGACAATTTAGGCAGTCTTGCTGGGGATAATTCATTGTAAGCAGTGAACTTTGCGGCTTTGAAAAATCCCAGTCAAGAGGGAAAGAGACATGGGTTTCTGCTCAAGACAGATGATAGCTGAGGAATTGGGAGCCGAGAGTTGGATGCCCTTAAAGAGATCGGAAGGGGGGGAGGAGAGGGGGCTAGAGGGAAAGTTGCTTGGAACTGTGACACAGTGCTCCTAGATCACTTAGTTGCTTTAGAAAATTCCACCCATAGTCTCAGGTGTGCATGTTGCCAGACAGGCAAACAAAGCTGAGAATCTTGCACTTGAAGGTCCTGATTCTTCACTCATCTCCTCTGCACATATGCAGAACCCTACTGACTCAGTTCACTCTAGGACCACAGCTTAAGAGCTAAATCCTGCAAGCCCTTAATCAAATCAGTGGTCTTACTCATCCAAGTGATTCATCATGCAATGAGACAGCTGATGTGATTAAAGACTTCAGAACTATACCCTTAAATAACAAGCCATGTCAATAGATTTGCCTGGAGATTTGACTCCCATTCAAGTTGGCAGACTGGGTTACCAATATACTGATCTCTCATATTTCCCTTCTACCTGTCTAGCCGAGGCTTCCACAAGATAATCCCTTTTGTTCTCTGTATAACAACTTGTGAGGATTTTTCACTGATGGTAGGGGATTTTGTTTGTTTGTTTTTTACTGCCATTGATGCCTGAGTGTTAAATATTACATTGCTCATTAGTAACGTAAAACAATAATATTCAAGCATCTTTATTATTATTTTATTATTTTGTTTGTCACCCAGCCTTAGACCAACTTCATCTTTTTCAGTTGATTTATTAACATCTAAGTAACAAAGTCGTCTTGGTCAGTACAACCAATCAATTCTGCTATTAATTTTTGTTTCTCCTTCACTGCATCTCTAGGTTGCTGACTTTCTTCACAGAAAATCAATATTTTATTCCTGTGTTCTGAATGCATCTCCTCTCAGCACATGACTGCAAAATGCCATTTCTGCACACGAACATGCTTCTCTCTGCATCTGCATTTGCCCTATAAGCCAGTTCGCTCTCTAATGAAGGCCTCTAAAATCAAATCATAACACCCCTGCGCTACGTATGCAAGTTTGCTCTTGTTACAGGGTCCTTGCTTGCTGTGGCCTAAGCCTTGGAGAAAGTTTAGAGCCCCATTCCCTCCTACTTCGCAATAACTCACATAACCGGGGTGGAAGCTCCATGAGTTAAACTATATATGAAGCAACATTAATATCGGTGGTCTCTGCAAATGGCCCACTGCATCCATGTGGAGCCAAAGGGCCCCATGCAGACAAGAGCCCACCTGCACAGACCCAATTACCGGACAAGAGTCTATCACTATAAAAGGATGTCCCATGAGCAAAACTAGCCTCTCTAATCCATAGTCAGGGCTCCAATCTGGAATAAGGAGCCCCAGGGTGCCCACATTCCTCTGGGCCCCGGCCCCTGCCCCCCCTCCATGGTAGCCAGCCTGGGGTTGGGGTGGGGCAGGGTTTGGGCATGCCAGCCCCGGAGCCATCTGGCAGACCTGCCAGCCATGCGGGGCTGGTATTGGGCACTGGAAAAGGACCCAGGGGCTAGAAGCTGTGGTCCAGGCTGGCTGGCTGGGGGCGGGCCAGTGTGTGTCATCAGCACTCCAGAGGCAAGGCCAGCTGGCATATCGTGTGGCCTCTGCTGACAGGCCTCCAGGGCCCAGAGCACTATCAGGCCCACCGTGCCAGTGTAACCTTCGGGTGGGCTAAAATTAATTCAATTGCCCCTCTCCAGTGCTTAATAGAAATGAGCCCCAACTCCTATGGAGAAACAGCTGGAGACCCAGGATTCAGTCTGTAAGAGGCTCACAGCAAAGAATGCTCAGAGTTACCCTCCCACATTAAAATACTACTAAAAACAAACTACTACCTGAATAAATCTTATCCTAAGAAAACAAAATGAAGTTAAACAGAACAGTCCCCACAGAAACACCGTGAGAAAGAGCCCCAAGAGTCCCGAAGTCCAGGTGGAGTTCACCCAACTCTCAGCTACAGTCTTTGATCAAGTCCAAAGGCTTGAGTGGAAGGAAGTAGCTGTCCTCTTCTTCTTCGGTTGCAGGACTCTTCAGTAGAATTCCATGCAGACTTTTCTTTCTCCTCTGGAACCAGCACCGTCCGGTCAGCTCACTGGGTAACCAGCCATCAGTCATACACACACGTGCACTAACTCTGGTGCAGAAGACTCCATAAGAGGGAGAAAACATCTTGCTGTCCACCACTGGCTCAGTTTCTCTCCCTGCACACCGAGCACATGGGCTCTTCTCATGCAACGCCTCTCTGCAGTCTGCTGCTCCCCCCATCTCATGTGATCTCAGTCTGACCACACCAGCATGGAACCCTGTGGAGCATGCTCAAATGCTATTACTCCCTATTTCCAGAACTTTCTGGTTCTGGACAACTAATCTGCCCAGCAACAGTAACCCACCCTCAATGGGTCTCTTAAAGAGAGAGCCTGTTTTAGGCATATGGGTTACACCAGAGGAGATCTGCCAGGCCAGCCTGAGCCGCAGGGTCCTGACCAGTGCTATGCCAGACTAAGCGGGGCTGGATTTTTGGGGACCACAGGGCCCCTCACTTAGACCATGGCCCAGAGCTGCAGCTCCTGGTCTAGGAGTTAGGGTTGCATATTCCGTCTTTGTCTCACATGCAGAACTTTCACTGCTGTCGATGGGAATGCCTCAGGTGAAACCAACAAGTTCAGAATTTACAATGCAAATCTGCACGTTGTACCAACAAAAAAATCAGTACGTCATACCAAACATTGGTGAGCATCACTCTCAACCATTTGCCAGGACAGGCAGAAATTCGCCACCCAAACCCTGAATGCAAGGAGCGAGTCCCACTAGGAGTCATTTGAGAGCAAGACAGGACATAGGTATTATGTTCCCTCATCCATAGACCTGGCACTGATTATTTTCGCTGCTCTGAATCCAGGCATAGACGTTTTAATAGCAGTGCTCAGACAAATGAATAAAAAAAATCACAGCTTCAAAGAGAAACTGCAGAATTGGAATTTATATGTAAATTCGACTCCACTGCCTCAGAGTTAAATAGGGACTATGGGTTTTTTTCTCATTACAACAGGTGACTTGACCTCACTCTCCTCTATGTGCTGTTCCCCAGTGTTTGAATCCAAACACCTACTTTGATTTGCTGTTACAGCCTGACCTGATCCTATGTCATACACTCCCCTGCATTTAATTTCCTTCCATTCTGTAAGTTCCCCATCTTCAAAGCGTCTGACGAAGTGGGATTTTCTCCCACGAAACTCATGCAATAAATAAATATGTTAGTCTTTAAAAGTGCCCCGGGACTCCTTATTTGTTTTGCAGACCCAGATGCTCACTTATGTTGTTTCTCCAACAAAGATCAATGTCTGTCTGTGCAGAACGTTGACAGAATGACTCTTAGTGATAATAATTCTGCCTTTCCAGTGTACAAATTTGAACTGGCTTTCAAAGGAGACACTCCTTATACATTACCTCTCCCAATGACTACAAACATTCGGATCATCTGGATTTAAGGACAGGCTTGTTTCCAGCAACAAAGAGAGGGTAAGCACTTTCCGAATCCACCACAACAGTACGCAGACCACCATCCTTGTTTCTAGGTGAAGAGAACAAAACCATGTTCATTAATAAAGCAATATGAAAGAATACATGCTCAATATTTCCATCCCTATGCCTAAACTCCAGCACAAACTCGTTTTGACCCACTTCCTCATGCTCACAATTAACTGCAAACAGTATTTCCAAGCGACAATTATTTATCATCATCATGCTGTGGACAGAAAGCCTTATGAGTAAAAGTGTTAATAAATAAAATACTGACACATTAATAAAGTTGGTAACTAGCCTAGGACTTAGCTTTTGCTACTATCCAGAAGAGTTAATCTGGAGATCTGAACAATCAGGAATGTATTTACTAGAGAACTCTGGAAAAAATAGGTTAGTCTCAACAAATAATTTCTTAAAGCGGCTATATTAACATGTTTACAACTCAGAAATTAAAGATTTGCTAGAAAACTCTCAGAAAATTTCTCTTCTAATCAGACCCATTACTATACATTGGTGGAGGATATATTATATTATTCATATATGTTCAAAGAGGATTTAATTTCTGCTTTGAGTACAAATCTCAACACAATCTTTAGAGTGGAGCTGATACCAGCAAAAAAGCCATCAACCCATACTAAGAAAATAGTGCTGGGGCAAGTCCTCAAGATAAGAATTTCAGTAGGTCTGAGCTTCAATTTCAGGGTGACGCTACCCAAGATATGAATACCCATGATTCTCCCCAAGAACATTTTGGATACCAACGATCATTAAGGCTGCTTCCCCAGATAAAGTAAATAATCGAGCCATTAAAATAATCTATTCTCCCATCAACCCCTGGGTGAAACCCACTCCCATTAATTTTAGTGGAGTTCACATGTGTCAGAGAGTAGGCTAGATCTCAAAGACATAAGCTTATTACATGACTGAGGGAAAATCAATTCACTTTCCAGCTCGTATTAAGAGGCGTCCATTTGGAGTGACAGAGGTCAGTTTATTGCACCATGTCATGCTAAATGACAAAATAAATAATAGCCATGTCGAACGTCTGGCGTAGAAATGCCTGAACTCCTTTGGTTTGGGTTCTTCATCATTTAATCAATGTTATAAGGTTATATGTATCTGAAAAAGTGTTAGTCTCTATACAAAGATTTATAGATCGATCTAGAAATATAAATTCAATACACTGTATTTGTCAGTGTTGTGGCCACTGGGGTTAACTGAAAATCACCTAGGGCCTTCCTTTTATTTTACTCATGGTAGTAGCCCTCAATGAGACTACCAAAATGGGTAAGTGAAACAGGATATGATTCCAATAGATCCCATGTATCTTCTTCACACTCCTTGCATCAACTATCTCAACCTGTACCGCAGGGCTCGACAAAACTCAAGCACCAGGTCACCATGGCAACCAGGGTTTTTAGCCTGGCTCCTAGATTTGCTGTGGAAATGCAATAGAGGAGCACCCTCTGGCAACCAAAAATAAAACTGCTGGTACCTAGCTGGGAGCCAATTTTGTCAAGGCCTGCCATACTGGCCTTGTGGCCCTTTGGCTTTGCAGACCTGTTCTTTACATCTAGATTACATACTTCAGCCTCGAGACCAGAGTGGCACTACTCGTTAAGACTTCTCAAATAACAGAGAAGTCCAGCTAGATGGAAAGTTGGGGCTAATATGTCAACACTGCATACAACAAGGCAGCCTCTTAATGAAATAATAGTATTTAACACAGTGAAAACAATAACATTACAATTTCCATTTGAGTTATTTAACATAAATATGTCCTCCTATAATAGTCCATAAATTAACCTCAGACTCTGCCAGCAGGTTTCCCCTAGCAACAGAACAGATCTCCTCCTGCCATCTACAAAACACGTGGCTCTCATAACTTTACCTCCCTGCAGGGACTGGCACAAAGACACATTAAGGGGTTGATCCTGCCCAGCACAGATGTCATACTGAGCACATAAAGTAAAATGAACAGGACAGGGATAACAGATCCTGTACTGGGGCCTGATCGACTGCTCAGTGATGGAGATAGAAAGACTCTCATTGACTTCAGAGGGCTTAGGGTCAGGCTCTTACTGCTCAGCCTCCAAATCTATCCCTGCCTAGCAGCCATAGTAAAGACAGGAACACAGCAAAGTCACTCCTTAGCACACTGAAGAATACACTTAAACCCACGTCTACTCTGGCATGCCCAATCCCCACCCACAGCCTGTCTGTGTGAGACGAAGGCACTGGTGATGAGAAGGTCTGTGACTCCCTAGTGCAGAATGTTTAACCAGACCTGTCCCCACCTGTGCATGGAAAGAAAACAGTATTGAACTGCCAGCTGCTCATCTGCAAGGGTTTGGGTAGCGAATGCCTAACAATGCTGGTGTTGAAAAGTTTGCTGAGTGCAGCTTAACACTTCCTCCCTGAAAGCAGTATTTCCTCTGTAAATGTAATGTGCCTCAGTACTGCACAGTGTAATATGAAGGCAGTTTTTTAACAAGAGTATCTACTATATAAAATTCACCTTCAAGAGTATATTGCACTGATTAGCTCCCACTTGAATCATTCTGTGCAACAGAGGACAGGCTCTGCCATCACTATTTTTATTGGTTGCAATTTACCCCATGTAGATTGGCTTTGGCATTGATACAAAATAATGTTGTATAAAGGGTTCTAAAGAAAAGATTACTCCCAGTCAAAAGAAAGAGCAAACCTGCTCAAGTGAAGGCAATCAATCCTCAAGAGAATTTTTTACATTTGTTTTTATTATTTTTATTCAACATAGTTTGTTAGATTTTTAGGAACACTAAAAGTAAATGTTCCGCATTAAATAAATAAGGGAGGGAAAAATATTTTTTTCTGATCTACCCACAGCGGCCTGTGTTAAATCCAGTAATTCTTCTAATGCTCAGTTAGATTCCTAAAGTGACAAAGCATCAACGGGTTTTCTAACTCAAACACATACGTAAATGATCACAGCATGTCTGACAATGCTTTACAACTACAGGAGACTCCAGACTACAGCCGAGCTGCCTCTAACCAGATGGGTTTCTCCTGTGTTTTATGAGGTAACCCATCCCCCAACAGACAAAGGTGCCCAGCAGTGTTTACAAAAGCACCCAGGTGAGTTAGGCACCTAACTCCCACTGACTTCAGGCCCTTTTGCAAACCCAACTTGGAAACTATCTACACCTTCAAGCACCTGAACACTTTTGTAAATCTAGACCTAGGTTCCCCAGTAGTTACAACCTGGAAAATGATGGAGGGCAGTAACATGGTTACAAAGCCAGAGGGGCTGCTTTGGAGACACGTGCACCACAGGAGCTCTGCGCTCCCGGAGGGAAGAGAGGGCACCACTGCAGCATGCAGCTGCCCCAGCCCTCCTCTTCTGGCTGACGCTGAGGCAGGTGGGCCCTTGCTCTGCACCACTTCACATGCTTTGGGAGGGGTGGTGCTGAGTCCCACAATGCACTTTGTACCTGGCCTCAGTACTCAACACGAGCCTGAGCCAAATCTGACTCCTAGAAATTAGCCCTCCCTTGAAGACTACCTGCCTAGCTGGACAGCTGACAAAGCTGTGAGCTTTGTAATGCAGGTGGTAGAAATGAAACCATCTCACCAGGCCCCATGCACGCACTCCAGGAAACACAATAGGGTACTGCAATTGTCAATAATATCAGAATCCCAAATACGACAGACACCAGAGAGAGCCACAGCAAAGAACCTGAGTCTGGTCCAGCTCACAAAGCAGGGAGGGTGAGGAACAGCAAGACCTAACATCGAAGGGAAATCTCCTCTTCAAGGCTCAGTCCTACAGGCCAGCCACTCAGTGGGTCCTTGGTGTGTCAGGACTGGAACCAATCAGATGGCTCATTTGACATCGAGAGGCTGTGACTTGCTGGCCAACATGGAGCCCCAGAGTTGAAGGTGCTCAAGACTAGCCACAATCTGGCAGGACAGGGGCTCTTACTGTCAAAAATCTTCATCATGTAATTTTTCCATGGTGTCACTCTCCGTTAATTACAATAGACTGGGTCACGTGTCTGTTATACATCAAGTCATTTTCACATACCCAGGCTCCTTTTAGAATTCAGTTCATTACCTCAGCTATAGTACTAACACAGGACTATTCATCCTGCATCCTGAAAACCGCTCCGCTGGTTTCATCACAGAAGAATGGTAATGCATTCTCACTGTTCACCCACTAATCTTAGCTACAGAAAAGCCACTAAGTGGCAAGCCATTGATTTATTTGTCTGTGGGTTCGTTTTGCAAAATGCTTTGTTGGTGAAATTGTGCTTGGGTTTGCAGAGAAATTGAAAGATGCAGATAATCATTTAAACTGAATGAAGTGTCACAAGAACATAGATAAAAACAGATTGTTTCAAGATATGTAATCCGAGCTGAGGGCAGACAGCACCCACCAGGGTCAGAGCCTACATGCAGAGGGGACAAAAACTCAATGAACCCCTGCTGGGTAGAGTGCAGCTGTGGCAGGAACATTCCCTTCTCAAAGGTGTTGAGCACCCACACTTCCCATTGATTTCAGTAGCATTTGGGGTCCCAACGTACTTGTGAAAATCAGAACACTTCTATTTTAGGGATGAGAATTTTAAAAACTCCCATAATTCAAGTGACCTTTCAATGGAATTTGATATTCCTAAATGTCCAGATACTTTTGAAACTCTCCCTTTAGGTGCCTAAATATAGATTCAAGAAATTAAGCTATATTTTTGACATAGACGTGCATAGATTGCATCCCCTGCATTTAACAAACAGTCATTTCTTCCTCTAAAAACCTGAGAGCAAAGCTGAAGCATCTGTGCTACACTGCCTTACCTCAGTGGGTTGAAAATTCCTCCTGGCTCCTGTGTCGACAGGGAATCCACACTGCATTGGTAGGGAGACACAGGCTGGGTTCTTCAATAGCTCCTTGGGCACTGCAAGCAGCCAACAGGTAGAAATGTCGGTTAGTAAAGAATGGTGAGGGGGAATGGAAGTGGGAGAAAACAAGCATACATAAGCACATATCCTAACAAGAAAATCAATATGTTACTGTAGTGTTTACTCATAAATGGTTGTGAGCAGTTATATACAAGAGCCAATGTTATATACATACACCCCTGCTGCTCTGTTGACATTTTAGGGCAGGAGCAAAAGTGAATGGCAGGAATGAAACATAAATTAAGCAATAATTAGGTGATATTTTTGATAATTGGCAGATTTCAGGGTTTACCTATTTACTGAGAAACACTGGGGATGAGGGGGAGAAACCATGTAAAGGACCAAACCCTGACGGTCTTGCTCAATTCGAAGAGCACTCACTTCACCAAGACACCTCCTGAAGCTTAGTGCTGCTCAGCAGAAACACAATGTCAGAATCTGCTCTTCAGAGATCAATGGAAGTAAGAACATTTACCAAGACCTATTGTTAAAGGGGTTCTTTTAAACTGCAGAAAAACCTACAGGAGACCCAGCCATGCTGGATTTGATAGTATTTAGTGTTGTGTCATCCCTAGCATGTTTTCTGACAGATACCAGCTGAGTTTCCCAAAACTGAGCAGGGGATTTTGATATCCATTTCTAATGGGAATAGAGCAACCAAATCCCTTAAGCAGCTCTGAACTTCTCATCTGACATATATAGCAATGTTACCAAGAACAGCACATGGGCCATATTGCAGAGAAGTCTACGGGTCAGATTTTATAATGTATTTAGGTGCCTAACTCTCATTATTTTAAATGGGAATTAGACACCTAAATTTCTAGCTCTAAAAGCCTAGTTCAGCACTCAGGAGCCCTCTCATCGAGAAAGTGTCCACTGAAATCACTTGAAGCTTGGCTGGATAGAGGACGGCAGGTGAAAGCCAGTGCGATGGAATGAATAATAACTCAAGGTTTCATCAATCTGTTGAAGATTATTTTTGGAAATGCATGGAGTGTCTCCAAAGCCCTCAAGGGAGAGTGAGGCCAGAGTGCCAAACAGAGATCATTGTTCATCTGTTTTTTCAATGATCTAGCAGTAAAGGAAGCAGCAGAAACCTAGGTAACTGGTTTTGTTAAACCCTGTATTTGAAGAAGTGAGTTGCAGCCCGGGAGAGTTTATGCCCGAAGAAATCTGAAGTCTCTACGGTGCCACAGGACTTTTGTTGGTTTTGTTAAGCGTTTTGAAAGCCATTTGGTGCAAGGAAGGATGGTACAGTGGTCAAGGCATTAATCTAGTACTAGAAATATGTTTAAGTCTCTCCTCTATCCCAGTTTTCCAGTGTCATGTTGGGCAAATCACTTGGTCTCTATGTACCTCAGGTCCCCATCTATACAATGGGTCTAATAACACTGCCCTACCACTCAGAGCTGCTGGGAAGATGAATGCATTAAGACTGTGGGACACTCAAATACTAAGGTAATGAGATATAAACACATAAAATAGATCAGGATCAATAAGTCAGGAAATTGGGACATGTCATTTTAGATCAATACTTGTGATTTTACATCTTTAACTATGTAATTTTAAAAATACAAAAAAAATCTTTTCCTTAAATAACTGAGTAATTACAATCAATGGACTGCCTAGCATAGCTATAATTAAAACACTATATCAACAGCACATAAAAATGTCAATGAACCAGTGCCGAAGTGCAGACAACCACTGGTTATCTGTCAGAGAGATTAATTTTTCAAAAATCAGCCTGTCATTTATTTAGAATCAAATTAAAATGTTACCTTGTAATCTTGTGTTTGAAATTAACAACTGGCATAAACTGAGCAGTCTGGCCTTTGAATGCTCAGACTGCTAACTTCACTGGAACTTCTAGACACAGAGCCACTGGGCTGGTGGATAGCTCGTACTCACCTCGGTGGCAAACACTGCAAGAGCAATGTCTTCCAAAGGGATATGCAGGCACTGCAGGCACAATCCAGCCCCCAGGCAAAAACATTTGGAAGGCTATGGGACAACTGGCAACCCTACTCAACGTCCGATGAAGTCTTCTGGGGTCAGTGTATCCAGGGTGGATTCTTTGGTCTCACTCCTACGCAGCTCATCCTCCCCGGCCTACTGTGCACTGCTATAAATGCAGCTGTGGCAAGTGTATGGAATCCCGAGACTGCCCGTCCCCCCCGGGCCCTAATCCCCACACAGTGGACCTGCACAGACACTGCTGTTTGCAACTGCAGAATTGGGGTGCGTGGCAGCGAGAAGTACATGGGTATCCAACACAGCCTTAGGTGCTTCCCCTCGTGTGATTTACATGCTATAAAATAGGACCCAGATAGAGTGAAAGGCTGGTAAGCTGATCCTCTGCAGCACTGTGTCCCCCCAAATGCTCAGGGTTAGCTCTTCTAGTGTCTGGGACTAGAGTCTTCAGTACAGTGTCCAACACAACTCCACTGGCTGACTGTGCTCTTCTGTTGGCACCTACATCAGTCCATGAAGAGTCAGCCACACCCGAAGTACAGAAGTGTTCCTGTGAGGAGCCTTTCTAGTGACGCATACAAACCACTGAAACTTCATTCTTTTAAATCTGTGCAGTGTCTCCCACTAGATCAGCACTGTCAGGATGTCAGATGTGTAGGCAGAATGGCCATGACTCAGCCCAACAAAAAGACTGTAAGGCCAGAAATGACCATCATGTACTCTGGCCTCAGCATGGCCTCTTGCCTTGGCACCTGCGATTCATTGCAGGTACAAATAGCGGGGGCTAAGGATGGGGTTTTCAAAAGTATCAGCAATAACCTACCTGTGCTCCAAATGAAGCTCTTTTGAAGAGTTCACCCTATGTGATCTCATTCCTGGATATCCTTGTTTACAAGCCTTGGATGGAGTTTAGCAATCACAGTCCCCAGCACCCTTCACACTGGAAAGCCACCCATCCACCTCATTCCTGATACACTTCAAAAGCGAGACTTACAAAGTTACAGACACTTGCGGCCCATGCTTTATCTGCCACTTCAAACAAGTGCCACTTCACACTTCGTCCATTCAGCCATAGCCCACAGCCCATATATCCAGTAAGAGCCAAGCTGCAGTAACCACACACTCAGGTCTCATCCATACATAAAAGTTTTATTTCTTTAACTATATTCAGTGCTTTTTTGTGATGGTATGCAGGGGTACAGAGTACCAGCATCTTTTTTGCTGGCCTTGCTGCCCAGCTTGGGGGGGGGGGCAGTTAACAGGGAAAAGCAGTGCACCACTGGAAGAAGAGGGGTGGCACAGGAAGAAGAGGGGTGGGAGAGGCATTTTTCAAATTTACTATCAAGATATGAGTACCAGCAGCTTTTTTAAAAAAAAAATTTAACAAAAAAAGTACTGACGATATTGATATAGTTAAAGTTGCACAAACCCCTAAGGTGACCACATTTATATCAATATAATGTTGCTTTATTCCAAGCTAGCTCTTCCGGCATGGAAAGAGGAACCTGTTATGCTGGTAGAAGGCTCCTCTATACAAGTATTACTAAGTCCACATTTGGAGTTGTATCAATATAATTATTTTGGTTAAAACAAAAAAAAAATAATCACACTTCTACCAGAAATAATTATACAGGTGCAAAAAAAGTTTGTAGATGTGGCCCATCTATCTTTCTACTATGGGCAAGATTAATGACAAGTGACATTGACATAACTGAATGAAATAAAGCAACTTCAAATAAATGTAACTGAACAAATATAGCAACATTCTAATATAGCACAAAAGCTGACGCCTCTGGTAGGAAGTGTAAAGTTTCCTTTGTATTTTCATTTGAATACACTGGTGTTATTTATTATCCCTTTTTGTCTTCATTTATCTTGGAGGAAAATATAATGAAACAAACAAGTAAAAAGCCCAAGTACAGTTGAGCAAGTGACAAGTTAACCAAATTAGATTGATGACTGTTGATCCATAGCAGTGTTATCAAATCCCATACATCTCATTTTTCAGCCCAAAGTCCCCTCTTCTCTTCTCTTCTCTTCTCTTCTCTTCTCTTCTCTTCTCTTCTCTCTTTCAGAACAGTGCAATGTCTCTGGGAAGAGGCTGGCCTGTAAACCAGGAGACATCAACAAGGGTCCAGATTCAGTTTTTCCAGTCTGTCTTCAAAGCTTGGTAAAGCGTTTTAATCTCCAAAGAAACTCTTGAGATTGTAATCCAAACACAGCAAAACTACTGAATGCTGAAAACTGAACTCAGGTTTTCATGAAATGCTGCAGACAGGTCAAAACTGTTTAAGTTTCATCTTACACTCATGAAACAATCTGTTTCTCCTGCTTCTACTCCCTTACAAACCTCCCAGGTCCAAGAGTGTATGTCTTCATCTGATCTCCTTCTCCAGATCACTTTTGTTTCCCCAGCGCTCTATTCTCTGTAGTATTCTCAGTTACAATAGCCATCAGAGGCTCTTTTCCAGTGTGCAATTTTCCTCTGAGCCTCTTGAAACCTTAATTCAAAGTTTTCCAATTTCATATCCATTAAAACATTGGCCAGGCAGCTGAAATAGAAACTTAACTTTCTTTAAATAAACATCTGCTAAGTTCCTGCTAAATATGAGAAGGATGTTTAATCAATTTTTAAATGTCCAGTGGCATGAAAATTAAAATATAATGATGGCACTTAAAAGGGGCAATTTTTTAACCTAAAATACATGAGGTACCTCAGTAGCTGTAACCTTCCCTTGTACTGCCCTATACTTCCCTTTGGGAATACCTGGAACACTGTAGATTTTGGAGTAAAAGGATTTGGCCGCACAGTGTCAAAACTGGAAGTCTGAAGTTAGGAGCTTCAATTCATATTTAAACATCTAACTAAGTACCCTGATTTTCAGGGGTTCTGAGCACTCTCAAATCTCTTTGTCTCCTATGCTCAGCACCTCTGAAAAGCTGAGTGTGTATTTAGGTGCTTAAGAATGGATTTAGATAAGTGGTTCCCAACCCTTTTGGCTGGAGTGCCACATTTTTACCAGCAGGAGTCTTCCCTTCACCCCTCTGCAGCCAGACAGAAGGACTTCACTGAGGAGGCTGCCTCCCTTCTCGCTGATATCCCATCTCCCTGGCTACAGCTGGGAAACTGAACACATCCGGTAGCCCTGTGCACGCCACCTGGACCTCTAGGCCGTGGCTCCCTTCTGCAGCCAGGGGGTGGGAGATCAGTGCTTCCTTCCCCTGGGCTCCAGCAGGGATCCCAGTACCTAGGAACCTAGACAAGGGTTTTGCTGTTGCTTGCACCAGTCTTTTAGCCCTGCAGAAAAACGCTCTGACTGGGTCCTTAGGTAGCGGCTCTCTTCTGCAGCCAGCAGGAGAGATGCCATGGGCCACTTTGAAAGCTGCCATGGGCCATCTTTGGCCCCAGTGTCACAGGCTGGAAACGACTGATTTAGATGCTTAGCTTTAGACACCTACATCTGAAAACTGATCACTGTCATCGAAGAGCTGGGTAATACAATGGGCAAGTTAAAGGTCATCTCCCTAAATGAGCTTAAATCTCAACTAATACCACCCTGGCAGCAAAATAGAAAGGTCAAATTGTGAGGCTGAGGGATTGTCTCCCAGGGGAGAACACACTGAATATCCTAGTCAGACCCTTGTAACCAGATCATGCTTTCAGCAAGGTGGGATGGTGGCTCAGCTAAAGAAGCAGAGAAAAAGGATTTCAAGGGCTACCGAGGCAATGGAAAAGATGTCTCAAATCCCCCCATGCCCCAGATGGTTGGGGTTGGCTCTTCTTCCTCGCAAGCCCAACTTTGCTTTGATAGCATGGCTTGTATAGATGCCTCTTTGCCCCTGGCTCCCTCAGCCCCACACAGCAGCTGAGTGCATCTATCCTTTTCAGCAAGGGGGCGGCTGACTTTATGGAGGGACACTGATGGCTAAAGTAGTGTTCATTTTCAGAGCTGTTTGCAGTTGTGTTTGAACCCTTCCCCTAGGGAACTTTCTGCCCAGTTTCCACCTTATAACTGAACCCATTAGTCACGCCCTGAACACCCACAGGAACCAATTAGGTATTCACAAGAAAGGCTTCCAGGGCTTGGAGAGAGCCTGATGGTAGCTGTGGGTCCTCCGCTTCCATAATTTTTGGGGACTGTTTCTGCTCCTTTGCCTTGTGCTGGAGAAAGGAGGATTTGGCCACACTCCCCTGCAGATCCAAGCCAATTGTTGACCCCCACAGAGCATCCTCACCTTTCCAGGAACCATCAATTAAATTTTCAAAATTTGTTCCAATGCTTTGAATTATGATAATAATGAAGAGAGAGACAAATGAGAACATGAACCCAACCCCTATTTAATTTCACATAACTGTGCTAACCTCATATAACTGTGCTCTGCTGTCTCTCTGGCCCATTTTAGCTATTGTTTATTTCATTTTTTTTCCAGGAACTTGTTCATTAAGAGTAAAAGCACCTGGCTTACAGTAACAGGGCACCATGCAAAAACATCTGTCACCAGGAATGGAGAAGAACATTCATTAATACATCAGACTGAATAAACCCATAATGAACCAAAGGGACTGCAATGAAATGTCTTAAACATAATGCAGGAGAATAAAAATAAGAGCCAAATTTTCTACATGTGTAAATAAATGACAGTTCTGGTGAAGTCACTATATCAGTTTAGACCAGCAAAGAATTCGGCCCTAACAGTTCTATCATTGAGTGCAGATGGCAGTAGGGCCACAAAAAGTAATTGAAGGGTAAATGCAGATCTGATTCTCTGGCCTCTAGAGGTGGCTATGGCCCATCTCTCCTCCACCTTGTTCTTTTAACTTTGCTGTTACACATTGTTATTGCAATTCCCAAAGTCTCCATCCTATAACAGAAATAAAAGTGGTAGGCTGGTCTCTGGCTTTAAAGGGAATTTTAGAGCCAATATGTAGTTAGGTTTCCTACACAACTGAGAACAAATCTCTGTATTCCTCCACCTGATCAAGAATGTCACAATGAAGGCACTGTCTTTTACCTCCCCCTCCATAGCCAGCTTGCCTCTCTTCCCATTTGCTTTCAAACACCTGGCACAAAGAGGAAAAGCTCCATGACTGGATTGCTGCCTCCTTACTCAGGAACACAAGAGATGGGGTAGCAAAGCTACATATGCCCTTCCTGTCCCTGTATACGCTGGGCCAGGCTGTGCCCTGTAGTGAGGAAAGAGCCCTTCAGCACACGCCTTCCTACAGCAGCCAAGCTGGAGCAGGAGCTCTCTTATCCCCAAACCAAAGTCACATGCTCCGAACCTAAAGGCAGACGATCCAATAACTATCAGGGACTTGGACCTCCCAGGACAGAGACATAGGGATGTTGCAGAATATTGCATCACAGCCCATTGATTCGTATTTAAGTCTGATTTAGCGAGGCACTTAAACATGTTCCAAATGTCATGCTTCCAAGACCTCATGCCTGTTTCCAGCTGTAGGGATGGCAAGATGTTTTCTGCTGTCCAGGTAGCCTGTAGGCATTGGTTTAAAAATCATGCTTCAATTCTTCTGTGTGCATATAGGCCACAGCCTTGCAAACACTTGCACAGTTTGTGCATGAGTGCCTTTGAGCTCAGTGGGACTATTCATAAGCCTAACTCCGTGGGTTCATCCTGCAGACACAGCACAATAGAAGGGTATGAAGGTGCTTTATTTTAGTTGCAATGTGCTAGGCCACCAGTGTGACACCTTTCTGCACCTCAGCAAGGTAACGTTTTGCCTCTTCTTCAATCTTCTATTATTACACACGAGCCTTTGAGCTTGGATTGCCTTTTCTGGACTTGGACTGTTCTCTGTCTTAGCTCTCAACATCTCCTGTTCAGCGAGAGTGGGCAACTGAGGTTGAAAGAAATGGGAAATGCTCCCCTCATCTGTATTGTGCTGTCAGCAGTGGGACTGTGGGCGCTTCCACACATTTGATCGGACTGTCCCTTGCAAAGGTGGCAAGTAGACAAATACAGGGAAGGTGGGAATCTTCTTCCCTAGAGGGCTTTGAAAAGAGGCTAGACAGCCACCTGTCTTGGTTGGTTAGACACAACAAATCCTGCACCTTAGCAGGGGTTAGATTAGATGACTCCTGTGGTCCCTTCTAACCCTAGAGTTCTAGTATTCTAAACGTAAGACTGATGAGGTTCTGGGTTAGCAAACTCTATTCTCTTGGGATAGATGAGTTGTAGTCCGTTCTGCCTCCTCCTCACCCCAACAATGCTGGCCAGAGACATCTCTGAATGAAATCACCTGCCCATGTCTTTCAAAACCAACAGCTGAGCAGCATCATTCCTCCACAGAACTCAGTCAATGCATTCAAACTCAATTATGCCTGTGTCTCAGAGGGTCTAGGAAGCCTTCAGGTTCAGTTTCAACTTTCAGTATCTGCTGGGCCTCCAAGTATACCCTCTGTATGGTAGGGCAAAAGGTGACTGTATCTGATTACCCCTCTCCCCTGAATAGAAGCCACACCTCTTCCTGTTTGAAAAAGTTTACAGGTGTGAATTTAAAGTGATCCCAGCAGAAATAAGATTTCAGCTATGTGCTTGCCACTCGTTTGAGCTTTATTATCCCTTACTTTATCTGACTAACCCATTTGCTCCTACCAGCCTCCACCTTCTCTTTTGTCCTCATCATATGCAGTATCAATGTCCATTCCTCAGACAAAAAGAACCTTAACTACATTTTGCTTATTCCACAAACAACATGTACATGATGTATTGTTATTTCTATAGCACCCAAAGGGCAAATGGTGCTTTATAGACCCATAAGACACAGTCCCTGGCTCGAAGCAATTTTGCCTTTAAATAGACAATACAGCCAGAGACAAGGGGGAAGGGGCATATGCAGCACAAAATCATTTTTAAAAGCCCCTTTGATATGTTTTAAACTCCTGGCTATTCAAATAATTCTTGAATTAATGCCTTCTCCATCTCCCCAGGAGCCACCCTTGACTCCACATTTTCTGCTGCCTCCTCTGCATCTCCTGCTAAATGGGTACATGAAAGGGCTAGAAACCTGCCTTATAGTGATAAACTCAAAGAGCTCGGTCTATTTAGTTTAACAAAGAGAAGATTAATGGGTGATTTGATCAGTCTATAAGTACCTACACGGGGAACATATATTTAATAATTGGCTCTTCAATCTAGCAGAGAAAGATAAAACATGATCCAATGGCAGGAAATTGACACTAGACAAATTCAGCCTGGAAATAAGGTGTGCGTTTTTAATGGTGAAAGTAATTACCTGTTGGAACAATGTACAGAGGGTCATGGTAAATTCTCCATCATTGACCATTTTTATATCAAAGCTGGATGTTTGCTAAAAGATCTGCTCCAGGCATCATTTTGGGGCAGTTCTTTGACCCGTGTTATACAGGAGGTCACATTAGATGATTGCAGTGGTCCTGTCTGGCATTGCAATCTCTGAATCTGTGGGCAAGAGCATGCATTATGCCTGCACTTCATTAACCTCATTCTCTTCCACAATAAAAGAATGAGACGAACCCTCCTTTTGTTACATAGGGCACTATTAGTAAAACCTCTGGGTATTTCTAGCCAAGCAACCTTCTGTTCTCTCCGGATTCCACTCAATAACGTTGAAATTAAAATGGCTGTAAAAAGAGAAGAGTCAAGACCAAATCCCAAAAATGCTCCTCCAGCTTGAATTTCCTAGAAGGTTGGTTGGTGCAGGTCTTTGCATGACCTGCTTTGGACATCTTCTGTGTAAAGAAGGACTATGAGTGAAAATATATAACCTTGGCTTACACTTTTGGCATTACTCTCTTTAACTCTATAGTTCTCTAGCCTGCTCTCTCTGAGTGTGTGCTTTCTTCACCACATCTTCCCTAAGATGCCTTTTGTATTCAATCAAGTTAGGAGGGGAAGGGGAAGGGGAAGGATGGGTCCGCAGCTAAGGCACAAAAATGGGAGTCAAAAGTTCAGAGTTCTGCTCCCAGATGTGCAGGAGACCTGATGTGTGAAGCAGAGCCTCAATTTTCCATATACTTTCGTACATGTGCCTAGTTGCTCCGGGGAGAAGATGAAAAAGAATGAACCACGTGTTGGACAGGAGTCACAGTGCGACTGGAAGGTACTCAGATACTTTGATGATAAAAGTGGTGGAAGAATGTGTATGAAATAGAAAAGAATAGGATAGAATTGCATACATTTTGCACATGCAAGCAGAGAGTTGCGTACGCATAAACCTTAACAGCTCACTGCCTCTGTTTTCTCATCTGCAAAAAGGGGCAAAGCTCACAGGGGAGATTATGAGGCCTCATTATTGTTTGTTAAACACTTTGAAGGAAGGTGCTATCTAAACACAAATTCACCGGTAGACCTGGGTATAGGTCACTGTCATTCCTGGAGCCCAGCGCGATGTCCGTCCGCTAGCTCTCTACCTGACAGTAGGGCACAGTGAGGGCTGTCTGAGGAACCCCAACTCAGCATTCCATGCTTTCTTTAACATTGGGGTTACTTGCAGTTTAACCTTACCGCTTAACGTCCTGGCATTAGACCTTTAAAAGAAAAGAAAACCCATAGCGTTCTATTAATGTGGTATTTCCCCCTCCTGTTACTGATATATATTTTCTGTACAAGCAGACATTATTTGTCTGGGAATTCAATAAATAATCTGCAATAAGAGGAGCTAAACCCTTTATGACTTGATTTTTCACCCCCATGGGAAGCAGAGTTCAAAACAATCCCTTCACTGATGGCATTGTTATTATGCAACTCTCAGTCCCTAGGGATAGCTCTTCTCCTGCTTTTGAAATGGCTTTATAAAGTGTGCCCATCAGACAAATTGACTCCTTTCTCACCCTGCTAGTACCTCTACAGCGTCTAGATACTGTGATGGCATTTTAAAAATAACAAAACAAAAAAAAGATTCTGAGCAAGTTAGATAGGGCAGTCATACTAGTAGATACACAGATGTGTAGATATGCAGATAGACAGACTGCTCTTACTCCCATCCCTGTTGCCCGGGAAAAGAACTGGTGTTTGAGCGAACACACTTACAGACTATTTTAGACTGACAACCCTTATTTGACCCATTTGGACTCTCCAGTATAACATAATAAGGGAGTGAAAACATTCCAGCTCATGCTGAAGTCTCAGACAGGTGTGAACAATAGTTTGGGAAGGGTGGCTGTCATTGTTTGCATCTGTAACCCATGTTTAAGAACTGTCCTAACATTACCCTACAGGCTTGGCTGTCTAAAGTTTTCGACTAGCCCACGGACACAATCTCTGCTCCACAAAACATCAGCCAAAGGAGCCTGGATAGCTGTGGTAACAATCCGTGTTCCCTTCTTCCCCTTTAAAGGTCTGAGATGCAGAACAGCAACGTTATTT
>ML685765.1:29953239-30048789 GCA_007922175.1 Pelusios castaneus
GGATAGCACTAGCTTGTTAATGACACATCAGACCTTCGCTCGCATGTTAATGGTAGTGACAGATCTAGGGGCTGCAGAAAGGAAAGAAAAATGGCTCTTCTATCACACCACAGCACCCCTTACTTAGCCTGTAGACTCTAGTTCAAGAATTAATACAGAGATGTTCCTATGGCTTGTGGTAGGAGGAGGTCAGACTAGATTATAAAGCCAGATGGGACCAATCTACAAAAGCCTCTCTCTGAGTGCCTTCCGGCAGTGCAATTTAAGCTCAGATGACGGGGAAGTCATGCCCAGCATGGCTCCTGAGAATCATGATTGTGCCTATGTAGTATGGCAGTTGATACAAGCCAAACCCTTCCCACCATACACACAAGCAATCCCAATGACTTTCTCTCTTAAGACCAAAACAAACAATGAGTCCTGCGGCACTTTTAAAGACTAACAAATGTATTTATCGTATGATATTTCGTGGGAGAAAATCCCACTTCAAGTGTCTGACGAAGTGGGATTTTCTCCCACGAAAGTTCATGAAATAAATAAATGTGTTAGTCTTTAAAAGTGCTGCAGGACTCCTTGTTTGTTTTGCTGAACTAGACTAACAGCTCCCATTTTGGAACTTCTCTTAAGAACAGTTAGGTTGAGTCAATGCACATTCATTTTCCGATACAAAGCTCTCGCAATATTAGACTGTAACAACAGCCCCACAACAGAGGGCCAAATCTTATCTGTAAGAGTTTGTCACTGACTTAAGCAGAACCAGAAATAAGACTAAACAAGAACATTTGTTGAGTTTCCTGGAGACTGCAAAGGTTAAGACAAATCCTTTCTGCTTATTGCAGTTAAGTCTTCTAGCATTTACTAAACACCAGACAATATTGTTACCGCAAATACCTTGCTGCAGACTTCAGTTATTGCCGCATAGTTCCTCACAACATCCCCATGTGAAATGGATGAGGAGTAGCTATAAAAATGAAGACCAGGCTGTGGCCAGAATATTGTCCAGCATTTTACTGTTTTAACAAAATATTTCTTGGGAATGTCTTATCTCCTTATTGTGATGAATTGAGAGTGAACTGCCATGTTATGAAACTGTATAGGTTAACTACACATTTGGTCTGTATAACACAGGGCTTTTCAAGTTCTTAAATGTAATAGTTAAGAGAAAGAGCAACATTTTGTAATTATGTCATTGATCTAAATTTCTTGTCTCTTTACAACTATGAAAGCATTAAACACTTTCACATGAACACATTAATGATAATTCCTGGTACTTGGCATAGCCTTTCTGCTAATCAAATTGTCACCAGCTGACGTGTTTTGTATGTATTTTTACCTTTCCACAAGACTAAGCTTTCACACATTTGAAACTATCATTAACTTTGAAGAATGTACTAAAAATCAAATTAAATGAAATGTGGGGAGCTTTGGGGAAAATCTGTATTAGGATGGCCTACTAATTAAAATAAACTATCACATCTACTTCTCCTTTTCAAATGTATCTGCCTCCAGATCTAAAATCTTCCTCAGAACGATTAAAATCAGAAGTAAAAAAATCCCAAATCACTTTCCCCTTTCATGTGGAGTTAGACAGAACAAATTTTTTCAGATTTCAAAGTCCATTAAAACATCACCTTTGAAAATAGATGCACAATCAACCCCAGAAGTGATTTATGCAAGGGAGATGCTGGAAACTGCCAGGAATGATTCATGTTCAAAGTACCCCCAACAGGCTCAGCCAGGTCCAGTTTGCATCACATATAATTAGGACTTTTCAGACCATAAAAATCAATAATATAATTAGTGAATGATATGTTATTTCTCAGAATAGTGCTACAACCTACATTGTCTTTGATCAAGTGAAGTTGACTGACTGCTAATGACATTAAATATTAATTAAGGAAAACACATGTGATAAAAAGTGCCTTGGGGAATTATCTAATTATACTTCATAAAAGATAAAATATGTAGTATCAGTAGTTTAAGGTTTACTTCAATGACTATTGTTTAGGAAACTTTAGGGAGGAATTAGCATTTGCTTTTTTTCTTCTCAACAGAAATAATTTGTGAAGTTTGACTGTATATAATAGATGGCCAAGTTTACTAATGAGGTATGTCTCACTTATAATACCAGAATATGTAGATGACTTCTCTCACAAACTGAGGAACACCGCCAATCACAAGGGACTATTTCACAAATTTTACTTTTCTTTTGCCTGTGGACAACTGCTACTGACCCAGGTTATTGGCAACGCAACAAAGGACTGGATCAATAACACAGCAAGTTCAAAGGAGTAAGTAAGATCTCTAATGAGAGATGAGCACAGAGAGCAGGAGTATGATATTTAGGCTACAAATCACTCTGAGCTCCAAAGAGCAAGAGGAAACTTGATGAAAGTTTGTATTAAAAGATGAATTTCTGATTTCTAAATGAAAATGGCTCTGTAAATGGTTATGAGGGTCAAAATTGTGTGGTGAAAAGGAACTTCTAATTTCACGACTGATTAGAACTCTCACAGATCATGACCATACTACAAAGACAGAGACTCAGGTCAAATCATGCAACAACCTACTTGGAAAACTGGCCAGAATGACATGGGGCTCCAAAGCCCAAACACTACACACTTCAGCCTTGGCACTCTGTTATTCAGTGGCAGAGTACTGTGCCCCAGTATGGCCTCATTTGTCTCACACAAAGATTATTACAACAGAGTCCTGTGGCACTTTTAAAGACTAACAGATTTATTAATCGCATGAGCTTTCGTGGGAGAAAATCCCACTTCGTCAGACGCTTTGAAGATAGGAAAGTTACAGAGTGGGAGGAAATTAAATGCAGGGGAGTGTATGACATAGGATCAGGTCAGGCTGTAACAGCAAATCAAAGTAGGTGTTAGGATTCAAACACTGGGGAACAGCATGTGCTGAGCTCGGTGAGACTACTCTCATACATAAAGCTAAGTACGTGCATAAATGTTTCCAAGAGCAAGGCCTACATCTTGGTTTCGGCTCACCAAGCCTTATTGTGAGGCCAGACTGCAGTGGCATGACTAGTGGGCAATAGCAGAGTCTCTCCCTCCCTGGAGCTTAATATACCGGTACATATCAAATATCACACCTTCGGGAGGAGCTCAGGATACTGTGCTATATTCAAATATTATTATAGTGGCCATGCAGGCTTCCACTTGAAACAGGCTGACATTCTGGCTGCTCAGTGGCTCCTCATTTTCACATGGGTGAACAGCAGTGAATTGACATGCATGCTGAGGCTTTCATTTTGACCAGTCTAGAAGGTCTGGAAAAGAAAGAAAAAGCAACCTTGCTGCAACTCGAGTAGTTTGGTGTACTTTGAAAGCAGGAGGAGGAAAGTGCTGAGAGCAGGATGTTGGTTAAATAGGTACCACTTGCATTTGCCCCAGATGCGATGGAGCTGGCATGCTGCTCAATACAAAATGATTAATGATTGCTCACAATCAGTCTTAGAAATCAATTGGCATTGAGTGACATAATGATTCTATGACATCATAAAGCCTCACAGCTGATGCTCATTCTTTGACATATTTCTCCCCACGCTGCCATTTCTGGCGGTCTGAGGAAGCTCATACAAATGATGGGTTTTGTGATGTTAATGAATAAAGAAGTTTTCACATCAGGGAGGTTTTTAAGCCTCACAGACAAGTTTTATTTTTCTCTGTGCTCATCTTCCCTTCCGCCATCAGCCATCATAACGCCCAAATTCCGCCACTTCAGTATAACACATATAGCTATGTGCTTGGGAAAAGATTCTGCACTGGGGTGATCATTCTGATGGGTAGAGGGAAACTCCAATATAAATGGAGAAAGGAGAAGAAAGGCCTTATTGCTACACATTTCCTGTACTGAAAGATGATGCACCTTCTGCAAGTGTTGAGACCCATCGAATTCTATTTTGCTAGATTATGAATGTACCAACTTTGTGTGAGTGGATCATAATTTTTTCCTCTCAAATAGTTCCATTACCAGCATGTTTTTCCATACGGTACTTCCTTAAGGCTGATGATGTTTTCAGGTAGTCCTGAAAGTCATTTTTGTACACATTTTAAACCATCATAGTGTGCTTGTACATTCAAAATGAATGCCTTTAAAGTATAGCATAAGATTTACTGGTCTTCTGCAGTGGAAATTCCCAGCATCAGTCTCCCAAGGAGCAGTAGCCACCCTTGAAAAATTTTAATTCCTTACAGCTTTCATAGATCTTCCTTCCCCAGATAAATATGCCACAGCATATAAAAACAAATAAGTAGATCCATTACTAAAATCTCCAAGGCCATAAACATACACAACTCTCTAAAGCAGCTCTTTCTCCCCAGAGAAGATTCCCGATTAAAAGATCTAATGTACCAAAACTTTTCCTAATTTCATTCACTTCTCCATCACCAAATCACGAATCTAGAAAATGAAGACAGAAATTTAAACTCAAAATATAGCCTTTATTTACTGCGACTGCATGTCTGCTTCTAAAATACATTGCAAGTGCAAAAACGTAGGCACAAAACTGAAGGCTGGTTTTACCAAGCTGGTCCTGTCTGCTGTATTACTATTTACAGTGTGCTTCAGCAAACACAAGCATTTGCAACACAGACGATTCCTCCCATATCTGAGATACAATTGGTACGATATTCATAAAACAAAGTCCGTTGCCCCTCTTCATTCAGTAAATTGTTTTAGCACAAACACATCACTGCAACAATATCAACAACACAGCACAGGTTAGCTTGTAGCAGGTAACAAGGCATCTGCAGATGTGTTTGAAGTAAAATATAGTGTAAGTCTTACTAAAAGGAAAGGCAACATCATAACTGTCAGAGCAATTTTCCACATCAGTAGCTTAACACCTGAGATATTGCTTATTTTTGCAATTGAGCTATTTCCCAGTTTCTAGCCATTTGCCTCTGAAACATCAGTTCTGAGATGTGTCAAACAATATTTCCCTAAAAGAGAGACACATACCACTGAGATGGAGACCTAATCTGGAAACCGTGCTTCTTTGGAAATAAAAACACCGATGGTCTCAAATTCCCATTTACTTTCCTGGAACCAACTGGGCTGTAAATAATCCCTGGCTTTATTAACATATTAGACTGCCTCTGACTCATCATCATAAAGGTCGAGTTAATAATTTTAATTTTGTATGACCATAATTCTCATCTTTCCACGTGAGGATAAACTGTAGAGTCTGGTACCAGCTAGCTCAAAAACACCTTAGAAAAGAGACAGAGATGAGGACATTCTTGTGCCATTTACTTTGGACATGACAAAGGACCTAAATTCTCCCTCCACTTGTCACACTGTTAGTTAAGTGCCATTTTTAAAGGTTTATTTACATTCGCACCCTAACGAGGTTCAGTTTTTAAACTTAAAAACATCTTAGGCCTTTTAATATAGTAGATTTTCTGACTTCAAAGAGGGTTAATTATTGCCAAGGTTACACAAGGAAAAAAATTAGAGCCGGTGAGGAATTTTTCAAAAAATGTTTTTCCACCGGAATCATCGACACAGGAGCTTTGTGCAGGAATGTATCAGGTTTGGCCAATTAGTTAGCAAGGTTCCTCAGGTCCAAGATGGAATTTTTTAAATTGTGAAAATAAACAACTTCCATTTTAGAAATGCTGAGGTGAAGGATTTTGACATTTCTAATTTTCTCCCCCATTACCAACACAATTTCTCAAACCCAAGTTGAATTTTTGATTTGGTTTGGTCACCCCCATTTTTCTTTTATTCCAGTGAAAAAATGTTTCGCGTGAAAAATGTGATCCAGCTCTGCACACAAGCCCAGGAAGGCAGGCCACATCTTTTTAGAGGTAAAGCAAGCGCTGTTCTGCCCCTATCCTTCCTAGAGTCTCAGAGGAACAATGCCTCAGACTGCAGCACGTGGTCACAACTCAAATCCCAATACACAACTATACAGATCATCTACATGGAAGTAAGATGCACCTAACCTACAAGCCTCACATTCCTGCAGTAGCTGTGCTTCTGGGCAAAAATGTAGAGCATGTGTGAGTGTGCACTAGAGTGCACATGGGCGTGGGTATGCAGGTATATCTGCTTCCAAAATATGTTTCGGAAGAAATATGGCAATACTAATAAAACTAGCGTGGTTTTAACTTTACCGATAGTAAAGAAACATCCTCCATTGTATTAAAGACAAATCCATATCAGAAGTATGTTGCTGTGTAATGCCAGTGTCTAGCCAAATTATCAGGAATCATGCCAGAGAGAGGAAACAGGGACAAATAAATGAATGGGAGTGGAAATAACTGAAGCACTGGTTTGGATTAGAAGACGATCACCAATGAACTATCCTCTTCACTTATATTTCCTAGGGGAATCTGGCTTTCCCAGATTATTTTTTCCTGCAACTAAATTAATGTCAAATATTGATTATAACTGGAAACCTACGTCTTCCTCAAATGTGAGTATTAATTCTATCCCTCAGACATGACCTGGAAGAAAACCTCTATTTGCCTTTCTCCATTCTGATTCCCTCTTCTTTCAACAGATTGCTTTTATATTGTACAGCATGTTCAAACGTGTAAACATCGGTTTTCCTGATGAAAATAATTAATTCCCTCATACACCAAACCATTATATTTCTGTTGCCTGTGTAAAAGCCATGTCTTCCAACTATGAAAGTGAAATACAATAAAGCTTCGGTGGAAATATTGTATATCAACACTGGTTTCAATTTACTGTGGTTTAGATACAGATATAGACATTCCAGCCTAGTCTAAATGAAGAAAAGTCTTCAAGCAAAAACTACAAAAGATCCTGAAAAAATGCCGTCCATCCCCTACCCAGAAGAAATAAAAGAAAAGAAGCTGGTGACTAAGGTCCATGTTGTATTATTTTGCTGACAGGGAGAATCAAGTTCTAGGATGGCGGATCTCTGGAGTGGGACTTCGGCTACTCTGCCGTTACCTACTCCGCAGAGTACCCATTCCATGCTTTGAGCCCAGCGATAACTTTTTAGTTTACTTGCTATTCTCACATCTGCCCCATCTCACCTGCCTTTCTAGTCAGAGACTTTTGTATTTTCCTAAGTGTTTACATGCACATAAATACATATCCATATATTGGAAATGCAACAAGATATAAAAGTAGAGTAGAATGTATGAGTCAAAGGAAGTAACTTTAAAAGAGCAACACCCAAGTTTTAAGGTAAACAGCGGATCTCTCCTTGACAATAGCCCCATCTGGAAGTTTTGCCTTTGGTAATCCACGCTAAACTAGTATATTTATTGCTACTTTGTCAGCAACAGACAGAACTACCAGATTTTTAGAATACTGAATACTGTGGTTTAAAGCCTGGGAAACATCGCTTTAACAGTGCTGTCTCTACCCACAAAGATTTGACACTGGCTGGAAATAAATGTGTGCTGCTTTTATATGCAATATTGACTGTTCTGCTTGCCACTGACTTGAACGGGAGCAGGACACAGTCCTTAATTAACACATTTACAAATCCACAAATGAAGCTACCGATCAACTATAACACCTGCTCAACCTGGTGATGAACCACAGTGAGTCAGTGTGTTTAAATTCCCCATAGCACTAGTGAAAAGTAATCAGCTTCCACCTTCCCTGAGTGCCAGTCACAATACAAGCTGAACGACTAGCTATAGATCATTGGCATCCTTAGGGCTGAACCCTGCTTACCTTCCAGGAGAAGCCCATTACCTTTGGGTCCTCTCTGTCCAAGGAATCCATCTGCTACCCCATGATCAGCTTTGCTAGAAAAACTCCCATGAATTTATCCAAAGGCAGAAAATACCACATTCCCAACCCAACATGAAGCCAAAGTGTTGTCACACTAGGAAGGTTTCAGGTATATACAACTTCTGGCTCATTAGCTGTGACAAACTCCTCTGTGGTTGCCATATCCCACCCACCCTCTCCATCGCCAAAGCCACACACAGCGGCTCAGTAGCCCAGTTGCACTGCAAGTCACCTCATTAGGAACCCAACCCTACTCACACAGAAATCAGTGGTAAACCTTCCTTTGACTTCCAGGAAAACAGAATTAGTCCTTCATGTGGCAGGAAAAGGCATCGCTTTTGCCCAGCTTTTACCCACTGGAACTTCTGCTGATGAGAGATGAGCCTTGTCTGCAAAGTTTTGATTCCTGACCAACACAAACATCAGAGAGCCAAAAACCCTTCTCCATTACGCTGATGGCAATGAGAAATCACTCCACTGACATTGTACGAGATATCCTGGATTTATACCAGAGTAAGGGAGAGAAAGATGTTTATACACCTCCAATGTATGCACTGCACCAGATGATGTTACACTCTGAGTGCTCCTGGTCCACTGGCATTAACAATGTCTCTATACTCTCTCTAGGAGCGTTACCAAAAATGTCTGCTCCCATGATTTCTAGGTTACCAAAAATAAATAAAACAAAATGGACACTGCACAAGCTTTGCTGAAAAGGTTTGGGCTCATCTTTCCTAAAAATAAATGCCAGGGCAGGAGAGAGACTTGCTGGTCATTCCTTTCCCCCAGCTCCTCTGGGAAGATTAAGGACCACAGCAAGTTTCCTGAATATCCTGTATATGCTTCCTGGTGTGAGTTACTAACTAATGACATCATTAGAGCATTTAATGCCTGTGCCTCATTGCTCCTTGAGCCTCTGTCCTGTCAATGCCTGACAGAAGAAGATAAATATATTTATAACATACAGCAAAGTGAATAACAAAGAGTTTATATAGCTGTCTCTGACAAACCTGACAAGCCATGGCTGGCAGCTTTAATCAGCTCCCAGCTGAGCCTGGGAAACCAGAGGAAACGCAGAATTGACCTTTCAGATACATTTCTTAAAGGAAGGTTAAAGTTTGTGGGGATTTTTTTTTTAAATAGGAAGAGGTATAAAGTTCTAACACAATGTGGTAAAAAGGAAGGACCCTGTGCAAAAAAAGATGAGAAATCATTTAAACCAAATAAACAATTTTATTGCCCAAATGGATAATTAAATAAGGGACTATGGGCTAAGGTGTGCCTGGCTAAAAATGCCTAAAGTCTCATACCACAATATCACTTTCTCCAGGTATCCAAGATGTACTACATACAACTCAAGACACTACTATGACAACTGCTGTGTGAATTTAAATTATAATTCTATGGATAGGTAACTCAAAATCTCTAAAACTATGAATGTGATAGATGTTCTTTTCAGGCTTGCTTTGTATATAAATAGTGATATTTTAAGTCCTTGCATTTGTTTGAATAGAAAATATATAAATAATTAAGAGTGGCACTATGATATTTTAATATAAATTGTACTGTACTGTCCTAGAAGTCTCTAAGCACCCCAGTGCATAGGCCAAATTTTTCACAAGTGACCAAAGGCTTTTGTATGTTCACTTTGAGACATTTTTAAAAGTCAGGTTTTCGAAAAGTGCTGAGCAGTCCCCTCTGATAAATCAGGTCCCTTGAAAGTGTCTCCAGCAGGGCTGTCCGAAACTTGAGGGATTCAAAACCAGTAGAAAATATTGGCCCTAAAGTTTTAGAAGCCTTACAAATGTTACCAAAACCCAAAGCACAAACTGATTGTTTTGAAAAAAAGCCCCAAAATATTTTCTGATGAATAGCTTTGGAAGCATGGAAACACTCTTCTCACAAATCCTGGTGGTATCACAAGCTCCAAGACTACTCCACACTGCTGGTTGATGCCACTTCCAAAGAAAGCAGGAAAGCCAATTGCTTTTACATTATTACCCACTGTAGGTTTTCAGAGTAAACAATATAAACCTTCAAGGGTTTTCTGCAGCCTAATTTAGACATCACTTTTCCTCCATCAAATTTTAACAAACCCTCCCCAAAGTATATTTACTGAACTCAAGCCATACAAATAGCACCAGCATCTGTAAAACTGATGGAAGGCAGCTAGAGAGGCTTAAGCCAACTTGGTGTCAATCTGGATTAAATCAGAACCTCTGTGAACAAACCCTATACACTGAAGGTGATTATGTTCAACCATGAATTTTTTTTCTTGTTGTCCACCCTAGTCCTGGGCCATCCGGGTTCAGCAGCAAATGTGGGACTCTGGCTAACAAGACCAGAAGAGTCTACAGGTCTGGTTCTCCCATTCCCGTACTTTGATTACACATCGTTGACTCCAATGGAGTTCCACCTAGTTTACATCGGTGGGTGTGGAGTGTGATGGGGAGTTGACACACGCCCTCACTACCACAAATTAGCTGAGTGGTACTGACCAGAGCGCAATGTCATCTACTCTGCCCTTCTTGGGGGAGAGCAATTTGGGAGGGCTGACGAAGTGGTGAAGAAATAAATATGAGAACTGGCTGTGCTAACACATGGAATGGGCTATACAGTATTCCTGTTCTGAGGGATAGGAGGTGACAGCAAAGGGAACTAGAAATGAAATCTTAGTAGTGTCAGGCATGGGTTTCAGTTTCCTAGGTGATAGAAACCGCAGGAGTAAATGATGTCCTTGAACTCAGGGTGATGCAATCAGTAGATTATCAAACAGGTTTAGCAAACAGTAATTGAGGGAGGCTGGGCAGGTGAGGTGCCATTAGTCTGGGGACCAGCTCAAGGAATTAAAGGCACATATAAGGTGCACTAACAGAAAGCAGATCTTTGTACTATTACAGAATTAATATATTGCCATTATATATATATGTCTTCATTTATCTGAGTTTCACTCCTGAAAACATATAAACAACAGAAGTGAATATCATTACGGGATATCAGTCAATGCTATTCCCTCTACTTTAAGCATAACAAAAATCAATGAGTTGATTTTTCACTAATAAATCTTCTCCTTGAGCCTGGGTAAGAGAATATATTTAAGATCTGGAATCTGATTACAGGAGTCCAAGTCCTGTGATACAAACCCGGAGAATCAGAAGATTTCCTTAAATGAACAATCCAAACTTACTGCACAGGAACTACCATTGCTGTAATAGAGCATTTGCTACGTTGAAAAAGCTATATGAACACAAGGCCTTGGAACTGCCACACAGGATGAGACCGATGGTCCATTTCAATCAGCTTTCTTTCTAAGATATGAGCCAATGGTCAGAGCCAGCTGCTTCAGAAGATGATTCAAGAAAACCTGAAGATGGCAATTATTAATTATTTGTATTACCACAATGCTGCAAAGCCATATTCACTGACCAGAATCCTATTGTGCTAGGTGCTGTACAAACACAAAACAAGAAAAACAAAATGGATGGTTCCTAATAAACTATCCGTAAGTGTTCTTCCTGACCACTATTAGTTAAAGGTTGGCTGATGCCCTGAAGTATGACTGTTTATATCCAAAATTCTAGGTTCTTTTTCAATCCCTACCATTATATCATTGGATAGTCTTATTACCCATATAAACTTCCAATCCCCTCTTCAGTAACTGGTGGCAGTTTATTCCACATAGTAAATGTGAATTGTATGAAATTATATTTCATTTTATCGATGTATTTGCCACCTTTCCTTTTCACTGGATGCCTTTTGATCTTGTCTTATGGGACACAGTGAATAGACACTCCAAAACTACACTCTCTGGATCACTCATTATTTCATATACCTTTATCACTCACAGCCCCTTTTATTTGATTCTTCTCTAAAGGAAAACAATCCCAATGTTTTCAATATAGAATTTCCTAGCCTCTATTGTCTATTCATTCCTGTCATCCTCCTCCTAAAGCCGCTCATCTCAATAGAGTGGCTAATATACAAGGTTGTATGTGAACACCCAAAACATTTTTTTTTAAATCACATTTTTAAAAATAGCGTTCCAGACACAAATGTGCCTGTGATTTTTAAATAAGGGAATCAGAGCTAGCCCTAAATTACAGCATCACAAGATTGTCTGATCTATAGCTTAAGGGCACAGATAAATTGCCTGGGTCAATTCACACTTGAATTGACTTCAATAAAATTATGCCGATTTACACCAGCTGAGGATCTGACCCCAGGTGAGTGCTTTGGGAGTGTGTGCACAGCAGTAAAAGCCAGTCTGTTGTTTCTGCTCTCACTTTACATCAGTTTTAGATCACAGTAGCTTCAGAGGCAGAAGTAGAATTCACACTGGTGAGAGGAAGATCAGAATCAGGCCCCCTAATTTTGAATGTCCTGGTTTGTGTATGCAAACCCTCCATCACAGTTCGGCACTTCACCTAGTTTTTGCACGGTGTGTATATTATGCAATTACACCAGTGACAAGCTCAGGGGACAGAAGCAGTAAAATATTTCCGGAGAATAAAATATGGTTCCTGAGAGGCATAATGCCTGAAGCAGAAGGTTAATTTTAGCCAACACATTCACTATTTGGGTTATTACTCTTTCGGATAGTTGTTCTAATATACTGAAGTCATCTAGGACACAGGGCCAAATCCTACCTCCCCTCTGCAGCTGCAGAAGGACCTAAATGCAGAATTTCAGCTGTAGGACACTGCTGTACATGGGAGCAAGAATAAAGAAGTGAGGCATAGAGAGGTCTTGCAAAAATTCTTACATTGACCTAGCACTATATACGCAGGGACTTAGGTCACCTTAAAAACATTGCTCAGGCATTTGAATCCCCCCTTCTCCCACCGTGCCCTTCCTGAGCAATGTAGGTGGGTTGATCTAATTTTGTAGTGTAGAACAGCCCATAGTCTTTTTCTTTCACGTGAACAATTTTTATTCAGTTGAACTAGTCAGAAGACCAAAACAGTGGTGTATCCATACTTTTTGCTCTTATTCTTGCAATATATTGTAAGCTTTAAAGTTTGTCTTTTCACCTCCCTGCTTATGAAAAAGCTATCAGATCTACAAAAACAAAGGCTGCAACAAGGTTAAAACGCAGTGATGAGCATTCTGTAAGGACAGAGATGTCTGATGGGAGGATGGCTAGAAAACCTCAGCTCTTGATCTGGGCAAGCCAGCAAACAAACCAAAGGCAATGGATTTATGGCAAATGGAGCTGCAAGAACTCTTGTTAATTTCAATCCTTTGGCAGGTCTGGAGAAGGACATTCATCGGGATAGTGCAATCTGTGCCTGCTGCCATGGGATTGCTGGAAGTGGGTTATCAGTATAAGGCATGGGGACCTTTACACTACGACAGTTCTCCAGTCTCCAGGATATTTTAACACAGAATTCACACAAAAATTGCTGTTAGGATGAAGGATAAAATATTGGCCCAGTCAACCTTGACAATGTCCTTATAATGTATTTCCAACTTTTCGTCATGTTGACTGACTGGCCTATAAATCTGCCAGTTAGAGTTGGATTTAGCTGCTTCTTGCCCTGCCTATACCAGGTTTTTTTGTGAAGAGAAGTAATGAAAAGACTAAAATAATTAATTGTTTTTAAAAAAAAACTTCAAGATTTACATGCGGACAGCTCCTGACAGTCACCAGCATCTTCAAATGCAGAAATCATCAAAGCAGCGGTACATAAACAGTGTCAGGAATTCTAATCGAAAGGGAAGGCTGATAGACCTTTGCACAAGGGTGAATCTCACCCCACGGGAACCTATGCAACACAAATAAGAATGGCATGGGATATTACTGGTGCATGGGCCCTTTGCTGTCCTTTCACTTACGTAAATTCCTCTCTTATCCTACACATTTACTTGGCTAATTCTTGGAACGCCTCATAGTGCCAGAAATTAACCATGCTTTAGGGGAAGATACTACACTCAGATTCTGCCCTCAGTTAGACCAGTACAAACCTGCAATACGTCTATTAACTCAATGGATTTATTCTGGGTTCCTCGTTATTATTTGTACTGCGGCAGTGCCTACAGGCTCCAGTGTGCCAGTCATCAAACAAAGATACCCCGCCTCCAAACAGACAACCACTGTCCCAGTTCATGCAATACCAAAGTAACTGATTTTAAATGACTTACTCCAGGTTGACGCTGGTGTAACTGAGACCAGGGGTTTCCAGCTTTTTTTATATTAACAAGGTCACTGCATTCTCCTTATTTAACATCAATGTCCAAGGCCATGGAAAGCAATTTCTTCGTTACATAACACTTGATAAGGCTGCACAAACTCAGATGCCACCAGAAGGTTGCTAAACCCTCCTTCAATCCCCATGAGCAAGCGAGGGCAACAGAATGCCATAGAAACAAGATTACGGATATCCTACATGTGATATTATGAATGTGTAGCACCGAAAGCAAGGACATCTTCAGCTCTCAGAGAGAGAAGTTTTTTTGTTGAAATATCATTCCTCAGTATTTGGAATGAAACCCATTATTACCAATTAACCTGCTGTGAACCCATATCACTGGCTGAATTGAACATAATTATTCATCCATAGTTACAGCTAAAGTAAATTCTGGCAATCTCGGCTAACATTGACTTCTCCTTTGGGAAAACTTTCAAAGATGGCATGTCCTTGGCTACATTTTTAAAGTCTTTTTCTTTTTGGTGATGTTGCAACAGAAAATGTATCATTATGAGCCTTTCTTAGTCTTTTGTAATAGTCTGTTTCTTTTTTGTATGCAAATGCCTGTAACTAACTCTATCATCCATTGCAAAATTACAGCCATACATTCAGAAATTTGATTTCTCTTAGATGAAGTGACAGCACTAGTATCCCATTGCCTGAAAATCAATTTTTAAATTAGTTGTTACTTTTCATAGCTTTTTAACCACACAATCTGATGAACTGAATCCCTGAGAGCAAACGAAGGCATAAATCTTGGTTAGAATTTATTTCAGGTTGTCAAATATAATTTGCTAAGAGAACATCTGCCAAAAAAGGATCCAGAAGCAAACCTAAGTTGTCATTTTAAATTAAGTGTGGTTCCTTTCTGTTAATCTTTCTACATAAAAGGTTGTAAAGTAGCGCATTAAAGATGCAGCAGGCCTCTTTCCTAATAAAAAGGCAAAGGGGGGAAAATACAATGAAGACAGACTATTTCTCTAGCTGAGGGAACATTTGCTCAAGACAATTAAGTAAGTGCTCTCTCTCACAGAAAACTGCAGTCTTCTGTTTATTCTTAGACTATGTACAATGTGTGAAGCAAACTACTTGAGTGTTCTGAAACTTGAAGAGTAGCTCAATGACCATGTCAGCTTGGCCCTGAAATTTTTTGCAAAGCAGAGGTTCTTGATATAATGAGTAATATTCGTGACAGGCACATTCAGCCAGAAAACTAATTTCAATAGTGACAGGTTGGACTCAGGATCGACTTGAGGCATTGTTTTAAATTGCCAGAAACTGTGATGTAGATGATCAGACCCAGTTGTCAAAGATGGAGAAGTCAGGCCTAGTGGTCAAAGCCAGAAGCGGGTGTCCAGGGTGGACTTGGAGCAGGACCAAGAGCAGGGAAGAAAGGATTTGTCCAGCCTATCCCTGTTTGGTCAATAGACTGAGCTGAACCACATTTGGAAGCACTGCATGTGAAGCCTGGCATGTGATACCACTGCTGTGCCCAACGCCATGTGCCCCAGAAGCTGGAGACAACATCTAGTTGATACTCATGGGCTGCTTTGAACAGTGTCTATAAGCAAGACTAGTGACAACCTGTGTTGAGGCAGCTCCGGCATGTAAAGAATCACGGTCAGACCCTATAAAGCTGTAATGAGGGTTTACTTCTGAATGTTGATCAGTACACCCAACTCTATAAATAAGTTCATGGTCACTCTGTTGACCTAGTGAGCCTCCTGGAGAGCGCAGGCTCTGAAGAGGCAGTTCTCAAGGTAAGGGTAGATCATTATCCCTGCAGAGTATAAATGAGGAGCTACCACTGGGAGAACTCTGGAAAATATTCTCAGGGCCAACAATAGCCTAAAGGACATTACTCTGTATTGGTAGTGGTCTTGTCCCATGATGAATCTAAGAAATAGTCTATGAGCTGAGAAGACTGAGATGTAGAAGTAGGTGTCCTGAAGGTTGAGGGGCAGCCTCTCTGTTCTAGTGTTGGAATGATCATCAATAAAGAGACCAACTTGAACTTTTGAGCCTTGACCAACTTGTTCAGAGCTCTGAGGTCTAGTATTGGCCTTTAAACTCACTTCCTCTTTGATATTAGGAAATAACTAGACTAGAACCCTCTTCTTCTTTAGATGTTGAGATACTGGTTCTATGGCTCCTAGCTGGAGGAGACGATCGATCCCTTGTCATAGTAAAATCTCGTGAGAGGGGTCCCTGAAGAGGGACAGAGAAGGATTTCAGTAGTGGATAGGGAGGTGAAATGGATGGAGCACCCAGCTGAAATTATCTCTAGGACCCATGAGTCTGATGTGAGGCGTTCCCAGAAACTATGGAACACTGCTGATTGGTGACCAGAATGGGTATGAAGCATTGGTCAGCTGTATCAATTGGAGGGCGTGGTCTAGTGGTGCCTTGACCTAACCATGAAAATTGGTGGTTAAACAAAGAAGGTTATAGGCCGGGTGTTTTGTGTTTGAGAAATTGCCTTTCTTTCTTTTGCATCTCACAATGTCATCAGGATGGGTATTGTGACATTTATGGTCTATGTTGGGACTGGGCAATAAATAATTCTTTTTGTCCTGGCATGTAGCACACAATGATTGGAGTTTGAAAGGATGATCAGTCTTTTCTGTGAAAAGCGCTGTGCTCTCAAATGGGAAGTCCTCCACAGTAGACTATGCCTCTTTTGGAAAACGTGAGAGATGGAGCCATGATGCACATCACATCACCACCACTGTAGAAATGAACCTTGCTGCTGTGTCAGTGGCGTCAAGGACAGATTGCAGTGATGTCCGTGCTACTAACTGTCCCTCCTGTACCATTGCCTTAAATTGGTCCCAATGTAATTCTGATAACCGCTCAATGAAATCAGTCAAATTTGAATAGTTGATATAATCATATTTCGCCATGAGGGCCTGGTAGTTGGTGATACGAAATTGGAGGGTGGCTGAGGAGTACATTTTCCTGCCAAAAAGGATCAGGCATTTCCAGTCTCGGTCACATGGAGTATTCCTTGACTGATGTTGCCAGCTTCAGGAGTTGACAGCATCTACCATGATGAAATTGGGTGATTGGTAGTTGAAAAGGAATTAATTTTCCTTCGTGGGGAAATAGTTCATTTGTCTGCCTAGTTTTAGGTTGGTATTACTGATGCCAGGGTTTGTCAGACTGTTCATGCTGGATCCAACAGCCTCATTAATCAGGAAGGCAATTTTGGAGAAGGACGAGGAGTAGAGAATCTCCAGGAGCTGTTGGTGTGTGTCCTTCGCTTCCTCCAGTGGCATCTTGAGTGAGTTTGCCACCCTTTTTGCCAGGTCCTGAAGGAGGCAAAAGTCATCCATCAGACAAGATATGGAAAACATGATGGCTTCTTCAGGAGAGGAAGAGTATATGGTCCACAGGATTACCTCTTCATCAATACCAAACTCTTGTTCCTCAAAAATGTCCTATAGAGGTTCTGAAGCTGTAGGGGCCATGGCTGAAAGGGTATCTCTCAAATGGGCTCTTGGGCAAGGCTCAGACTCGAGAAGTTTGTGGGAGATATGATGTCCATTTGTCCCATAAATGGACACACACCACAGAGGGCAAATGGTCTGCCCAAGAGTCTCTTCTGCACATCAGCTTCCTGGAATTAAGAGCAGTCAGGAACATTTATAACCTCTTCCTTCCCTTAATCAAGTTCCCATCCATCAAAGTCACAACAGACAATGTAGCCTTCATGTTCTACATAAATTGCCAAAGAAGGGGCGAGTTCCCTTTCTCTTTGTGCCAAAGCAATAAAGCTATGGAACTGGCATACGGCCAATCACATCCTCATCTCAGCCTCTTATCTTTCAAAACATCATTGCTGATAACCTGAGCAGACCCTTCTCCCAAGATTATGAGTGAAAACTGGCTTCTCTATGGTTCTTAGGGATAGAAGTTTCCTACTTGACAGAGGTACAACAGGTTATATTATACAGCAGAAAGGTTTCTACTAGAAATACTTACGTTAAAAAAATAGAAGAATTTTCATCACTGGTATATCTAGAGTGAGTTTTTACCTCTTTGTTCTTCCCTCTGCTGCTCTGGATTACCTGGAAGTGATCCTGGCTGACTCTTGTGAGAGGGGTGAACAGTAATGTGAAAGTATACATTCTGCAGGTCAAGGGCTATCCAATTTCCAAAATCTAATGGTAGAATTATATCTGTAAGAGTCACCATTCTGAATTCCAACATTTTCACAAAGGTGTTTTGGAGTTTGATATTTTATATTGATTTCCATCCCCTGTTCTTTTTTGGGATTATAATATACTTGAAATAGAATACCTTCCCTTTGTACTGGACTGGAATTGGTTCTCAAGCCCTTGCCTTGGAGAGAGATGACTTCTTCCTTCTAGCTCTTGAACACCTGGCTTTGACCTCAGCTTGATTTGGATCTTGCCTCCCAACTCAGATCCTGAAACCTAACTTGGACTCTGATCCTTGGTATTGATCCTGGCCTGAAACTCCTCTACTATTCTCAGTCTCAAATCTGACCCTGCTCTGACCCTTAGTCCAAAATGCCCTGGTCAGGATCCTGACCAAAAGGTGAGACGTGGGGAGAATGGTGCAACTAAAGAGTCTTTAGGTGAGGATGTTCCAGACCTTTGATCAAATCATAAAAACTGGCATTTTAATGAGGAGGAGGGATGGGTGGTGATAACGGTCATGATGACAGGTCTCATCTTTTGGTGTCTAAATCTCTTTATGTGCTTCAGCAGATCTCTAGAAGCCAGATTACTGGAATGGATTTGATCTCCATGCCATCTAGGATCTACTGAATTTCCTTGTATTTACAAGTCTATGTATGCTGAGAGACTGGAGAGAAGCACTTGAATCCTTCCAGGTATGCAGGTATTCATCAGTGGACATATTGAAGAGATTTGGTTCATTAAAAGCGAGGCTTTCTACAGTGTTTTGAATCTTCCTAGGAAAGCCCAGCAGCTGCAGCCAAAATGCTGTATGCATGACAAAGTAGTAGAAAAAGAAGGAACTGCAATGTTGGTGGTATCTAGGGAGGCTTGCAATGGATGTCCTCACTAAGAGCTAACCTTCTGCTATGATGGCCTGAAACTGTTCTTGATGTTCTACAGAAAGATGTCTAATAAACATGTGGAATTTACTACAGTTCATGTGATCATACTTTGCCATCAGACCTTGGAAATTCACAATTATAACTAAAGGGTGGTGGAGTAGTGTGTCTCACATGCAAAGAAGTTAAGGCATTTTTGGTCTTTATAGCATAGACTTAGTGTGGTGTTGTCTACCTTATTTATTGATCACTTCCATAAGTAAAGAATTGGGTGAAAAGTGTGAAAATAAAAATTCAGAATTTATGACTGAAACACAGTATGTTTTATTTGGCTTGCTTACCTGTCGGTGGTACACTAGATAGAGTCTTCCAGGTGGTCTTTGTAGTTTCAAGTAGAGTCTCATTCATTGGGAAAGCCACTTGACCAGAGGCAGTCATGTGGAGGAAGTCCAAGAGTTTATGTTGTGACTCTTCTTTGATCTCCTCCAGTGGCCGCTGAAGAGACAATCAACAATCTGTTTCAACAGCTCCTGAAACTGTTTAAAGTCATCATCATAAGAAGGTGGGAGAAGGACTGCAGTCTCATCTGGTGAAGAAGAGGAGATATTAATTTGTTGTGTCATTTCATTGTCTGCGTTAATTTCTTGCTCTTCCAAAGATTCCTCTTATAGTTGAGACTGTTGAGGAAGGAGACTGCTTCCTCGATAATCTCTACAGAAGTAGCTAGAAGCTCTTGAAAACTGCTGACAATCACAGCTCACAGGTGCCAATTTGGTCGCTACAGGAGGCCACAAACTACATGAGGAGGAATCCAGTGCTGCTCATACCATCAAGAAGGAGCACACAATTGCCTTACTTTTGGAGCCTCTCTCTGCAACGGTGTCAGGAGACGTGTCCCTATGACAATAGGTAGGGATCACTACACAGAGTTCTTGAAGCCTGAGGGGGAGTCCTCAGCATAGTACAGAGGATGGTGGTGAAGATGGTTGTCTGCCTGGTGCAGAAGATAGCAGAGAACTAAGGGTATCAGAAAAAAGTAAGGTCTTGGTGACCCAGCAGATCTTGGTACTGAACAGCTCTTGGTATCCATGAACAAAGAAGATTCCAATGTGCCTGATACAAACAATCTACTGGAGAATCTAAAGTCTTGCAGTATCTACTGAATATAAGCTGAGACTGGATGAGGCTCTGCTCTGACCTACACTAGCACTGAGGATGAGGTTTGTTTTGGGATTACCTTATACATGGTAACAGTACCGAAGGTGTTGGGGCTTTGAAGGTACAAGTGCCACAGTCTGGGGTACCTGTTTAGGACTGGAGGTAGTACTGAAAAGTCTGTATGGGGTACAGAGTTCTCTGATGCAGTGTTTATAGTCTCTGCTGGCTGGGCCATCCTTGGAAAATACTGAGGACAGCTTCAATACTGAGGTGTGTTTGGTACCATAGATCCTTGAGGAGCCTCAGGGTCTTCAATGAGCTCTCAGTACCGAGAAGCCTGTAACCTCAGTGATACTCTTTCCGGGACAGGAGTGATTCCTGCGGTGACCAAGGCTTCTTAGGAGCAGGCTCTCTATGAGGAGACCTACAGCTCCTCTCTTCTTAGGAACCTTATCAGCACCCTCCATGTTCTTATTCCACAAAAATAAGATCTGTGCTTTCAGCTCTGGAGCTGACTGGTGTTGGCCAGCACTCATGGATGTTCTTCTGCACATGTACTTGGGCCCTCTGTTTTTGGAAACTGGACCGTAATGACCTCCCTTCTGTGGATACAGTTTGTACCATTAATAGCCTCACACTCAGTCTGAGTTGGGTGCTTGCACGCTAATGCTCTGCTGACAAAGGCTAATCTAGTAGTCAGAGGCACAGGCACCATGATTTTATTCAGCCTTAAAAAAACCCTCATACCCTACGCACTTTGCATAGATTAAAAGGATAATATTCTACACCACCAATTAAGATCTTATCATATTAATTGACTTGCCATTATAACATCATCACAAGCCATCCAAGTAATCACTCTAATAACTCCCTGTATCCCAGCTCACCAATCCATGAACCCACCTGCAAAAATAATGGCTTTTGCAGCATGTCTGGAAGGCTCACAAATCTGGCCTGGGGCTGACCAGACTGTGGGAGTAGGTTCCACAGTCCAGAGGCCTCCCCTACAAAAACAAGGTGCCTCCTGCTCTACTAATTGCACCTAAGCAGTATTCGCTGGAGAGAGTGCAAACTCTCAGGTAACCAGGAATCAAGCCACTTGGGGCTGCAGAGAAGGGAGATTACCTATTTCTCTGTATGATTATGTGCGCCTGAGTCTGCCCGTTCGATATTATTGTGCCTGAATGCATGAAGTTAAATGAAAGGCAGTTGGGGACAGCAAGCAGGAAAGAAAACAATGACACAGAGGTTTCTCCAGGGAGACTCCTAAGGATCCTTGAGAGAAAGAATGGGTGAGCCAGTCCTTGGGAAATCCCTATCTGCTTGTTGTCAGAAGGGTGATAAGCTGTAAAAAACCCTGGCCAAGACAAAAAAGAGAAAGCAGGCAGCTGTCTCTGGGAGAGACACTGAGACAAGAGCAGCTGTGGAACTGAGACAGGGGCTCTGCAGGGACTGCTTGAGACAGCCGGGCTCCACTAAGCCTTGCAAGTGTTGAGGAGCTGTAGGTGAGCCCCAGTATGTTGTGTTGGCTCCAATCTTTCCTCCCCGTCTCCCGCTTGCTCTGTAGGTATGTGCACGTTTGTTAGGAAGGAGTTGTTCTGGGTCACTTTACTCAGTTACTGGTCACAGGTTTCCAAAAAGGAGTGTGTTGCAGGTGCCAATTGCAGTTGGACCTAACACATTTGGAAACAGGGATGCACCACCACGCCATCCTGCCTCATAGTGGCAGAGCCAGGGGGTTCCAGCCATAGAGAGGGGAAGGTAGTGGAAGCAGTCAGTAGACAGGTGGACTTGGCAGGGCTCCCTGAGAGGGTAAGGCACTGTTCGCCCGGTAACCATGGCCATATTGTGGGAATAGGATGTGCAGTAGCCAGGTGGCCCAGTCTAAAACAGTGGTAGCCTTGTAACTCCTATCTAGAAAGAATACAGGCAGAGGCCGGTCATGTGGAAAGAGCGACCCCAGGGGAGCCTTGGGGGAGAAATCACTGATTCTTCATCTGACCTCTGAGTCACCAAAAGGGCTTAGAGATTAAACCCAACACTTTCATTCCACCTTGGAAGTCCTGGCTAGCGGTGCATGTTACAGGGCGCTGCTGCACAGTGGTTTGAGCACGACGCACAGCTCATTAAAGCTGGCAGCCACATTCTGCAGTTTCTACCTAGTCAACCCACTGTGGAGCACAAAGCAGTAATCCAACCTCAGGGTGTCAAAGCCATAGGATAATGTGAAAACTCTGCGAGAGGAACAAGCCCCCTCCTACAGACAGGCGCAGATTTACACAGCCCTGGAGCATTGTGTGGGTGCAAATTTTGCTAGCACAAATTGTAAAGACAGAGGCTTGACTGCAGGCTTTTGTCAAAAGGCACCTCTGATTGCCTAACAGAGTGGCAGAACCAAATCCCATACCACGCACTCCACACATTGCCCCTTAGAACAGCCACATAATAATACCACTTAGCACTTACACAGTGATTTATACAGTGTTTTCCAAGTGCTGTGCAAACATTCATTAATCCTCACGCCAGGGAGGTGGGTAAGTAATTATCAGCAATTCAAGTAGCAAATACCCAACTCAGTTTGTTTAAAGCTCCTAGAAGAAGAGATGAGATGGGCAGACATTGGACTTCCGGTAGTTTCCACAAGTAACACCGTATATTTTAATAAGATTTCCGACAGCTGACAGGGAGGTTAATAAAATTTGTTACCAATCACAAAGTATGATATTTCCCCTTTTGTGATAGGTGTGTAGAAGCGAAGAAAGTTGAGCGCTACAATCAGGTTTTATTATAGTGGGAATAATAACAAAGGGCCTTGAGGTAATTGTATGGTGAAGGACTTCACTCTGATGTGTGGGATGGATGGACGGACATCTCAGGATGTTGTCACCAACCACAACACTACCAGCTCATCTCTGTGCCTTCACTGCTGGTGGTCTTACCTACAATCCCTGCCATTTGTTATGCAGTTCTCCTTCCATGTATACTTCTTGCAATGATGATTCTACCCTGTTCGGGTTTTTGTACTGCACTCATCATCAAATCAAACAGCCTGGTCTCTAACTGCATCAACCCTTAAAATAAAATCCAAGCAGCAACGTTGCCAGCTATCGTCAGTCTCATGATAGCCAATGCTTTTCTTAAAGATCCATCTCCTTGAGGCACATGAATACATGAGATTCTTAGCCTTCATTTTTAAAAAAAAAACTTTTAGCCCTTGAGGTTGCAAAGAAAAAGCTTGAAAACATAACTCCTAATGGTTAGAACACCAGAAGCCTCATAAATGTGGGGCTCCTTTTTATTATTTTTTAAAATCCCATGATTTTAAGCCTGTTTTATGATTTTTTGGATCCTGATGTTATTTTTGAATGCATGTGTTTGGTAGTACTGGATCAGACTTCAAGCTTGGTTACACAAAGATGAATGAAGACAGAGTTCTAACTTGGAGAGTCTACCTGGTGGAAACTCTGTGGAGTAGGGAAGTGGCTGCAACTTTTTTCTCCCAGTAGAGACCTTGTAACAGCTAGCATGTATCAAATGGTGAGGGTGGAGAGCAGACAACCACAACTGCCGATTCAGCATATCCCCTAATCAGCCTTCACCAAAAAGGCTCTTATGTACCCAACTTAAAATTGGAAGTACTCATTGGACCCAAAAAAAGGGCTGGAAGAGTGTGGGAGCACAAGGCTGCAGATCCAACTTAGCCAAAGCTTTGTTTTAAATTTAACAGAAGCAGCTTTTAGAGGAAAACAGGTTAAACAAGCTAGTGCTAAAACCAGATCCCAAAAAATGAGCTTTATTAGCCTTCATTTTAAAGCACATAGAAGGGGTACATGGTAGGGAAGGGAGAGACAAACAGAAGGAACTCCTCAACATATGAACTTACACAGTTAGGGGAAAAGAAGCTTTTTTTTTTTTTAAAAAAAAAAAGTACTTAACTATCCATCAGTGCTGGAGAACGGTCTGGTTCCTAAGCACAATAATAGACCATCCTTGTGAGATCCATCTCTCTCAGACACATAAACAGTCAATCAGCAGTTATAATCTCTCCACCTCCTGCACCCCCAAACAAATACAGCCTAAGAGGTTCATTTGTTTGGGCAATGGGAAGACTGGGCTCAGGGTTAGTAAACTTGCGCTCCCACTGCTGGTTGCCTATTTGCATATGTCGTTCATTTTAGCAGAATATTAACCCATATAAATCTATAGGAACAGTGGCCACTGGGTTGGCTTGGTTTCGTTTTTGTTTTTTTCAAATTCAGCGATGGCAATTTTTTTTCTAAAAACAAGCATCTTAACACTAGAGGACATTCCCCACTAAATAATTCTGGAGTTAAATCAGGTGAGATATCTGGTCTAAGTTACTTAGTGGCATCTATTCCTTTCACTTTTGGTTTGACATGACATTTCAAACCAAGGAAGGTTTTTAAAAAATACAATCCTCTACAAATCTGCAGTTAAAATCCATATTCCACAGACAGGTGATAGGCTGCTTTTATTCAGTATTGCTTTCAGTCACACATACAAAAGACCTCACCTCTTCTTTTGCCTTGCTGGACCCACCAACGTTACTGTTTATAATACAAAATGCTCACGCCTCTGTGGAACCCTTCAAGAAACATCTAACCTCTTTGACACCATGACTATATCCTTTTTAATGCCAAGTGATAGAGAAACTAGCTATCATGTTACTTTCCATTCCAGGTTTTTCCAGTAGTTCATTGGTTCTTGGCTATTCTGTTATTCAGAAGATGCCGTTATTATTGGCGTTCTCACTTATGCATAGCAAATCTCAGGTGCTAGTCAAATGCTATTTAATTTACAATCTCAAGCCTCAGCCATTGATTATAGGTCAAGCTCTCTTGCTGAATAAGCTCCCCCTTTAATGACGTGACACATAGAAGACTTCACCATTAACAGATAGATAACATGAAGATCCATAAGGTCACAAAGTAATAGTGACAAGCTTTGATGCAAGTTCCCAGTCTACTGAAGGCCAGGCTATTCAAATAGTCTTCTCCCTTCACTTCCTTCCTTTTAAATTGCTTCTCCCACCCCCATCTCTACTCATTTGCTGTCACATCCCACTTTGCCTCTTGTGCTCCACTCAGGAGGGCAGCCTCAGGGCTCCCTTCATTTCCTTCTCCCACTCACTTTTCTGCCCGGCTCCATGCTCTCAAACTCCCTGTCTCAGCATGCTAAAACCACATCCTCTCCTCATTCAAATCTCCCTGGAAATAGATCTTCAGCAAGCCCTTCTTCAGACATTAACCCACCTATGCAATGGCAAGCTCCATTTAAATATATAATTTAATCTAAGTTATTACTGTCTTGTGTGTCTCAGTACATTTTTGTCTGATGTTTGTCTTTTAGGGTCTGACTTTAATGACACTAAGGCCCCTTTATACTACTTCGGCAGTGCAAAGGAAACTTATGTATTATATTCATTCCCACTTCAAAGCTCTTCTTCACTGCCAGAGCAGAACAAAGGGGCCCTGGTCTCAATGAGATTCAGGCCTACCAGCATTTCTTGTGTGTTTTGGCCAGTGCTGAGCACAATCTTGGCTTTGAAAGTAAGACTAAAGTATAGTCAAATAGATGTCACTAAGCATACTTTCCAAAACCCTTCTCATGGTTCTATATAGAGAAGCTACAACAAGCTGGGCTCAAGATCGGATAGTTCCGGTTCTTAACAACATTGTTGCTGGTTTTCTTAATAAATCGATGGCCAAACTATATCCAAGGCTACAAGCATAAAAGCCATTCTGACTACAATGGGAACTGCAGGTATGGATCTGTGGAGGCTAGAAAGTAACCTTTAGTGAACAGCAAAAACCCATTTCAGTACCATTTTGAGTTAATTTAATGCAAACTTTCTTTTCCTTAACATGTGGATGTAGTAAATCCAGTAGCATTGAACAGATACAACTATAATTCATCCCAGTGGTTTGACTGATGTCATAAACCATGACAGCAAAGCTCAGGAGAGATTTATGAACAGCAAGAGAACCTTGAGATGGAAAGAAAAACCCCAAACTTCACAAGGTTATTCCCAATTTTCTTAAAATTGTTCATTTATTGATGTATTTACTATTTTATATATGTGTGCACACAACAGTCGGGTCAAACTGCTTGATGTTCTAGGAGGAGGTTCACCACGCAGTCAAAGTGAGAGGGAGGCAGGTAAATGTGTCAACTAGAAATTATAAGAAAATTAAACTCAGGTAATTGGCGGTATATAATTTACTATATGTCAGCCTTATGATACATGTTCCAGGCAATAGTTATTTCCCAGTGAAAGTTTGTATTTAATTTTGTGCAGATTCTCCTTTTACATCAGGCATTCAGCAATCACTCTTCCCCTCTTTAATATGCACAAGAACCCTTCTTCTCCTTTGTCACATAGTCAATAATTCCTCTCTTCCTACCAAGGGATCTTAAAACGTAAAGGCCATATCTTGCTGAGCCTACTGCAAAAAGGGGGGGAGGGATATAGACATCCTCTGCACAAGGAAGCCTACCAGCCAGAGGGGATGCTTTGGAGTGGGCACCAAAAGGAAACAATGAATCTCCTAGCTAGCACTGGTTGCCATTAACAGCCTACCTGCTAGCTGGTCAGGGGACTGGACAGTGCATATCATGTGACTGCAGTGGATGGCTCCATGGCCTGCCTAACTTCTCTAAGGAGAGATGTCCACAGGTTCTCTTCAATCACACAAGCTCTCACTACAATACTCAGCCAAGGACAGGGTCTAGCTACAAATCAGTAATTGGCTGAATATGTTATTTATTTGTAACCGCACAAACCTTTGTAAATAATGTGTGACCCTCAGATTCAACAATTCAAGCCCCAATTCAACAAGGTCACGTGCCTAACTGAAAGCACATTGCAAGACCCTTTGTGGGACTATTGCACACACACTGAAAGTTAACCACATGCTCAGGACCTTGCTGAAGCAAGCTAAATGTACAAACTCTGTTCAGGGCCGCTTTAATGAGCGGCTGTATTTACTGCTGCTGCTTTCACAACAGATGTCTTGGGTTACTTTTTTAAAACACTAGTCACAGTGCCCAGACCATAATATGAGTTTTCAGTTCATACCCAAGATGCCCCGAACCAGGAGATGGGCATGTAAGATCCTGGAATCAGCCCAGCAGGCAGGAATTATCTGATTTACTAAGTGCTGCCGGACACCCTCTATCTGAACTCAGTAGATATTAGCTGATGGTAGGGAGTCAGTCAACTCTAGTAGTAGATGAAATGGAAGCAAAGATTCAAAGCTCCACTTCAGGACCATGGGAGTCAAGAAAAAAAATGATCAAGGAGTCCTGTGGCATTTTTAAAGACTAAGAAGGTGCCACAGGACTCCTTGTTTGTTTTGCTGAACTAGACTAACATGGCTCCCCCTTTGGAACTTGTCAAGAGAAAAATGGTGCACAGAAAATCAGTTATAGCATATGATGCTTTCCTAGCTAAGAACAGTCACTTCGGGAGGGTTTTCTTTTTCTTTTCTATGCTCATAACTAAAAAATGCTTTAAATAAAAAAAAAATTAAAAATTGGCAAATGATCAGTCAGAGGAGACTAATTGCTTTTGCTATTTAAAAAGATCCTAATTGTAAATGGCTAAAATATTGTGGCTTAAAAGCAGCTATTGTATATGAACACTAATTAATTTCCTAAAGATTTCTATTACATCTCCATGACACAGACAGCCTAATTATCTGATAATGCTTTTTCCATGTATATAGGAAAGACTAGACATTGTTACAGCATGTTCTTTGATTGCACTCAAAGAATCTGGAAAATGTGAAGAAAAGAAGAACCAGGTCTGTCAAACAGCCACATGTTAGGCAGCAGCAAGCAAAATCCTTCCATCCTAGGTGAAAAGAAGAGAAAAACTTACACATGCAAGGGCTGGAGCTCCACTTTCTTCCTTACTCCTTTATACACACATACGAACACGCACGTACTCATGCTATCTTCAGCCAAGAAGGCTGGACAGGCCATTCCATCAGCTGGTTGGCAGGAAGGCTAAAATAACAGACCCAGTGGACAGCCTCTTGCCCTCTGCTTCCCACCCAAAGATTGGAAGCATCACTTCTCTGATAGGTCTGACCTCCATAATACTGGGGATATGAGGTTGCTCCTGAGACTGGGCCTTATATCTGCCAGCACAACACATTACCATCAGGGCACTGGACCAGCCAAATTCAGGGCTCTTTAGTCAATCCTTGGGTAGCACTCTGTGGCTGAAGAAGACATTCACAGACGGTGGAACCACAGAGAACATACAAACGCAGGCTGATATTTGGGAAGTACCAAACAAATCTGGTATGGTATCCAGTTGGCGTTCCAGGCTTTCATCTGTCTCTTCTTTCACTTCAACCCACTGATAGGACTACGAGTAGATAGAGAGAGCCACCACACAGACCCAAGTAAGGGAGAGACGCGAATGGGACTCCCACTCCCGCCGCTGCAGTGGAAAGAAACTATTCTGGAGAGTGTGGGAAAGAGATTAGCCCAGTTTGGGGGATCATGTGTAAGAAGTATATGCCACTCTCTGAGTTCATCCCTAGTGACTGAAAGCGAGCAATGCAGGCATATGCAGAAGCAGAGCGATATGGGGAAGAAATAGGTGAAAGCCTCCAAATCTTCCATTGTGTAAGTCACTGAAAGAGGTTAGTGAAAGCCCTATGTGTCAGATAGCTCACCCCTCATTGCAGTGACCAAACCCTAGAGAAACAGAGAGAGAGAGAGAGATACAAGTCTCAAGGGTACACCCTGAGGACCTTTATTTAATTTTCATTCCATCCTCAACTGAAGCAAAATTTCCACTGAACTCAAACCTTGGCAAAAACTAAATAACTAGAGAAAGGTAAGAACGGACTGCTCTGCCAAAGGGGAACAGTAGTAACTATATAATTCTGAATAGGTTTCAGTGGGGAGCAGCTAGTCAATGTTGGAGTCCAGTATTGTCTTGGGATGAATGTAATTTGCCTACCACTAAAAAGGGTTCACTCATTTGCATCATGTGTACATATTGAGTGATTCAACCTTGCAAGAGTAATCTATTTGCTTTGAACTAGAAACTGCATTGTTAATCAAGGTATCAGTATTTTCCTAAGCATTACCATATCCTGTTTTAATGAGTTTATGTGAGCACAAATCAAACAATACAAAACATTGGATGGCACATGGAATATAACCTGGGGAAGAGAAAACTGGAAAGGCAACAAACTAATCTACGAAGTCTAATCTCCCCTTGATGTAAATGAGTAACTCCCATTAAAGCTCAGACAAATAACTTCACACAGAAAGGAGACGACACTCTGTGTACACTTTTCAGCAGCACAGCCGTCTGTTAACTGTTTCAGCTGCACTTAATTTGTTCAATTCTGGTCAAGGATTGACTTCAGTGCAGGTTTCACATCAGGGAGGGCTGAGTAAACCACAAAGAAATATTCACACAAATTATAGGTCAACTTCTTATGTTGGTTAGGGCAGTTTTGTTCTCTTCTCCCAGCATAAGTCAGCAGATACGTCAGTGAAGGATTCCCCTTCCCTTTCAGGGGCATTGGCAGTTAGTGAAGTTTATAGCTGATAAACTCCAGGGCCAGAATGGCAGTGCATGTCCCCTACCCCACTTCTTTCCAACTCCCTCTGTTATGACAAACAATACTTGAGAAATAACAGCCCAGTCCTGCAAGGCTCTGAACACTTCTGGCGAGATGCAGAGAGTCCATTATCTTCTTTGGGAGATGAAGAAGTTCAGCAATTCACAGGTTTGGGCTCTGAGATGTAACGTAGAAAAGGGGAGGAAAAGAATGATCTCTGTGCACAGTTTGTACATTTCATTTTTCTGTTTCTAAAACTGTCTGTGGATGGAATGAAAGCATCCCCTCTCTGGCAGAGAAAAGCCTAAATGAAAACCTGAGAGCAGCCATCCATTGCAACACACTTTAGGGCAAATTACAATCAATTTCCATTCTATTGATCTTCTCTGGGTAGAATGACACACTTGTTTATTTGGAAAACTAAATTCTAGAACATGTTGTATGAAGATACTCTAGTCATGCTCTCTCACTGAGTGGCTGCAATTTAATTATGTACATTGGAACACTTTTCAATATGGTACAGTACACGTGTGCAAGTGTGTATGAATGTGTGCGAGAGAGTGCACTGTCTGAAATCATAAGGCACACTTCTTTCCAATGGCACATGCATGATTAAAAAAACATTACAACTTAATGTCATCTACTATATAGCTGTATTCAAAATAAACCAAGTTGAGTTTTGTGCTTCTGGCTAGAATCTAGAATTCCTCTGTACCTAACAGATTATTAAATGTAATATCCAATCACATTCTCCAACACTAAACTGAAAATTTCTCAAAAAACACAAAAATGACCATTCTTTTAAAATAATCTCAGTATGTACAAATGGATTTTCTACATAGTTCTTCCTCAGTGTGGATGTATTGACACAAAAGTTTCAGATATCGACCTCCTGATTTATTATCTCCTAATTCATTCTGCTGAAGTGACAAGGAATTTTCATGCAAGTGATTCTGCATGAAGACAATTTTTACTTAGCTCCTTTGCTCACCGAACAATGAGAGTGCATATAAATAAGGCAGTTCTCTTTGATCAGCATTGGCAGACATAAGTGGGTGTATCAGCAACATTTGACAAATGTGCCTGGGTTCCCCTGAGTATAGAAGTGTCATTAAGGCACATTATATGAGCCACAAATGATTATACAGTGGTGAGATCCCACAGTTTACAAAATCTGGTTTTTAAAGAGATCCAGAGAAATCCAGTCACTTTGGTTGCAAATCACAAAATGCTCTTAAGTGGTGATTTGGAATCTGAACCTGCCCTCAGTACATTGACATTGAGACCTGCATTGTGCAGGAGGTCAGACTAGCTGACCGTACTGGTCCTTTCTGACCTTAAAGTCTATGAGTCTATGAGACAGATATCCTCTTTGAAGAAATGTAAGTCTTTTAGTTGGTGTAAGGAATGCAAAACTGGCCTTATAGTTCTGTAAAGAGACCCAGCCTGGTGTTCCAAAAACCTGCACGGAGGTTGAGACTTTTTTCTGTTTTCAACACCCTTTTAAAAAAAATGTGAAGGTTTTACTTAGTTATAGTTCCAGCTGTTTCCTCCAGGCATATAGTACAGAGCAATACTCCCTCTGATTCTACACACGACAACACTGATTCTAACCCAGAGCCTCTCTTCTCCCTCCCCCTTCAGAAATGTTACACTGGATTGTCCAGAGGCCACACTTCTGACCAGCTGGGAGTGAGGAGCTGTTAAGGCACATGTATGCCGACAGGCTGATGTAAAGGAAACTCTGTGAGTTTCAATTCCCAGTGGCCCTACTTCTGCCACTGTGTTTTTTCCAAGTAGAGCAGAGGTTTGGGGCCAAAGTTTGTCTGAAAGTTGCTGCGCAATCCAAAGCCCCACTTTTGCAGGGAACTTTGTACAGATAGCATGCGCCTACAAGGAGCGGTGTGCAGAATCAGGGCCTAATGCTGCGTTGTCATAAAACTATATGGTATAGTGAGGAACACTGTCCTTTAATCATACCAACATGGTTTAATATTTAGGGTGCCATGAACAAACAAGTCTCTTCCCAAGAATACATGGAAAGACAAGATTCCCTATCTGAAGGAGCTTGCAGGGTAGCTCAGAGGAGATCTACTACATGGGACTAGAATGGAAAAAAGAGCAAACGGTGAATGTTCCTGAAAGAAGTGGATTTTAAGGAGGATGTGAACAAATGCAATCCAGCCTGATTTTGCAGGGCAGGTAGTACGAGATTGTTCCAAATAAAAGAAGCAATCATTTGTAATAAGAGTTCAAAGATGAAACATTGATTTGGGACTAAACAGAGCTCTCTTGTTAGAAGGAGATCTGGTTTAAGAAAAGAAATAGCAGATTTTCTCATCTGATACCAGTGTTTCCCTGGCAGAGAGAGGATTCATTCATTGAGCCCCCTGTCCAAAAGTGGATTCAATATTGTTCACATAAATTCCTCATATGGCCACATAAGGAGCAGACTAATCTGGCAGAGAGGTCTAGAAAGGTGCAGAAAGGCTCTTACACAGTCTGACTCCACCACTCGGGTCCATGCTCCTAGGAGGAAGTGTTTGCATGACCTGACTGAGATGGAGATACATGGCAGAGGTTAGCTGAGCAGCAGACGCTGCCCTGATAACCTTGTTGCCCAGGCTCTCTTCTAAATAAACACACCAAATGCCAGATCCATGGCTGTTCTATTAAAGAGCTCCAAGGTCATTGCCCGAGGTGGACAGTGGGAGACTTGCCGAGTTGATTGTCGTGAATCAGGGATCTAGACTCCATGTGGAAAAGCTCTTGCAGCTGGGATACTGCATAACACATGCTATTAGCAATAAAGCAGAAGAAGGGAATGGAGATCCAGTCATAACTGAAAAAACACACCACTGGATCATCTAATGTATTCAGCAACGGGGAGGCAACATCTTTCCCTATATTAAGCTCTATTCTATGCCACCTGGGATTCTAAATGCCAGATCCTAAGAGCCCTCCCACTGGAAATGACACAAACACAGTTGCCTTCAGGTGCTGTTCTTTCCCCTAGAAGTATTTGCAAACATTTCATCTGACCTATAAAATGGGGCAAAATTACAATCCCAGCTGTGCATAAATCACAGCCTGAAATGCAGTGTTTTTTAACCTCCTCTAGTAAGGTTTGAAGTAGGGGGAATGACTCAGAGTTCCAGGAACAGATCCAAAAATATATACATAAATACATAAAAATCAGTGTATGAAAAGCCTTTCCATTTCCTGAAGTTTTCCACTTAAACGTCACAATCTAAAATAAGTCCCTCCTCTAATTTCTCATTGAAGATCTCTGCCAAGGCATCAGCATTCTTGGGTGGACCTCCTAGCATGAGTCCCATTGACAGTTTATTAGTCGAATTAGGTCACTGCTTGCTCACTATTCAATAGTTCTGAGTGTGTGCAGCACGTGGCTTCATTCAGGAAATTTATCATTCTGAATGCGATGTCCACTTTCTTTTCTTTGCCTTCACTGACGGTAGCAAAACGAGCTGCCAAGCCTTAAAAACCTAGATTATTCACCATCAGTATGTATGCTCTGCTGCAGCTTGTTAAATTGTTAAACTAATGGCAAATATCTGCTTAAACCAACATACCAATGGACATTTAGATAGCATTTGAAAAATATTTCTCATCAATCTCTGAGATTTAACTCTATTTTTCTTTTATCGCAGTTTGGTCAATTTCCTATACTAAATCTCCCCCAAAGTCACTATCAGAGCATTTAGCTGGACATCCCCTGGAAAAGACCTGGACCACTCTAGCAGCAGACAGTTCAGCTAGCATAGGGCCTGCAGGACCCAGTTCAACTCAACCAGTAGGAAGTCCTGTGATACCTTTTTCTCCTGTTTAAAACAAACAAACAAAAATCACTGGCCTTTCAGATGTTTTCAGACTGTCTACTTGTGTCAGCAGAATTTGCTGTTGATTATGATTTGCAATCTGTAAACTTCTAAGCAAACCTGGCCAATTGAGCAAACTGGTTGGTGGCTCATTTGCTCACGCATGCACACACATGCACGCACACACACACACACACCACTTAACAATAAATCGCACAGAAGAAAATTTAGGATTAATTATTGAAAAATCATTAAACTAATAACAGCCCTCATAAAACCTAATCAAAGCAAGACTTATATGTTATCAGACAGAAGATCCTCTCTTCAGCAATACCCAAAGCAATCAAGGTTTTGAGGTAGAAAAACACAAGTCAAGGGCTTGATCTGAAGCCCAGTGAAGTCAATGGAAGTCTGCCTATTCACTTCAGGAATACTAGAGAGGAACTGGGGTGCAGTGCAGGTAGATTTCTCTTCTTATTGGGAAGAAAGTGGCTCATTGTCATGTGACTCTGCTTTGACCAGTGCTCTGTAGGAATGTTAGCTAGGAGCTACGTGCAGCCCTCATTGCTGAACACAGAAAGCGATATGGGCATTAGGAATTAGAAGGGTGGGAGGGAGAAGTGTCCTAGGAGAACTTCTTCCCATCCCAAAGCAAATCAGAAAGATCATCTCTATGTCGCATTAAGAATTTATTTTAAGATATTGGTGTTTGCCTTAAATAAAACAAACCCTGCTTAAGATTCATTGTTCTGTCTGCCGAGTAGCAAACACCAACACCATAATTACATCAAAATCGATTGGTTTTAAAATGTCCACTTTAATTAATTTATTATAAATACTTATAGAACAGTTTCAGACAAGGTCTAATGCACCAAGGATTAAATGTCATTTACTTCCAATGTTGCGGGGGGAAGGGGACCGACTCACTAGTAAAACAAAACACTGCTGACTTAGTAAATGTGGCATATGTTTGTGAAGGAGAATTGGATTCCTCCTTTTGGACTTTGGCATAGCTATGGATTCAGTGTGTGCTTGTCATTTTAAACATTTTCAGTCAATAATGATTTTTTTAAAACTTGCATGTTTTGCTAGGGTATTTTTCCATGCTGAGACTAATAATTTAACAGAGTTTTAGGCCCCAAGCTTGCAAAGCCCTGGCAGGATCACAGCCTTATTTATTTATGAAGGCCTAGACTTGGGCTTTGTCACAAACTCAGTGTGAGACAAGGTATGTGTAATAGATACAGCAATTTCCTCCAATATCCTGGACAAACTTCACTGAAATTAAGTTAAAGCTGAATGAATTACGTTTAAGTATCTTTGGAGTCTGCGGTATTAAAAATGAAAATTTGATGTATTATTGTAGGGTTGTAGGTAATCTGGGGGCGGGGGGGGGCACACGGCCAGTGTAAGGTGTTACAAGCTTCAAAGGACTGAAACAATGTGCCAGGGAAACCCAGTGGGGATCCTATGAAATACCTGCAGGAGGTGAATGCAAATTACCAGCTCCCGTGATGCAAAGACCCAACCTTCTAAAGCTTCACCCTCAGATCAGGTGCCTAGTCTGGCTGATTATCCGTTCATGGTCCTTGCCTTTCAGAGACCCAGACTGGACAAAAGAGAGGCTCACAGATTCCTTCCAAAGGGGGAGCTGTGTTAGTCTAGTTCAGCAAAACCAACAAGGAATCCTGTGGCACTTTTAAAGACTACCACATTTATTTAAATCTTTAAAAGAGCCACTAAGACTCCTTTTTTGTTTCACAGATTCCTGGGAATTTTTCTGAGCTAACAGCTGTTACGACTACAGAAAAATCCCTGGGCAAGGTTTGCAGGGTCACAGATTCACCTACCGGGGCCCTTGTTGGAGCTGGATCTCTAATGAGTTTTGCATATAGGGGGGTTGGGGTTTTTTTGTCTGTTTTAATGTTTTCTCTGTAATGATTTATCTTAAGAATAAAGTCGCTAGTTTAGAAAGGGCTGTGTAGTCACTTAACTGTGGGCAATGACACTCTGAGGAGAAGGCAAAGCAGTCTACTTCACTGGGCAACTCAGAGCATAGGCAGGGAGCCGTGCAGCCTGGAGAAAAGCCCAGTCAGGAGAGAAGGACATGTCCCCCCACCCAAAAGAGGTAAAGGGTGGGCTGAGGAGGCGGACGCCTGAGAGTAGGTTGCTTCATGGACAGGTAAAGACCAGCGACAGCATGGAAGTGCACTCACTTCCCCAAGATGCAATGCAGGGAAAAAATCGACTTTTTTAAGTCGACCTAAATTCCCCAGTGTAGACATAGCCATGCTGATGACATTGTGTAAGAATGGAACAGTCAACTCTGATGTGCCTAATTTGCCAATAGATAGATACACTTTTTCCTGTCCCAAAGCATGCCCTGTCTGCTAGATCTCACAAGCACCTTTCGTAACAGAGAATCCTCGGCTAGGAGCGAACTCGTCACAAGGCGTAGCACAGTGGCTCTCTCAGTGGGTCAGTGTGGCAGTGATTCCTTTTCCAGAGATCTGCCCTTCAGCCCAGTCACTGTCTTAAACCCATCCCTTCCAGGGTCACAACTGGGCAAACTAGAAGGGAAAAATGGTGGGCTTTTGGTTAAGAAACTGTCTGGGGCTTGGAAGGTTTGTGTTCAGTTCTTGACTTTGCTGTGGACTGTCTTCTACCATAAGTTTGTACAGCTCTTAGCACAAAAACACCCCAGCTAGAGCCTCTCACTGGGATCTAAGTCAAGAACTGAACACAAACCTTCCAAGCCCCAGACAGTTTCTTAACCAGAAGCCCACTGTTTTTTCCCCAACTCCTTACATCTTATGTTCTTCGTCCTTGCTATTAAAAATGCTCTTCTCCCTACACATGTGGGAAACTGCAGGCAAATTCTTTAACAATGGAAAAAAGAAGAAAAACTAAATTTAACAAAAAACTCAGAAAATGTGTTTTATCAGACTCTTCTACAGACTCCACCTGGCAACCCCTTCTCTGACTTAAGTTCACAACCCACTGCAAGGTCAGAATATTTCCTTGATGGAGAATCAGTTTGGGTTTCTCATCAAGTGAACACAAGCTTTATTTCTTTGCTTGTTTATAAGCAGGAAAGCATGATGCCACAAAGAGCAAAAAGCCCTCTGTTGGTATATAAAAAACTGCTGTGCTATTGAGTAAAAGCTTGGCCTGAGTTGCAGCCCATTAATAGCTATCTGTGCTAGAAAGACATTCATATATTTTTGTTTGTTTTTGTTCACCAGCTCCTACTCTCCTAAAGACAGCCAAAGGCTAAATAGTGCTGCTTCTAATACAGATTCAGATTAAACAGCATGCCATTCAACTGGCAACACTACACTTTCCGCTGAGAAAGGGGTTATGTCATGCTAAAAGAAAGGGGTTTTCTTTGGAAAAGAAATTATTCTTCTTTCATGACATGATGAAAGGGAAGGGTTGAGAATGGTAGCTACGTATTGCCATCATCAAACTCACCTACTGCTGCCATGCGCACACTGAAAATATACTGAGAATAATAAATACAAATTCCCCAGGCCGTGTAAGTTCCAGGGTATTAAAGAGACAAGGTGGGTAAGGCAGTATTTTTTATTCAACCAATTTCTGGTGATGAGAGAGAAGTTTTCAAGCATACACTGAAATCTTCAGGTCTGGAAAAGGTATTTCTTCGAGCAACATAGCTAAAAATAAGGTAGAACAGATTGTTTAGCAAAAGTACTTAACACATATTTCAAGGGACCATTCAAGCTGAAGTGACCTGTTAACACCCCACCTTCCAGTCATAAGGGGGAAAGGAAAGCGTTGGAAGGCAACTGGGGGGTTATTGTACTAAATTACAAATCCAGTGTCTCTATTCAGTCCATGATTTCTGGTGTCTAGAAATTTAAGCTCCCAGTCTCAGCATTTGAAAGTGTTGTGCAGGTTTCCTTTGAGGATGAGGACTGAGAGGTCTCACCAACAGAAGTTGGTCCAATAAAAGAGACTACCTCACCCATTCTGTCTCACAAATTATCTGTATAATTCAGTATATATTATATGCCCACATTTTCCCCGTTTCATTTCATGGCAAATAAACTAGAAAAGGGCAGACATGGCCAGTTTCACTCACTCTGAGCAGAACCTTAGTCCTTGAATAGACCCAGGGCCAGACTATCGTGGGGGCTTAAGCCCTGGGCCCTGGCTGGGGGGGGGGGATATGGGAGGTGGGCTCCAGCCCCTAAAACTCCTGCAATAATCTGGCGGCACCTCCACCTGGCTCAGCGCTGGCAGGGGAGGAGTGCTGAGAGCGCTCCTGACCTGCTGGTGCTGGTGGGGAGGGCACTGGACCCAGAGGCCAGGCTCTGCGCTCCGCCTTGCCCCGGGGGCGGGGTGGGGCAGGCTAGCACCTGTTCACTCTGCCTGGGGGGGGGGTAGGGCCAGCTGGCTCACAGCAAGGCCTCCACCACTCCACCGCAGCCTTCCAGGGCCCACTGCGCACCAGTCGTCCCCCCCACCCCTGGGCAGACTGGCCAGAGCAGGGCCGGGGCGGGAGCCCCCTCTGGCCCCAGGGGCCCCCCAGCAACACGGGGGCAGGGACCAGCCTGTGAGGTGGGGGGGGTCAGGCAGGGGAGGCACAGTCGGGGGCAACTGGAGCCCCTGCGGTGGGGAAGGAGACAGGCGGAGGGGGGCCTGCAAAAAGTAAGATTGTCAGAATCTCTTTCACAAGAAGTCAGTAGCCCAAGGACAAAGGGCCTGTTTCCCTTCTCAGTCGCATTGGGGTAAATCCAGAATACTCCACCAAAGCCAAGAGGGCTACTCTAGATTTACACTGGGATGTGCGAGATCACAATATAGCCTCGATTCTTTGAGAGGGAGAATCCAGAGAGTATTTTTGCAGTAATGGTGGCACATAACATGCAGTTTTGCATCAGTGATTTTTAGTCCAACTATTTGAGAGTGTATGGTTAAAGGCTAAGCAAACTGCACACCGTGCAACAAACGGAAAGTAAATTGGCTTTGCATTTGGAACAGTAATACTTCCCTGCCAGCTGCCTGACCGTTTGTAATTCTAATGACTACAGTCGACAATCAAGACTCTCTCATTAATCACTACTAATACATTTCATGGATCCTTAACACTGGGATTGCCACCCCAAAGCATCCCAGAAACAGCACCACATTTCCTATTCCATAGGAACAGGACAGAAGAAGTATAAAAGCCACTGAAGCCGGTATTGCACCTGCCCTAAAACTACATCCTAGTCTCAGCTCTCTCTCAACAAGGCAAGCTCCTGTTAAAAAAGAAAGAGGAAGCAGATATCACATCTGAGTTTGGCAGGTACTGGTTTCAGTTCATTTCGTTACTCGAAGCACTGTACTGCATGCAGAAGAAAACACCAGAGGTAGCTATTGGTCAGTCGATTGCACATAATTTCCCAAATGTATTGATCTACATGTCACAGTAAATGTCCATACTGAAATCTCCACATGCCCTATAGTTACTATCACTCAGCATTCCCATTGCAATAACATCTGAAGGTCCCAGCGAGGGATCAAAGCCCTGTTGTGTTAGGGACTGCACAAAAAAGGACGCAGTCCCCGCTGCAGACTGCTCACCATCCAGGAGTTTCACAATCTGCAACAGGTAGATAAGGAGACACACGAGAGGACCGAGAAACAATAAAGACAAGGGTGTCTGCATGAGGCAGTATTTGCACTGTGCTCCCAGATGCCGCAGTCAGCCACCTGTGTAAGTAGTACCATGCGATTGTTATCTGGAGGCATCATGGCAAAGGTAGAGAATTTAATTCAAGGGGGATTTTGCACAGCACCTCAACAGGTGTCCGATCTCTAAAACTGACAGTGCATATGAAAGGGTAATGCAAGATTTACACCACCACGAATGAGCCGGGAAGGGCCAGTCTTTGAAGCCATTCTATCCAGCCAAGGAAGAACAAACAAGGGAGGAGGAATGAAAGTAACACAGTGCTGATAAACCAGCATGTGCAGCAGGATCAATACACGGTGTTGGAAAGGCACTGCTACAGAGGAGCACAGACTTCCATGGCACTTGGGTGCATTTCTTACAGACTCAATAAGATATAAGCTGCGATAGAGCAAACTGAGGACTATCCAAAAAACAAACATTATTTTGGTATTAAATCGCTAAAATTAACTATGTCAGCGGCTTTGGCTTTAGGGGATCTGAGTGGTGTGGCTGTCCTTGCCAAAATATGTCCTGAGCTTCTTCAGAGAATGGTTGCTTCTAGCAGATCATTTCGCCTGGCTGTCAGACTGCCTTGCTGTATAAACTTGGACAAACTACTTCACCTCTGCTTGCCTCAGTGACCCCCTTTATAAAATGGGGCCCTTCTTTTATAAGGCATTTTGACTTCTTGGATAAAAATTGTGCCCCAAGAGTTCAGTATTGGGTCCCCAGGTGCAAAATGAGCATATTTGACTGCAGAGTAAATCCCAATCCAGGCCAAAGTTCTGTACCTGGCAAACATGAGTCATTTCCCATGAGCTAGAGAAGGGTCAAATTACAAATGGTATGAAGGTGACACCAGGGAGCATATAAAAAAGAGCTACGTTGGTTTGGAAAGCTGACTTTCTCCTGAACTTCAGCTTAAAACACTGGTTCAAGCAAGACTGAGCTCATGGCACACATGAGTCACCACATCTTTTCCAGTTGTTCCCACCAACACTTTGCTTAGCTTCCGGAATAAGGAAGCATTCATGGAGGATACAGTGTGTACAAAGCAACTCAATGGAAACGTGGCAGTCAGAGAAGCGTAGAGATGACATATAAAGACAAATATACACAGATTTTTCAGGATCAGAGTTGCCTGTTTGGGAAGTAAATGCCCAGTACTGTGTTTTTCTATTTCCTGCCTCATGTCTTTGGAAAGCATAATAAACAATGCTGCCTTTGTATCGCAGGTTCTCCTTGATTGTACGTTAATGCACTAGATGGGACTGAATCATCTGTTCTTGTCCACCAGCGTTGCTGGGGATTTACAGCTGTATAAAAGAAGTTAAAAACTCAAGTGTATGAGCAAAGCTAATCAGAAGAAAGGCAAGGTCAGCCATTAACAAAAGTCCCTGCCAAAGGGAAAAAATATAGAACAATCCACTCTACCCTTTAGAAAGAATAAAGTGTGGAAAAGGCATTGATAACCACGGTTTATTATTTCTATTATACTTTGCTCGTTAAGATTACATCAGGGATGCAACAGAAAGCTTTTAGCCAGCTACCACCCAGAGCTTGGGTACTAAAGCTACTGCTAGCAACGCTAGTGCTTTGCATCAAATCCGAAACAATCATTTCTCGAGATCTCTCGAACACATCCTTTCTGCCTCCCTCCAAATAAGCAGGTCATTGCTGTAGAGCAGCACGCTGAGCTTATACTATGGACCCGGATTACGGCTTGACTCTAATGGAGCTGTCCATGGTCTCCACAGCTGGCAGTTTTGTTATAGGCGTGTCACTCCTAAGACATTAGCAAGGCAGGGCGGGCGAGGTAATAAGCTTGTCTCTCGTGGTATCTACTGACAGACAAAAGAAAAATCAGGGAATGCTGCCAGAATTTGAGGTAACCGAAACCTTTTATATACTTTACAGAGATCTGTGGGGCCTTCGATGAACACGTTCTTAAAAGGAAATGCTATGGATGACACACAAGTAAAACACTGATACCTTAGAGCCTGACTGCTTCTCACAGTCAAGTTTGAGAGGCAGCCTGTAGTGCATGGCATTTCGTCCTGTGTCACCATGCGGATGGTGCCAGCCCAGGAATCCTCCCCAAATCTCTATAAAGGGTAGAGTGAGGAGAGACAACGGACACTATGATGTATTTCAGAAGTGTAAGCTGCTTACTATTGACAAGAACAAGGTGCACAGCATTTTTCAAATAGCGGCAGATGAGCAGGCAACTCGGTTGTTTAAATAACGGAAGAATTTGTAAGTATTGAGACAGAGTCATGTGGTTACCAGGGAAAGCGAATTGCAATGGTTGTGATGGAGACCCACAGAAGCAGTGCTCTGGAACCACTCAGAGCAAAGCCAGCTAGGACTCTCGTGCTTGGACTTGGCCCCCTGGGTCTCCAGACACCAATGCATCAAGCACTGCAACTCTGCAGATATCCGCATAATATAGATGCGGATCGGATATGGATTCACATATTTGTATCCGTGCAGGGCTCTACCAAAGCAGTCTCCTCCTGAATCTGATCCTGGAGCATTCAGCACCCTTGTTCCACCTGAGCTCCCCTTATGAGTCTCCCTGGATGGGACCTTGCGGAGCTCCTACATACTCCAAAGAGGCCACGCACCCCACCTTGCAGTCAGAAGCAAGTCACAGCCAGCACAGAAATCAGAAAGGTTTCTTAGTTCTCAGGATCATGGCACAGAAAGACTTAGTTTGCAGATTAATTACAAGTTACAGCAGCAATCAACTAGGAAGCCTCAGAGCCCATTCGCAGGCCCTGAACTGAAGCCCTTTACAGGGGACTGCTTTTCCAGCCAGCCGCCCCACCTAGAGATGTCCCCTTGCCCCTCCACAGTTCTCTGTCTCCTTCCCAAGCAAGATAGCTACCCCTCCTTGTTTCCACCAGCCTCCACCTGTTACAGCTGGTTGACCCAGGAGAGCAGAGGGGTCTGGCTAGTGTCTGCATAAATGTGACTGGGGAAGGCCAATCTGCCCTCTAGTGGCCTCTGCAACCACACACCCAGGTCCCATCACCGAAATACATGAGTAACATATGGGGGGAAACTGAGGCACACACAGAGCACTCAGAGAAAACCCCAATAGCATCTCTACTTCATCACACAGGTTTTTCCCCCAACTCTGTGCATAAGAGAAGAGTACACTTCTGAACCTAACTAAGCAGGGCTGTCAGACCTAAAGGACAGAATAATCGAATTCTGGTGAGCAATATATGGAAATCTGATTTGCCCTGCTTCTGCAAGTGTTCATGCATTGTGGTAATAAAGTTAAGTCTTTGTAAGTCATTCCCCTCTGTTTCCTTGAGATTACCACATGTGTTTTTGACAAATGAGCTTGCAAACATCCACCTGAAATTAGAATCTACAGCAGTGGTTCTCAACCTTTTTGGCTTGAGGGCCAGAAATATAATTTTTAGAACCTGAAGAGCCACCAGTCTATTTAATTAATTTTAATTAATTTAATTAAAATAAAATTTAATTACAATCAACTAATTAATTGAAATCAATTAATTACATTTAAATTAATTTTAATTACATAGACTAGTGGCTCTTCAGGGTTCTAAAAATTATATTTGTGGCCCTTGAGCCAAAATGATTTTTTAATAATTTGAAAAAAATTGAAAAAGAAGTTGGTTGGGGTTTTTTTTTTTAAAAGGAAAGGAGAGGAAAAAGGAGCTAGATGACCATGAACAGGGCCAGCTTGTGGGTAAGCATGTGGGTCTCAGCCAGCGGCACCAGCGCGGCCCACACTCCTGTAGCAACCGTGCCAGCCCGTTGCCCCCCAACACACCCTGCAGCTGCACCGACCCGGCCTGCAGCCCTGGAGCCTTTGACCCCGCCCTCTATCCCTAATCCGACCCTGGCCGGGACCAGGGGGGAGGCAAGCGGCCTCAGACGAGCTCCCAGCTGCACTCCAGGACCGGGCGGCTGCAGTCCGGCTCCAAGCCAGCGGCCAGCAGCACAGACCATTTTAAAGTGGCCTGCGGGCCAGGGGTTGGGAACCCCTGATCTACAATATGTCTCTTAAAAACAAACAAGGAGTCCTGTGGCACTTTGTTTTGCTGACCTAGACTAACGCGGCTACCCCTTTGAAGTATGTCCCTTAGGCTCCCATTCAGGAAAGCTATAAGTATGTGCTTAACTTTAAGCACATGCTCATGTTGCACTGAAGTTATTACAGCATAAGCACACAATTAAAAGTAAGTGCGTGCGTGAGTGCTTTCCTGCATTGGGGCCTTCAGCATCTATGTAGCACCAACCTGCGAGTGTTTCAGTGGCTCAGATCAGATTCTGTTCTACCTCAGCAGTTTTACTGGAAGATGCAGAAACATCAACCCACCCCATGTGTTTGTTGAGCAGGGTGTCGATGGCTCTGTGACTTCGTGGAAAAAGGCAAACCTCTCCCACTAAAGCTCATGCGAGAAATAAATTTGTTGGTCTTTAAAAGTGCCCCCGCACTCCTTGTTTGTTTTGCTGGACTCGACTAACACAGCTCCCCCTTTTGGAGGGGCTTCGGTAGCCAGCTGAGGCACCTGGGGGAAGAGGAGGTGGGAGGAGGGGTCGGGAGCCTGGCACAGACTGGTGGGACCACCGGCAAGGCAGCCCTCTCTCCCTTCTCTTGCCTTCCCCCCTCGTGGCACTGCATGGCAGACCCAGTCTGCTGCCTGCCTCCAGTTTCCCATCTTCCCCCCCCACACATGCCTGGGAGCTGGGGTCTGGACGGAGCCTTTTTATGTCTCCCACCCTGCAGCATGCCCAGGCCACCCAGCCGTGCTGCTCCCCATACTCCCCAGCCCTGCCACTCTCCCGTCCCCCATCCCTTCCTTCCCTGGCCCTCCCTGCCCTGCCACCTCATCTAGCCACCCTGCCGTGGCTCCCTGCCTCCTGTACGCACTGACAAACTTCCTGAAAAGGAATAAAAGTAAGTCCTTTTCAAGTTTTCACAAAACGTGGTTTAACAAACAAGTGAAAACTTGCTGGGTACAGTTGTGAAAGTGACACTTTCCTAAAAGTTGCTGTAGGGAGGATGGAGATTATCTGAGAATTATTTAGGTAGGAAATGGAAGTTTCTGCTTTTACAGAACCAAATTGAGTTGGTAATCGGGTGTTTATTTTTTGAATGTTTAAATTTTATTTTTAGTAAGATCAATTTCTATGCCTTATCTATCCCAGCCCCCAGAGTGAGGAAACAATTGCAATGTAGGCCCTCACACAAAACGATTGGGGAAATCTTCAGGGCCCTATGCAGTATCCTATACTAGCTTAGGACATCCTAAAGCCTGTCATGACATTACTGAAGGTACCACATAAAGTAACATAGCCTGGCCCAGATCCTCATCTGGTGTAAATCAGCATAGCACAAAGTCAATGGGCCATATTTTCAGCAGGTGTAAATTCAGCTGAAATCAACTAGTGTAAACTGACATAGCTCCACCGAAGACAATGCATCTACAGCTATTGACAGCATCTGAGGAGTTAGCCCTCTGAGTTTCTAAAAAAAACATATTTCTTGGTGGTCATACGGAAAGAAGAAATAGGAGAGGAGCTACAATTCAAACAGAATGGGAACCAATAGAAGGTAGAATGAGCCATGGTCGCTAGCTAGGAAGGTGGAGAAAAAAAAGTGAGAGACTTTGCCAGATATACAGAACATGATATGTTTGCTCCAAGAAAAAAAAAAAGAGGCTTAGAAATAGCACATTGCAATCTTTGTTGTGCAAGGAACTGAATGAAAGCCTGATATTGAATGACATTTCATCAAGAAAATAAAAAACTAAGGACTAATTTAACCATGCAAATCCTGTTCCAGCTTCATAATAAGCTGCACACATTTTATACTGATTAAGTGTGTTCTGGGGATACATCATGTGATGCAGAACATACACAGTCCTTCAGCTGAATCATAGAAATGAAAAGCTGAAAGGGACATCGAGAGGACATCTAGACATAAGACCGGCCATACAGATCAGACCACTGGTCCATCCCGGCCAGTATCCTGTCTTCCGACAGTGCCAATGCCAGGTGCTTCAGAGGGAATGAACAGAGCAGGTAATCATTAAGTGACCCAGCCTCTGGCAACAGCGATCCCTATCTAGCAGGACTAATAGCCATTGATGAACCTATCCCCATTAGTTTATCTAGCTCTTTTTTTAATCCCATGATAGTCGTGGCCTTTACAACATCCTCTGGGAAGGATTTCTACAGGTTGACTGGGTGTTGTGTGAAGAAATACTTCCTTTTGTTCACTTGAAGTTCATTTTAAAACTGCTGCCTATTAAGCTTCATTTAGTGACCCCTAGTTCTTGTGTTATGAGAAGGAAAAAATAATTCCTTATTTACTTTGTCCACAACATTCATGATTTTATAGTCTCCATCATGTTCCCTTTAGTCATCTTTTTCTCAAGCTGAGAAGTTCCCATCTTATTAATCTCCACCCCTGTGGAAGCTTTTCCATACCCCTAAATATTTTAGTTGCCCTTTTCCAATTCCAATATATCTTTTTTGAGATGAGGTGACCAGATCTGCATGTAGTATTCAAGATGTGGCTGTACCATGGATTTATACAGAGGGTATAAAATATTCTCTGGCTTATTACGTCTCCCTTTCCTAATTATTCCCAACAATCTGTTAGCTTTTTTGACTGCTGCTGCACACAGAGACCATTGAGACCAGTGCCCTGTTGCTGAGGCTGTACAAACTAAAGCTAAATTATCCTTTACACTGGTGTTTGTTCAACCTATTCTTAAAAACCTTCAGTGATGGGGATTCCCCAACCTCCCTTAGAAGTGTATTCCAGAGTTTAACTACCCCTAAAGAGTAAGAAAGTTTTTCCTAACATTTAACCTATACCTCCCCTGCTGCAGGTTAAGACAATTACCGGTACTTCTTGTCCTACCTTTAGTGAAGAAGTATGACACAGACTTCTTTATAACACTCCTTCATATATTTGAAGACTGTCCTCAGGTCCCTCCTCACTCTTCTTTTCTCAAGATTAAAAATGGCTGTTTTTCAACCTTTCCTCATAAGTCAGGATTTCCAAACCTTTTATCATTTTTTTGCTCTCCTCTGGACACATTCCAATTTATCCACAGTTTCCTTAAAAGTGTGGTACTCAGGACAGTACTTCAGTTGAGGCCTCACCAGTGCTAAAGGCTATGTCTACACTGGCAAGTTAGTTCGAATTAAGGAAGCTTAATTCCAACTAATTTAAGCCATGGCTATACTAGGCTTTCATTAGTTCAAATTAAGGGCTTCCTTAATTCAAACTAATAAATTCGAATAGCCTATTTGAACTAAGGGTTAATTCGAACTAGTTAGTTCGAATTAACCAGTGTGGCCATGTTAGTTCGAACTAATTGCTTAGTTTGAACTAACCGGCCCTTTGAACTCAATGCAATTCGCTAATTCGAACTAAGCAAGTGCCGTTCATTCGAATTAGCAAAATTTAGTTCGAATTAACTAATTCGAACTAACTTTAGTGAATGTAGAGATATGAAGTAATTCTCTTGTTCTGTTTGGCTATGTCTTTCATACAACACTCCTGTTAATTCATCTCAGAATGAGATTAGCCATTTTCGCAACTGCGTCATATTGTTGTCTCTTATTCAATTTGTGATCCGCTGACCTCCAGATCCTTTTCAGCAGTAGTACGCCCAGCAAGTTATTCCCCATTTTGTAGTTTTGCATTTGATTTTTCCTTCCTAAGTGCAATACTTTGCACTTGTCTTTATTGAGTGCAAGTTTTCTGAGACAGGGAAAATCTCTGTGTTTGTGTAGTTCTATGTGTTTCATGTCACACATATTTTTAGAAATGAACTTTTTCATATATAATTAGAAAGTCTGTTAGGTTCCCGTACAGACAGAGTATCCTGTGACCTACAGGAGTAATTTGTAACTTACTTGAATAGGATTCTTTAAAAGGGTCTCTTGTATTAAATTGGTGCCAAGGAAAGGAGCAGGGGTTGATAATGGAGAATTAGTTATTTTTAAAAAGGAGTTATCTGCAGGTTGGGTGTAGTGAGAACAACATTTTCAGGACCATATCAGCACTTCAAAAGACCTTTGTATACACACTTCAGAAATGTTCTTGTCCTGATCTGAAAAAATTTAACAATGTCTGCAACAGCAACTTTAGATTTGAAGCAATACCCCAATGTACCAGAGCAGTGCTCATCAAAGATCACCATTTATCAGATTGAGAGAGAGAGAGAGAGAGAGAAACTATAAAAAGATGTCCCAGACACCTGGCACATTTTCTGATGCTTCCTGTCTTCAGAGGGATAAAAGGGAGGAGTCTTTTTTTTTTTTTTAAATCTGTGGTATTTGCAAATTACCAAAGGTTTTGAGATGTGCAGCACAGCAGTGAGCCATCCAATTTACCTTGGTCCGTGCAATTACTCTACTTATTTATCAGTTTCTACATAAGGCTGGAGCCTTAACATTGCATAAATCTTCTAATGTTCTTTTTGTACACAGACAAAATGTTAGCTAAAATTGTTATATCTTTGTTCTCCTAAAAGCTTCATGGCTGAGTCGGAAAATCAAACCCAGCCTAGACAGATTGAAAGAGACTAACAGGGAGTTTCACATGCGTCTCCCTTCTGGTGGGAAGAATTCTGTACCACTAATAACTACATCTGCCTCTTTATCACCCTCAATCTGCAGCAGAACACAGGACTAGCTAGATGTCTGTCTGTTTGTGCCCAGCCGACTGGTTATGGTTGACTTCAACTACTAATATTTTTACCAGTAATTCACTGTGGACACAATTATTTGTGATGCAGACTATGCCTGGAACAATAGAAGCTGGCCTGGAAATTCTGGCCCTTATCAGTCCCTGCTTGCAGCAATTATTTTCAATAAGGCAGCTGATCATGCATTTAATATACAATAAATAATAATTCTACAGTTCTGGAATAAAGAAACAATGTTAAATAAGCTTCAGAACAATTCCTCCATTACAAAGTGTTAAACCCCGAGTTTTTGCAATGAAATATTTAACTGAAATAAAGAACAATCACCAGAACAGTATCTGAATACGACTCTCAAAGCTTCCTGGTAATAGTCATGTATTTGAGAAGGAAAACATTACTTGCTTCCTTATAAGAAATGTACTCATGGCGCACACATGTTCAGCCTGTTCACCATGTTTCTGGTGGGCTAAATCACAAATCCTGCTGCAGATTAAGACAATGCCTATGAATAAAAATATTCTAGCTTCATGTTTCACCCACTAAGCATTAGTTTATGCGGATGCTGTCCAACAGAAGAACAGTGAGGGAGAATGGTGATAGAGATGAATGAAGTCAGATAACTCACTTAAAACATATCAGATCAAATTCATCCCTGCTTTAACTCCGCTGAAGACAAGAGACTTGCACCACAGATGAATCTGATCCAGCGTTTACATGTGATCAAGAGAAGCCCAAAGCAAATGCATCAGTCAAAATGAGCATATGCTTTTTACCAGCCAATGCCCCCTACACCTTAGAATGAAATGCAAATACAATCACCACATTTGCTATGTATTTATAAGGGGGGTTCCTTTTCTGTTGTTGGCAGACAGAAAAATCCTCAGACTCAGCTAGCAACTGGACAGAGTAAATGCCAAGCCTTCTATCAGAGAGATGCTACTAGTCCAAGATGTCCATTAAGATAAGCTTACTTCACTCCTATGCTAAAATATTAATGCAAGCAAGTGGATTATGGGACCTTTAAAGTGGCCCAGAAACACTGATCTTCAGGACAATTATTTCACTGGCTCTCATTGGCCAGCCCCATTAATATAAAGTTTATAAGATGTAATAACAAATACTAAAGACATTTAAAAATAAGAATGCTACTTTACTTTGTATTGCTCGGTTTGGGGTGTTTTTTCCCCCTTTATTGGAATAGTGGTTGGGATAGAGCAATATTTAACTGATTTTTAATATTTATTTACTTCAATGACACTTAGGCATCAGGAGTCAGAAACCAAATTAGACATCACCATTACCCTAGAGAGCCACAGTGTGAATTCATTGTTTCATTTACTTATACGTTCTCAAAGCCAAATGACTGACCTAGTATCATTATTTTAGCATCTACAATTGGTTAATAACATAGTTAAAACATTCTGATTGGTTAATAATTACAGTGTTTTAATATCATGTGTTGCAAAGAGCTGCAGGAGACACATTAAAGAGCCACTTGCAGCTCACAAGCCTCAGTCTGAGTGCCACTGATTTACTTGAATACTTTAAATTATACCACAGAAGACCTTTGTCATAGTATTGCCCTTGTCAGTAAAACATAGAGCCAGTAAAGCTGAGTTACATCACAGTATTTTTGGCTCATTCTGGGTCTTGGTCAAAAGCTGAAAAAAACTGCAAAATACCAACAGTAAGAATGAATGTTAGATTAATTCATGTTTTACTCAAACATGTTGTTTACAGTGGAACAAGAATTTGTTACAGAACTGACCATGCAAGTTCGAGGATAAGTTTTATGCATTCGAAGTTAATAGCATTTCAAATAAGAATAATGAATAGAGTTAGTTTCTTCCTGGGTATTTTAGAAAGATAAACTTTACATCAATTCAGGAAATTTAATATATGATCAAGAGGGAGATAAAAGAACAATAGTTTAACATTGTACACTATAGCATTAGTAGACAAAAAGTTAGTTACAACATTTGCGATCATATACAACAAGAGGTACAATAAAAAACAGAACTGCAGGAAGAAAAAGAGAATGGAGAAATGCTTAAAATTCCAATAAAAGTTAGCATTAGCTAAACTATAAAGTTTCTACTCTTGCTGCCTGGGCATTTCAATGAGGCAACGAATGTCTCTATTCATGACCAAATCACACCCATGTAACCCTGAGTTGTATGCAAATTAAGCCAGAAAAACTGCAAAACCACCAACAGTTCATGTCATTTATACAAAATTAATATTTATCATTGCCTTTTCTCAGCTTTTCCAAGGTGCAGTGAAGGAAGCTAAAAACAGTGGCTGATAAAGATACTGAGGAAAATTAGCACCAATATTCACACTATGCCACTCAAAATATATTAAGATTAATATTTGTGTAACAGAAAAAATGAGCAGGGTTTCAAGTGTAATGAGTTGCTGTAATTAACCTCTACAATGAATTTTGATAGTGTGCAGTCAAAATGTATTCAAGCTAGTGAATATAATCACTCCCACTATGACCCCAATATTATTAACTTTCTGTCTGCACTCTTTAAAGATTCTGGCTGCCTATGCCCCAAAAGCATCTTCCCATAAACCGATAGCCAGATTCTCATCTGTGGTAAATAAGAGTTTAACCCGATGACGATCTGGCCACGAATATAGACAATTTGCTCATATTTAATAAGCAATATGGGGTAAAAAAAATGACTGTTTAAAAATTATTCTAAAATATGTTCACCAGTATGGCCTCTCCTTGCTCTGATGTACTGCTGTTTTCTGTTTCTTTATGTCCATCATAAAGACAGAGTAGCAATTAATAAAATTTATATTCTGGATTCGCTTTCAGTCCAGATTTCTCTAATTTTATTATGCTTTGTACACAATCTGAGAGTCAAATTCCAAAGGGGTAGCCGTGTTAGTCTATTGTAGAAAGACAACAGAGTCTTGTGGCACTTTTAAAGACTAACAGATTTATTATTTATTTATTTATTTATTAATTAATCAATCAGAGTGATTTGGTACTTCCTAGTTTAATTGCAAGGTCCTCTATAATTTTATTTAGATATGTTCTCTTGTATATTATTTTTTCTTTGATTTTGTAATATGCTTAGCAAAAGCCATGAGTTGTGGCAACCCCATCACCTTTCTGCATATTAAAAACACTTCAAGAGCTCTATAAGGACCGTGTCGAGGGCTGAATGTCCATGATGTGCTTGGAGAAACTCAACTTTAATTTACCCATTTTATTTTTAACAAAACAGACTGTCACAATAATACAAACATTAATTCATTCCATTAGAGTAGCACAGAATGCATCGGAAAGTGACATTGTCTTGATGGGAAAAATTACATTTCCTGTACAAGCAAACAAAATGTAGAGTTAGAGACTTATAATGAATGTTTTTATCAGCAATGAAATGAAGTGGCATATTTCTAACCAAATTAGAAAAGATAATAAACCTCTCTCTCAAGTCTGGAAAATAGAAATTTAAATTTAAAAATAAATGTATAATCTCCAGAGCTATCTGGCATGATCGAATACAGGAAAGCCTACTTTGAAGTGCTGCTGCCATGACTATTGCCCAATACTCCCACATTCAGAAACACAGGAACAGTAGTCCTTTTGGCTAAATGGAGAATAACATAAAAATGTAATTTTCCTGATGTTTCATCTCACATAGTTCTCCATGGAGGATTTCAATACGAAGTTGTTCTTAATGCTCTGAAGTCTCCCCAGGCATCAGATGATAGTACTAAAGTAATTCACTGCAAATTGTCCTTGTAATTTATACCCTAATTTCCAAAGCTCTATGCAACAGGTAAACTGTGCAAAATGCATGTGCATCTTTTCTGCAATCCAAGTCCCACATTTATACCCAGAAATAACCATTTGTGCACTAAAACATGAAGATTTCTGTGGTCATGGAGAGCACATCTATTTTGTTTGGCTCATACATTTTGCAGACTTTGAAAACGTCCTTAAATGTTACAGTGTCCTTTTAATGGTGGCACATGTGTACATCTGCTGCAAAAATCCATCTCTTATATTCAAGCTGAGACTCTGAGAACACCAAGAGGTATATTTTCTTCTTGATGTGCCAATACATTAAAAGGAATTATGCATATAAACTCTGGCAGATTGTACTTCTTACCCTGCACTGAATTTGATTATTCAAATAACGTTAATAATAAAATGGAAGCAGTGTCAAAGAATAAAATGAAATATAGTTCTAAAGAGAAAGAGCTTCACTCATAAAATGTTTTCACCTGAAATCTTACACCAAAACAATCTGAATGGTCAACAAACTGCAGCTGCATCCAGTTCATAACAAAGCAGGAACATTAATGGTCGCTTTTGCTTTTCTTCCCTACAGAGCTGGCTTAAATTGAAAGAAGCAGGGTCCTAATGCTGAGGGGGCCCCCGAGAGCATGCAATCATTTTCTGCCTGCCAACAAACGCCAGGAATCTGACGGTCACACATAATAAGCTAATTGGAAACACTCCCCCCCCCCCTGTCCACCCTGCAAGTGACCTTTGGGGGGTGAAATCTTTCAGCACAAGGGTGGGTTCCAGCAGCCACCCAGAGGTTGAGAAAGAAGAGACAAGGGACAGCATGGGTTGGCCTAAGGAAAGTAAAGGAACATCACCTGGGGAAGAAAAGAAAGGTCTGTCCTAGACCCATAATAGGCTTTAAAAAAAATTTAAAATGTCCTCATTCTATTAAGTACACTTGTAGTTAGAGAGTCCCCTGGGGAAGACTAAAAGAAGATGGAGCACGACTCACTACCTACTGCCATGGTACAGTACATGGTGTGGATGAGCTTTTCTCATCTCAGTCAGACCTCTTTGGACAGAAGACCTCAAAATAATGTGAAAGAGGCTGGTAAGAGTTATTGGTGATGTTCTCGACCATAGAATAATAGGGGTGGAAGGGACCTCATGAGGTCATCTAGTCCAAACCCTTGCTAAAAAGCAGGACCACTCCCCCTAAATCATCCCAGCCAGGGTTTTGTCTAACCGGGCCTTAAAAATCTCCAAAGATGGAGATTCTACCACCTCCCTCGGTAGCCCATTCCAATGCTTCACCACCCTCCTAGTGAGAAAGTTTTTCCTAATATCCAACCTTGACCTCCCCAGCTGTAATTTGAAACCATTGCTCCTTGTTCTGTCCTCTGTTACCCTCGAGAACAGCCTAGCTCCCTCCCCTTTGGAGCACCCCTTCAAGTAGTTGAAGGTTGCTATCAAATCTCCCCTCAGTCTTCTCTTCTGTAGACTAAATAAGCCTAGTTCCTTCAGTCTCTCCTCATAAGCCATGTGCCCCAGCCCCCTAATCATTTTCGTTGCCCTCCGCTGGACTCTTTCTAATTTGTCCACATCCTTTCCGTAGTGGGGAGTCCAAAACTGGACACAGTATTCCAGATGCGGCCTGACCAGTGTCGAATAGAGGGGAATTATCACATCCCTCGATCTGCTGGCAATACTCCTACTGATGCAGCCTAATATGCCGTTGTCCTTTTTGGCAACAAGGGCACACTGTTGGCTCATATTCATCTTCCCATCCACCATAACTCCCAGGTCCTTTTCTACAGCACTACTACTTAGCCAATCGGTCCCCAGCCTGTAGCAGTGCATGGGATTTTTTCCGTCCTAAGTGCAGGACTTTGCACTTGTCTTTGTTGACTCTCATGAGGTTTCTTTCGGCCCAGTGTTCCAATTTGTCCAAGTCTCCCTGGATCCTGTCCCTGCCCTCCAGAGTATCTACCATTCCCCCCAACTTAGTGTCATCCGCAAACTTACTAAGCATGCAGTCTATCCCATCATCAAGATCATTAATGAAGATGTTGAACAGAACCGGCCCCAGGACCAACCCCTGGGGCACTCCACTCGTTACCGGTTGCCAACTAGACATTGAGCCATTGATTCCTACCCGCTGAGCCCGTTGATCTAGCCAGTTTTCTATCCACCTTACAGTCCACTCGTCCAACCCATACTTCCTTAACTTGCTGACGAGAATGCCGTGAGAAACCGTATCGAAAGCCTTGCTAAAGTTGAGGTATACCATGTCAATGGCTCTTCCCGCATCCACAAATCCAGTCATCTCATCATAGAAGGAAATCAGGTTGTTCAGGCACGATTTGCCCTTGGTGAATCCATGTTGACTGTTCCTGATCACTCTATTTTCCTCCAAGTGTTTCAGGATGGATTCTTTGAGGACCTGCTCCATGATTTTCCCAGGGATCAAGGTGAGGCTGACCAATCTGTAGTTCCCCAGATCCTCCTTTTTTCCTTTCTTGAAGATAGGTACTATATTTGCCTTTTTCCAATCCTCCGGGACCACCACCGTTCGCCACGAGTTCTCAAAGATAATGGCCAGCGGCTCTGCAAGCACTTCAGCCAACTCCCTCAGCACCCTCGGATGCAGTTCATCCAGCCCCACGGACTTGTGCACATCCAACTACTTTAAGTAGTCCCTAACCTGACTTTCCATCACCGAGGGCCGCTTTTCTCTCCATTCCGCGTTACCCCGTGTAGTAGCCTGGGAGCTGGCCCTCCCTGTGAAGACTGAAGTAAAAAAAGCATTGAGTACTTCAGCCTTTTCCGCATCATCCACCACGAGGAAGTGGGATCTTCTCCCACGAAAGCTCATGCAATAAATAAATCTGTTAGTCTTTAAAAGTGCCACAGGACTCTGTTGTCTTTCTACAACAGACTAACACGGCTACCCCTTTGGAATTTGACCCATTCAGTAAGGGACCTACACCACGCCTGATCCTCCTCTTGTTACTGACATATTTATAGAACCCCTTTCTGTTATCCTTCACATCTCTTGCTAGCTGCAACGCCAATTGCCCTTTGGCTTTTCTGATTTTATCCCTGCAGTCCCGAGCAATATCTTTATACGCCTCCCTTGTCATCTGTCCAAGCTTCCACTTCTTGTAAGCTTCCCTTTTATGTTTCAGATCAACGCAGAGTTCTCTGCTAAGCCACGCTGGGCGCCTTCCATATTTGCTGTTCTTTCTGCACATCGGAATGTTATCTTCCTGTACCCTTAGCAGGGTTTCTTTAAAATACAGCCAGCTGTCTTGGACACCTTTCCCCTTCAGATCAGCCTCCCAAGGGATCCTGCCCATCAGCTCCCTAAGGGAGCCAAAATCTGCTTTTCTGAAGTCCAGGGTGTGTGTTCTGCTTCTTTCCTTCCTTCCATTGATCGGGATCCTGAACTCTACCATCTCATGGTCGCTGCTGTCCAGGTTGCCATTTACTTCTACTTCCCCGATCAATTCTTCTCTGTTTGTGAGCAATAGGTCTAGAGGTGCAAGGCCCCTAGTTGATTCCTCCAGCATTTGTAGGAGGACGTTGTCCTCAATGTTCTCCAAAAACTTCCTGGATTTCCTGGGCACTGCTGTATTGCCTTCTCAGCAGATGTCAGGATAATTGAAGTCACCCATAAGAACCAGGGCCTGCGATCTGGAAACTTGTATGCATGACCAGGTCATACACACCTGAGACAGGAGACACTGTGCCATCTTTGTATGAGAGACTGCTCACTTGTAGGCACTGAAAGTCCTGGAGCAATTTTTGCAAGTCACTGAAGTGTCCTGGCCAACTTTAGTACGTACGTTTAACCTACTTAAATCTCCCTTGCAGTAAACAGAAGCTTTTTCTTCACTTCTTGTCCTAAACTTCTCTACATTGCTGTGTTTCACCAAAGAGGCAGGTGTAACGATCCCAGTATGACATCAGGGTATTATGTATAAAGCATGCTGGGATTCTTTGAGGATACAAAGCGCTGCATAATAATTAACAACCAATTTATTAACTCTGCTACAACGTGCATAAGGCAGAAAGTAAATATGTCTTACAAGTCAAGTGTGTGTTTTACATATCCCGTACTTGGGAGCAGAAGCAATCCACCAGTAAACCAACCCTTATGGACATTTTCCCTTTAGTATGGTGCTAATTAGACAGAAGAAACAGTCTTAGAAACACACAATTCCTGAAAAACAGGCAAACAAGTCATAGCACTCTGAAACTCATTTTGCCATCTATCAGTGCTTTTATCCTCTGCTGCCTTTAGTCTGAACATCTGCTAACCAAATGACTACAGCAGAAAAGAGCTCTATTTGGTTTCACCCAAGCAGCCTCCCTAAAGCCAATGTGATTTCACAGACAGAGAAAAGTTTGCCCCCGAGCCACTGCCCTCTCTTTTGCACGTTTTGTTACATCTGGTCATAACAGATCAATGTAATGAGATGTAAATTATCTGATACCAATCAGGAATGTACTAAATACTCCTTTCACATCTATGTACATTGTTAGAATCCATATAACTGTGAAAATGCAATCTCATTTGATAAAAATTATTTGATCATGAGGTAAATTCAATCTTGGTGTAACGCCATTGACTTCAATGAAATTTCATGATGGATGCATGTCTCTCCAAAAATCAGACATTTTCTATTGTTTTTAGCTGGTTTATTGTGGCTGACAATTGTTTATCTGTGTATTCCTAAAAATATCTTCTAATCATTTACATTGTTTTGGCTAAAACATGGAAGCAAATACAATTAACCATAACTGAAAGGAACAATACACTGAAAGTTGACTGATGAGTTGCTGTTTTAAGACTCTCAGTTCAATTAAGCTAAAAGCATTTGTTCATTGTTGCAACATTGGTTCCAAAATAAAGTCTGCACTGAAATAAAATTAATGTGAAAATGTATCAAATGTTTTAATAAAGATTTTCAAATAGCTAGATTTCCACTATTGCAAAACACAATTGAATAACATCAGATAGAGTCAACATGAGGATTTAATTTTAAGGGGTGGGTTTTGGTTTTATTTTTTTGGTGCATTTAAAAAAAAATAAAAAAAGAAGAAGAAACTGGATAAATGAATTTCCTCAAGTGGAGAGACTAATCTCAAAAGCATTGAATCTTTATAGAACAAAACCCAGTGGTTTTGGGGGGCTGGGGGGCGGGGAAAGGTGCCAGTACTCATATCTTGATAGTGAATTTGAAAAATGCCTCTCCCACTCCTTCTTCTTCCTGCACCACCCATCTCCTTCCAGCGGCGCGCTCCTTTTCCCTGCTGACTCCACGCCCTCTCCCCCCCCCCCCAGCTGGGCAGCAGGGCCATACCCCTATGTACCGTCAAAAAAACCCACTGACAAAATCTTAAGACTTTGGTGCCAGACATCTACTCTGCGTAAGGACTTTTGAAGATCCCATTATATGCCTATCTGCATCTTTAAACAGCCTTGAAAATCTGCCCCTTCAGCTCCTAAATCAGTTAGACATTTTTGAAAATTTTGTCTGATGGGCCTGATCCAAAATCCACTGAAGTCAATGATCTTTTCTTTGAACCGAATGTTTTTTGGATGAAGCCCAGTATGCTGTTCTACACAATTTAGATAATAGAAGAACTGACTGATGTTGAAGTTTATTACACAGCCACTGGACACAAATATACTCAATGTAATCAAGTAGCCACTTCTCATATTTTAATAGATAGGAGAAACATCTTACAAGTCAGACCTTCATTCAGAAACAGGCAACTTAATTTGACCCAATTTTTTTTTAATCAACAAGAATATTCAGAATTAACTTCCTATGTACAAATTAGTTTTTAAATAGAAGGTTCATTTCTCTGGTGATCTAATTTAGATTTTGGTATCAGATTATATTTCAAACTGCAAAAAAAGCCTTCTATGGTAAAATCTTATCCCTGATGTTTTCAAGCTACTGTCTAATAACTGTTCCTAATTGTGCTTATTAAAAAGTGGATTTATGAATCTCAATTAGGTTGCTTTCATTTGTCCTACAGCAGTTTTCTGTGGCAACAAAAACTGCTTCAAGAAAGAAAAAGAATTTAAATGGGTGGCAGAATAATTACTGAAATATGAAAAAATATGTCTATTAATGCCACTTAATTTTCAGTAATTCTGTTTCAATGTCTCCAAAACAGAAACCACAGAGCTGTGATAATCATTCTGAGATCTGTGTAATCCTCCCACGACTTCATCGGTACTTTTAAATTACGATATTTAGCTTCTCTCAACTGCTCTACAGCCAAGCATAGAGCTATCCTTACATTACACAAAATGTTGTTTTAGTGCTAAATTCTGCTCTTGGTGTGTTGATGTTAACAGGTGCTCTACTCAAACTCATGGAAGAACAGAATCAGACACTTGGGCTGTTAATCATCAAAGCACTTAAGCACATGCTTAAATTTAGCTTTGGATTTAAACAGGACTTCAGCATGTGCTTAAACAGCTACCAAAGTGCTTTCTTGAATCAGGGCCACAGTTTTGAAATTAAAATAGATTCCTTAAGAATGACAAGCCTGTTATCCCCCTCAGCAGTGGCCAAAGAATCCCGAACAGATCTCTTTCTAATGTGAAAGCAAACATGCACCATGTCTACTGCGGTTTATGTGATTATTGGTCCTGATTCCCACGTAAAACTTTCACACCTGTTGCAAATAATAGTGCTAAAAAGACACTAAACTAGAATTGTGTATTTTAAGTGCAGAGTCCATCTGCCTTGGTGTAGCAGGCACAAGCTATAAGATCTTCTCTATTGTCCTGTTCATGTCTCTCGGAAGAGGCTCCTCTTCAGGACTTCAGTAACAGTCAATAAGGCTTATTATGGGTAGGCTACAGAGGTGAAGGGGCATGATCCACACATCTGTATCTGTGTGTCATCTACCTCCTACACCAACACAGGTAAAGTATTCACATAATGGGCAGAGCTGATCTGCACCCAGGTATGAAAGGATGAGGTAATTTTTATAAATAATCAGAACATACACACTTCTGGTAAATAGGATTTTAAAAATGTATAAGTGATATAAACCTTCATGCTTCAGAGCATGTACTACCTATTCACTGCCTGAGACTGGGGAAAAAATTCTGCTATGGGCATATTTGCTCATTACATATATCTCTCTGAAGCAACACACTGGACCAAATAGCCCTTTTTATATGATCTGGAATGGCAGTTTCTGTGTTCCTCTGTCCACCGTTGAGCAAAATAGACACAGAGCAGTGCTAATTTTACATGATTAATATGACTTTGTAGTTGTGATCAAACAGTGCAGCTGGAAAACTTGACACTAAATGTGTATTCTAAAGCAACTTGCAATAAAATCACTTCTAAAACATTTTTAATTGCAGTGTGCATGTAAAGTTCAGTACAGTTCATAGAACATTTAATGCATCTACCTACTGTCCACCCGACATTTTACTTAAAAGCTGCAGTAAAAGATAAAATTTCTCCCTAGAAGCATTATGACTGAAGGCAGCAATTTGAAAACAACAGTGCTTTTATGGACCCCTGTGAAGAAGATTCTCCAGTGCTCAGTAGGATGAATCCACCCTTCTCTAAAATACTGATCCAGTTTTGGTAATTAAATGTTTCCTGAATTATTGTCCCTCAGCTGGAGGAAATTGATTAATTTTAATGCATTATTGTATTTTAGCATCTAACAAACTTTTTGTTGTATTTCACCACTTTGCAGATGGATGATTTAGACTTTTCTACTGTATTTGATGAGGAACACCAAAGGAATAGGTAGATAAGTGAAGACAATGCCTCAATTTACAAAATTCAGTTTCTTACTATTTGGAAAATGATTACCAGGGTATATATATCTTTGTGAGGTGGCATGGCTAAATGACAATGGATGGCTTTTCCAAGTTTTACATCTTTAGAAACATGGATACAATTTTTAACAGACGTGCTTCTTTTTAAAATAGCAGATCCTTCTATGTGACAAATCTGCAATGATACCTTTTAACAGCAGAAGCAAAGTGACAGGAGTTATTTTTAATTATGCTTATAAGTGAATTTACTGCTCATGCATTGGCAACAGTGGAAATTTAAGTTCATTTTCCATCTAACAAGTCTGACACAAGCAACAGCAACCTAATCTTTCCCCACAGTGCCCCTTTAAGCATGACTGAATGCTGATCTGAAAAAGCTTTCTCTTGTGGTGGTCCAGTGCTTGGTCTTTGCACGGTAATGCCAACACTCATGACGGATGGACACTTCTGTGATGTGAAATCCTGACAGCAACACACTGAACTGAAACCACTTACTCATTTCATGAAGACCACCAGACAACCATCACATAGCACTTTGAGGTGCCTTAAGTCACATCTTAAGTCACACTCTAGTGTCTAGTGCATGGCCTCAAATTGAGAGGCTCTGTATCCCATTACCAAGTTCACTATGGGTCAGAACCCATTCTTAATGAATTTGAACTCAATTAACTGAATGGGAGGCTTGCATCACAGTGAAGAGGTCTGAATTAAAAATTTAAAAAGAAAAAAAAAAAAAAAAAAGAGCACTGAGTGAAAATCCATTTAAATGCATTCATCCCAAGTGAGCATCACCCCTTGGAATGAGTGATACTTCCACTGTATGAAAAAGAAATACATTTTATATCTCCTGACTTGGCCCCTTCTGGGAACAAAAAGGAAAGTTCCCATATTTACTAGCTTACGAACCAGATTCTTCCTCCATTAAACAGCATTATTAACACTAAGTCCACAATCCAGCCTTGGCACTCAGATTAGTCTGCCAGGGTCAGGAGCAAGAAGATACAGGGCAGCAGGGTCAAGCAGCACCACATGTGTTAGAAAGCACTCACAACACCCCTTCCCTTGAGTACAGGCCTCACCCCAGAAATCTCCTACCCAGCTTTGGCTGCAGAACTCCTAAAGTCTCCGGACTCTATGGATCTTCAGGGAGCAGATGGAGTAGAGCACAACGGTCACACGTTACAGAAAAAGAGCCAGCACAAGCGCTATCCTGTAGGGAAGAATTAGATTAAATTTAGACTCATGTAATATAAAATGAACACAGGTCCTAAAATTGACTTTTGGAGACAAGCCACTCTTCAACTTGAAAATTTTCTTAGGCCATGTCTGCAATATGGCGCTACAGCACTGTAGCGTTATGCAGGAGAAGCTTCCAAAGGTGCCAGAAGAGCTTCTTTTATTGCTATAGGAACTCCACCTCTCCAAGCAACAGTAGCCAGATCGATGGAAGCATTCTCTATACCGGGAGTTGGGTCAGCAAACAGCTATGGCACTCAAGGGTATGAATTTTTCACACCTCTGAGCATCCTAACTATGTCAATCTAATTTTTAAGTCTTGACCAGGCCTTAGAAGCAGCCCAAAAACGCTGGAGAGGAAGAGAAAGGAAACTGACTAACTTGAAAAGAGGGGGAAACCCACACAGCACTCAAGAAGAGCAGGACGCCTGGATTGTGTATAAATCGTTGACTTTCAATGCTGAAGGTTATCAGTGTAGCATCACCACAAAAAATATTTCTCTGCATGTCAGATAAAAGTGTTTTGTGAATCCAGCACAGATCTGGTTCTCACCTTCCCATTTCCATTGAACTCAGCCAACTCATGGGTGAGCCCTTTTCTCTCATCAAATCTTTCCTCTTGTTTGTTTGCTTATATGTGGTTCTGGGTCTTGCCAGTATGAACACACACATTTGACCTTCCATGTCATTGTCCTCTCTGCTCCCCTGCATCCCTCCTCCCCCCGATGTTTTCCTCTGCCTTTTCGATTTTAACACACTGTTCCCTTTAGTCAGTACCTCACATTTTTCATTTTGCAGACCCATGTGCAAGGAAGTACTGATCTCCTAGATTGCCATCAACCCCCAAACCTCAGATGATCCTGTGCACCAGTTTGAGAAACATGTTTTCCTTATATTTTATTACCCAAATTGGTAAAATACATGGGAAAGAAAAGCCTTTGGCAAGTTTCTGTTGACTTGAATGGACAAAAATTCCTGCTAAATGTTAGGATTGCCCAGAGAGTTCAATCAGTTTTTGTTAGTAGGTGTTTTGCTAACAACATTATTATTTTATTGTTATTGTCCTAGATTTTCAGCTGGGGTAAGCAGGCAGAGCTCCACGCACCCCAGCTGAGAACCTGACCCATTTTATTATTTATGGTGTAGAAGGCCCCAGAAATCCACATTATGTGGGAGAGAGTCAATCCCTGCCCCTAATAGTAACTAATGAACCAACAGTTCCGCTGCAGAAAACTCTATCCTACTGTAACTCATTCCATCTGCAAGGTATAAGAACATGTCTAATATTTCTTACCATCTTTATTTACTATCAGGCAATGTTTTATAAATATAATTTACCACTGCTGTAAATTCTTTGAGACTTATTCCCAGAAGCCCTCACCACAGATATTGCATCTAATCAATCCTCAATTACTATGCAAATATATCCTATAGGCTACTGATGTCTTTCCTTTCAAACACTTAATACATAATTAATGATAACTCTAATGGCACAGAAGTCTCCAACCAAAAGAACCTCTCACTATAATTTATCCTTACACAGCTAAAGAAAATTGGTTTATTGGGGTTCTGATCATTCAGGATTTTTGCAGTCTCCTTAGAAGACAAATCGGTAGTACTTCCAATCAGTATGTGCTGATACTGTACTTCTGTCCTCAAAACAATACTTTATATAACAAAATGTGAGTGATGAAATGTAACAATACTAACATTGCATGGTGTACATAGGGCTGAATCCAGAAATCTTTACTCAGGGAAAACTTACATTACTACAAGCCTTTACATAAGAGTAAGACCATCAATCTATACAGACAATAAGTATTGAGTCTGCTAAGTGATGAGCTATATTTTACAATAAAAAGAATGTTCCTATAAAAATAGTTTGCACAGGGCCATCTCCCTTTAAATAGATACCTATAGCAGCATTTCACATTACATTAAATTTAAACAAGAGCTGGGTGAATGAACCTGGTCTTCACACTGACTTTTCTAAGTTCCATTCTTTGGCTTTTACAATAGTAAAATGCATCTCTCATGTCCTTTTTTAAACTTGAAAGGTTCCAAATAGACTGTAGTGAAAATTCTGACAAAGACAATTCTAATACTGTATTGTGTATTAGATGCATTTGAATACATGCAAAGTTCTGCCCAGCATAAGAATATAGGATTGTCAAAACCCATCATACTTAAACCATTGCCAGAGTTACAGATAATTTTCTGGGCTGCTGTATGAACAATCATTTAACAAACCTGAAGAAGAGCTCTGTGGTGCTCAAAAGCCTGTATCTTTCATCAACAGAAACTGATCCAGTAAAAAACCTCACCCACCTTGTCTCTTATTTTAAAGATGGTATTTCAGATACCTTACCCTTTTCTATGGCAAAACAAAAACAAAAATTTTGGACACTACTTTGGAAATGCACATCCTACATAAATTATTCCAAAAGCATCTACCAAAAAAATACCTCTATAAATCCCTTTGTTAAGGAAAAGTTGGTTTAAAACACTGTTCTCCAGAGTTGCAAAGGATGACTGTTCACATGGTGCTGTGCAAAAAGCAATGCTTAACAAATTCTGTAAAATGTTGTGATAGCTAAAAAATGACTAAATGGCCCTGTTTACTTGATAAAATGTATATCTGAAATGTGCAGAATGAGGGAATTAAAAGGGGCATGAGGGGAAGGACAGTACAACATTTTTATTGAGTTTGAAAAACTGCAAGTATTGTACCTTTAATGGTTTTGATTTGTCGCACCCATTGCTATAAGCAGAGGTTACATTTGGTTTCAAATTAATTGCCAGAGCTTCTTTAAAGTGATGTTTAAATTTTACATTTTAATCAAGACAAACAGAAGTGTAATTTGTTCTATAATAATGCCACTTACAGTACCATTGCTTTAATTCTTTATTAGAAATTAAGCTAGCTGTGGCAAGTGAATTAAACTCTTTTAAGACTGAAATGTTGCCAAATTCTGTTTTGACAGGTCTTCTGCTTCTAAAAGCATTTATCATTTCTTTTTGCCTGAGAACCAAAACTGACACTCCATGTCAAAGAGCTGGTTTCCTCATCATACAGGTGGGTGGATCATGTGTAGAGCCCTGTGAAATCATTTTTTTCTTTTATAATTTTTCATTTTATGTTGGGGGAATATTTTGATGTTTATTTTTATCCATTCTGTCTACAAGGGACTGGTGGAGTGGCCCTAATGGTCCTGCCCTCAGGAGGAAGTCTCTGGAAGGAGTGTTCAATCTTGCCCCTGATGTGGGCAGAGCTAACCCACCCCACACTTAGCCCGCAGCTACAACTCCTGTCCTTTGGGTTTGGGCCTGACTCCCCACCCCAGGTCACAGCCCCATTAAGATTTGGCCACAACTCCCCTTGTTCATGATAACAGAGGGGCGACCAAGCCAAATATGAAAGAGCAGCTCTGTGACACAGTACACCAGGTCTGGAGCACGGAGCAAGGCCCAGTATGTGGGATGGGAGCTGCAGGAGTTGCTGCTGTGTGGTGAACATTTTTGTTTTACACCTTGTTTTCCATTTTATTGTGAAAAAACACAGGGCTCCGCAGCTGTGTCCTGAAGGAAGGCTAGGCCAAAGTGGTTGGTACTTGGTTTTTTTGTTTTTAATTTTCTTAACGTGAATTTGCAGGATGATTGGAGACGTCTCTTGCTAAACCACTGTTTCTAGTAATATCCATCCATTGGTAGGGCAGTACAAGCTATCTTGTTAACCTGAACACGAAAGTCTTCTTTGCAAAACTAGAACATAACAGCCTCTAAGACCACACAATCCTCAGCCTCTCTGCTGAGACTGCTAACAAAGGACAGCTCCCCATCTCCTTACTGTACTGACAGAGAGAAACTGGTTTGCCTACCTCGGCAGCCATGTCTCACTGAGGGCAAACAGATGTGGAGATTCAGCACAGAATCCCCTATGCCAGCCTCGCCCTTGGCAGACTGTCTCGCTGGGTGTTCAAATACCATGACATCAGAACAGAGACTAAAATTCTAGTTTATAAAGCCATGGTAATCCCAACCTTCCTCTACAGCTGCGAGACTTGGGTGGTCTACAGAAAACCCCTGAAAAACCTGTAACATCAGTACCAGCACTTTCTCCAGAAGATCCTCAATATAAAGTGAGAGGATCGCTGCACTGTTAGTGTCATCAGAGAGGCCAACATTTTCAGTATTGATTATCCAGCACCAGCTGTGGTGGAGCAGGCACCTCATGCACACTTACCAAAAACAACTGTTGTACACCCAACTCATCAAAGGAGAAAGGAAACAAGGAGGCCAGAGAAATGTTCCAAAGACACCCTCAAGACCAACATCAGGAGATGTGGCATCAAAATCACACAGTGGGAAACAAAAAAACCAAGGAGTCCGGTGGCACTTTTAAAGACTAACAAATTTATTTATCGCATGAGCTCTTGTGGGAGAAAATCCCACTTTGTCAGATGCTTTGAAGATGGCGAATTTAGGCTAATTGGCAAAGACTTGTCAGAGTAAGAACAACTACTTTTGAGGGAAATCGCCTTGCTCTAGATGCAGAAAGATGCCAGAAAAGGAAGGACGTACAACTATCATGCAGTAATTGTGGCCCTTCCCTGTCTTCCAAAACCATCTGCAACATCTACCAAGTCTGCCACTCAAGGATTTAACTCTTGAGTCACCAAAGGACTCATATAAAATAAAACCTGTGAAAAAGATCATTCTAAACCCTGAGCGACTGCCACCACTGCCAGTTATAATGGCACCATATGCCCGTCAGCTATTTACAAATCACACTGCCCTCTTTTGGTGGATTTTAAAAGCAAGATGTAGAGCCTGATTCTCTTCTCATGCTGTTGTAAACCAAAATAAGCAATTCCCCATACTCCTGAGTTATACTGATGAGGACAGAAAATCTGCATCAAAGACTCTCATCACCTCTTCTATTCAAAGAGAAGTCCATTCGAAGGGGTGCGCCCAATCTTCTAATATTGCAATGGCTCATGCCAGCATCATCATTCCAGGGACTGTGCCTGCCTGTACTAACCCACCACAACAGAAAGTGTGAGGTCACACAACATTACTTTATGTCTTTTTTCTGTTATCTAAGTAGTTATCACAAAAATATCTAGATATGATCACTCAAAACTCGCATTCTCTTGAAAAGCAGAGGGTGCTGTGTAATTGCATTACTGAGCTGCGCTGGCTACAAAACATCCATGTTACACTGCCCTGACTCAATGACAACCAACAGAGTATCTAGATGAACAAAGTAGCCATCTCTGCAAACAACTGTTTCCTTTTGGAGCCAATTAACTTTTGAGTGCTAAACAGTGGGCCTAATGCTCCTCTGGCTTTTACAGTATAAATCTGGAGTAGCACCAGTAAACTCACTCTCATTGCTCACGGGGCGCGGTAGGGCAAAGCATGAGGAAGTTACACGGGGAAGCCACTGGCCATACCAACCACACAGCAGTGAGAAGGAGCAATGGGGCCTAATTCAGAAGTAGCTCTGTGGCTGCTCCATGGACTGGCTGGGCGGATCTCTTCATCCATGGAACTGCCCTCACACTGCCCTGCTAATGAAGAGTTGGGAAAGGATTTGCCCTTGAATGCCCTAGCTACTGGAAAAACTAAAATTGCCCCATTTTATTAATCAAGACTAGAGGTGGGCCCAAGCACAAGGGCTGGATCCAAACAGCTTCGCACTATGGATGTTTCTACACTTCTGGTGGGAGGGACAGCTCCCATCCTGAGGAAAACACTCATGCTAGCTCTGCTCAGTCTAGCAGGCTAAAAATAGAGTGTCGCTGCAGCAGCGTGAGCAGCAGGAGAGAGTGGCAGTCCCAGCAGGTACCGTGCAAGACACTAGGCATATACACTCAAAACAATTAGTCCCTCCTACCACTGCAACACTATGTTTTTAGCACACTGGCTCAATCTCAGCGTAGGATGTCTCCTCAAGCTGGAATGTACAGTTCCAGCTCTAAGAGTAGACATACCCTATTGGTGCTGCTCAGATCCCAATATCACTAATCCCAAGCATTAAAACTCAGCCCCCACACCCAAAATCTTACCTTAAAATTCATGAGGCTTTAAAAATAACAAATATTGGGTTCTTTTGATTTGTCTTCTGAATTTGGAGCTTTTAAGGGGTCATGTTTTCAAGCTTTTCTCCACAACGGCAAAGGCTAGAAACTTGCCCTTTTTTTCTCCTTCACATGAAAGCTGAGATACACATGCATTCACGAGGCTCCAGAAGCTGGGGCTTTAACAAAAATACCAAGTATCACAGGGCTTGTGATAAAACTGTGAGAACTGGCAAAAGTCTAGCTCTAAATGTGGGATCCAAAACCTGCTGAACTTTGGGGAAGTTAAAATCTGGATTTGTACTTTGCAACTTGGACCCACGTCTAATCAGATCTAGCCGTGAACTAAACGAAGTGTCACACCTCACACATCTGACACACCTTTAAACTGTTACATGCTAACGCACGAAGTTCTGGAGGATTTTTTTAGAATATGTTCAAAGCAACTTTTGGTGTCTGTAAAATGCGTTGAGTTGACAGGGCTGAAGAATTAAGTCATGGAAGGTGCAGTACAGACAGCAGAAGAGCTGGTTTCTCCAGGCTCCAAAACATATTTTGGAAGGCTGACGTCTCCAGCAATGAGCACAGTTTAGCCTCTGTGTCCATTCAAGTTGCTACCTTCTCTGCTGAGGCTGTTATGAAGGGTAACACTCAGTACAATTCTGACAGCAAATAATTTAAAGATCATCTTTGCCTGCTGAATTTCTGTACTGACATTGCTCTTGGATTTCTTTATGACAAAGAGAAGGATTCATGTAAATTTCAATACTCCCCCTAGCAGGTATAGAGCAGGTAGTCAGAGAAGGAAGGAAACTGCCTGGATTACACAAGTCTATCATTTGCACACACTTGTTTTTAAAAATCACACAAATCCCACAGAATTCTGGATTTGATTTTGGTCAATTTGGCTGAGAAACTGGGAATTCTCTTTGTGCTGCAGCTGTCACTTTGGAAATGCTGGGCCAGATCCTCAGCTGGCAGTGAAGCTCCACAGACCTGCCCATACTATTTAATTTCCAAGATCAGTAAACTGTTGGATGTACATACACAAGTCACACTGCAATCCTGGGAGTCACGTGGAAGCTCCACAAGGCAAGATCTAGCCTGCATTTTTTACAGAAGGTTCTGTTTGGGGTTTATCTGCTTTGAGAGTAGCCCTTCAACTTTTCTACAAGCTTTTTCATCCCTCCCTTCTTAGCTTATTGTATCAGCTCAGAGAGTTTACCACCTATCAGTGTGCAAATACCACTATAAAGAACAGAGCCAACTATGACATCAGGACTGTCAGCCTCAGTAACAATAATTTTTTTCATCCTTTTCATTAATACCTGACAGCCCTTTGTGGTAACTCATTTATTCAGGATGATTCTTTAACTATTTCAGTTGTCTCTTTACATACTATTTGCTCCAAATCATTTCTTAGTTTCAATTGAGATACAGACAATGTCTATAGGCACTTGAGACACAGACACCGCACATACTCACATAGGGTCTGACCCAAAGCTCACTGAGGTCAGTGAAAAGACACCCAGGGACTTCAGCAGGCTTTGGATCACAACTAGACTCTAACTGCCACTATGTGCATGTGCAACATAAAGGGACAATGCAAGGGACCCCTTTGCTCACTAGAACACCCGTGCAGGATGCTGCAAGAATGAGGGTGCTTGCACAAGGTGGAGGGGTACATCCAGAAACACTCTATATCCAAAGGGTCTGGCTGGGCAGTCTGAGGGAGATCAACACCTTTACTGTGCAACTGACAGCCCTTAGAGATCAACAACAGTTGGGAATACAAAAACTGAATGGTAATCTACATGTAAATGTACTCCCCCTACAGGCTTTCTGCCTGGGCACTACATTCCCTAACTTCGGCGGTTCTGGTGCTCCAAGTAGATGAGAGCTTCAAGATTTTATATAAAGTAACAGTGAACTGTATAAACACTCCATTTGCATTTCTGCCCCAGAGATTTGAGCAGGAGTACTGCCAAAAGTAGTAATTATATAGGAACATTTTAGTATGCAATGGTATGCAGCATTTCTCTTTCTAAACTGAACCACCAAAGCAGTACCATAAATATTATATTTAAATAGCTCATACCACATGATTCTGAAAACAATAACCAGGCACATGCTTTGTAGCAGCATGGTATTAGAACTGATTTCACAGACAGAGATAAAAGGCTTGAAAGAACTGTGATCTTAGTACAGAGAGGTAGTTGGTACAAGCTACATTTAAAAGTGCATTCACATTTCCATTATAATCCCCCACTTTCAGGGATTTATAATTGTACTGTGTACCTTTTCTTTAAAATGAAATCTAGTATTTAGCATCTAAAGCATGATGGATTGTTCAAGCAACTCTGAACTGTTTACTTGGCAATTTTTATGTGAAAAAATTCCCCCACCCACATACACACATACAGCTGGGGGGTGGGGGGAATAGTGCCTTCAGTTTTATAGTTCTGACTGAAAAGAACTAACTTCATTAATTCATTTTTTATTATAACAACAAGCACCCATCCAAATTGCTGAATGCTTTAATTAAGAGCACAAACTTGACATAACATATCTCTGTATAGTACAGTAAACTGCCTCAGCCACTCACTTGTAAGCAGAAATTATGGAAGTTTATAAAGCAGGCAAATGCCTTTGTGTGATTTTGGGGATGAGGACAGAGTGCCAAGAGGGGAACACACATTTTTGTTTTGAAAAATAGCTAGTCTTCACATGGCCCAAAGCTTCTTCAACAAAACATCCCTATGAATCTTTAATAAGCAAACTTAGTGACATGCATAAGTGCTGATTTTGCATAACAGGAGGAGTTACGAACACTGAGTTCAAACTGAATATTCAAGGATTCCCTGTAACTTAATTGTTGACAAATAGAAACTCATGTACTTCCACTGAGACTGATCCTGCAGACACATAGGAATAACTTTATGCATGTGGGTACAGGATCACTCCCTGGCCTGATAAAAAACCCATTGAAATCACAGCCACTGACTTCATGGATTGGGTCCCACGCGTTTACAGTTACTCATGTGCATAAGCTTTTGCAGAAGCAGAACACAAGATTGTCAGTGACCACACCAACAAATATTCCTCAATGTCTCCAACACACTTCCACTGAGACTCACCTTTATCTAACACCATCACACGTATAAATCAGACTTTATTAGGCTCCCTTCAAGTGACCTCAGAAGAGCTGAATCTCTACCTAGGAAATCTGGAAGTTAAGTTTTCGATTTACACCGCTGCTACAGACTGCCCAGCACAGTGGGTCCCCGCAGTAAGCCTGAATTTGGAACACAGATGGGTTGCAGCACTCCATGCAATATCCAGGAGGGGAGGAGACCTTAACTTCAGGGCTCTCGCTCTCTCTCTAGCCAACAGGCAGCTTCCCTACTGGGGCCGTTTAAGGCCCCCAAGGTTGTTCATTCTCCCAAGGTTTGTTAGCTATGCTCTAAGGCCCCGATGGGATGCTCTGAGGGCCAGCTGGATGGAGACTAAATCTGCCCACTTACAGCCTCTGTAGCTGAAGGTTGCGGCTGCCACCTGAGCGTTTCCTTGGCCTGGCCATCGGGGACTGATGCTCCCACACGCCGGCGGCGGGGAACCCCAATCCCCCCAGCGCCCCGGGGCCATTCACCCAGCCCGGCGGGAATCAGGGAGGGCGAGCTGGGCGGGCAGGAGGAAAGTTGGTCCCCACTGTAGCGGCGGGGAGCGGGTGGTCCAGGGGCTGCAGAGGGGCCTGGCCGATGGAGGCGAGCCCTCGCCCCGCGGACACCTACCTCGGAGGGAGCCTCCTGCGGCGCTGCCAGGCTGGGCACGGATCAGGGGCCGGAGCCGCTCGGGCGGGTGGAGCAGCCGCGGCTGCTGCGGGCTCCGGCCGCCTCCTCGCTCTCTTCTTGGCAAAGTTGCGGCGGCCACGCGACGCCCCTTAAACCCGCCTCCCAGCAGGACCCGGGGCGGGGGCCGCAGCCCTGCCTCCCTCCCTCCCGCGCAGCTGCCGTCGGGCCGGGATGCAGCTCCCCCCGGCAGGCGGGTGCGCAGAGACGCCGGGCCGAGGCTCGGTTCGCCTGCTTGGATTCGTGCATTGCCGGACGTCGCCGACGCGGAGAAACTTTCCCGTTGCCTCCCGAGCTGGGGCGGCTTTGCATCGCACAGGGCGGTTTTTCTTTCGCATTAACATTTGCACGCAGAACATCAAAGGACAGAGGATCAAGCCTGGCCCCCAGCCCGGGCGCGAACTAGACCCAAACTCTTTGCAGTTGTGTGTGCTGAGGATGCAAACTCCCTACCTGACAAAGGCACAGACAACAGTACTGATCTCTCTGCTACTGAAAGAGCCGCGGCTCCGGACCGTGCCCAGTTTCACGGATTGCCTTAGCATGGGATCGTGCAAAACTTCTGGCCCTACCTCAGTTTGCCTGGATTTGCAGGTGCATCACGCACACAGAGAAACGCAGATTTCTCACAGCCTGACTCGAATGAGCCCTGGATGGAGCGTAGCACAGATGCCACCAGGCTGGGGATGCTGGTAAGAGAGAGAAGCACCATGAAAAATGTGCCTCTTCCACAGCATCCCCTACCCTGCAGAGCATCAGCCCCTCCGAGTGTTGAATTGGTCTGCAGTACTAGGGTCCTTTTCTCCCCTGCTATTGGCCGTCCAAATAGCCACGGAGAGAGCCATAAGGAGAAAAAAAAACCCTCCCTTTGATTGTACTGTCCCCTCAAAAAGATGTACTAAAGTAGTTACAAATGTAATATAAAAAATAATTAAAAGAAAATATTTATGACCAGTGATTTCAAACATATATCTAATCCACTACTAATTTAATTAGCTGTTTAGCTAAGTGATTTCATGTTTCGTAAAATGTTGTGGAGATGAAAAACACTATACAAGTGCTAAGTGTTAATATTTATCATTTTCTAATTGGTGTAATAACCTTAGGCCTGACCCTGCATTCTTTAATTTCCCATTACGTTAACATGGAAATGTTAATAAGGAACAGAAGACCAGACCCCTCTGTACAACACAGCTCCAATGCTCAGAGGCCTATTTTTTTTTCATAGCCACACCATGGATGTCCAACCCACAGAACACTTTATGTATGCATCATGGGCTGTCACTGTCAGCATCCTCTGCCTTACCTTGTGGACTTGTTGGTAATATGCCAGTTGCCCATTTCCAGGTGATGGCAGATCCCCAAAAAAGGCATAGTTTACTCAGGCTGAATTCAGCCTCAACTTTCATTGAAAGACTCTCCATTTCTTCCAGCCTGCAATCTTCCAGCCTCCTGAAAAACTTCTTGATTTCTGACACTAGACTCTAGGCTCTTCTCCCTGCCATGGTGATTTTTTTTCTTTCTGAACCCAGCTCCATGGCTTCCCTCGATCTTCAGCTGCCATCTGAGCCAATAGAAAGGGGAAAGATTACGTGGCTGTTAGCTTCTCATCCACCTTTCTGCAAACCCAGCTCCCTAATCTCTCACTACCTCCAGAAGGCTATTTCCCATCATCAGTGCTGAAGGCAACATGATCAGGACTGGAAGAACGGTAGGTCCAGGAGAGGAATTCTCCCTCACCCCTATTTTTAATTATTTTTACCAATGTTCTATTAACTAACAACATCAATAATAAATTAGCAACCATGCTTATTAAATTATTTTCAATATTGAATATTGATTAAATCTTTAAATAAATTTGCTGAATAAACTGAGTCAAGTTGATTATTTTACTATTTGAATAAGAATATTAAAAACTCTAGTTGGTCTGAACTGATGGTCCAGCAATAGAAAATCTCTCACTTGCCAGATTTTCAACTTTAACAGGTATGTACTGGTTATTCCGCTAATGCTATCTAAAACACATAAAGCTGGAATCCATTTATCGGACATAATTTAACCCAAACCCTTGCTACACCAAATAGCTGTCTTAAACCTTCTAAGTTGTGTAGCCCACAAGGCACTACTTATATTTACACATCTTTCAACTAATTCAGAATCATCAATTAAAAGTCAGGGATACCATGTGAAATAGTGACACTCCTTGGCATTCTTGATGCCAGAGATCAAAATATCACACTGCTCCTAAATGTAGTTTTCTTAATGATAGACATAAAAGGCCTATCCTATAGTCCTTGTTTAGTCAAAACCCTATTCAAATAAACAATTCCACTTACAAATAATGCTGTCACTGATGGACTAGTCTGTTATTCTCTGCCCTTTTGAGAAAAAAAAGGCTAGAGGAAAAACATTCTAGTAGATTTCAGTGCATCTAGCTATAGATTTGATTTAAAAAAACCCACTACTATTGTGGATGATGGCTACTGTTTTACTCACATACCTATATCAGTCTCTACTTAAAGTACAATTCAATGCTAGAAAAGGACTTAGTGTGAAAAAAAAAGTATTGTGGGGATTAAAAGTATTTTAATCACTCTATATTAACCGAGCTCAGTTTACAAGTAAAAAGATGGGGTTGGGGCTTTTCCCAGTGTTAGTTCAACATGTCCCACCTAGCCCTATGTCCCTGCAAACTCAGCCTGGGATCTGAAAGTAAAGGTAATTAGCTCTGATTAATGAAGCACAACAAAATTCAAATTTCTGGAGGGCAAATTCTGCTCACAGTTACACTAGTTCAACAATGTTGTCCAGGAACGATTCTGTGCAACCTTAGAGTAGGTTCAAGTGAGGGAAGATTCTGAAGACAATGAAGTTGCAATGATGACTTCACATCTACAAACTACTTTACAATGTCGCTGATAAAATGCAAGCAGAAGAGAATTCACTTCCTTCTCCCAGAGTTCTTCTAGGATGACGAGTTAAAAGTAATATAGGTTTTCACAAAAGTAAGCATGTCTGACTTTCAGTGCACACAGGGTGTAAAATCCTAACCATATTGGAAGTTCTGCCATTCATTTCAAGGATTTTATGAAGGGAACAGATCTGCTGAGTAAGAAGGTACTATTCATACATAACTTTCTTTTCAAAGTCAGTCCACACTTGTAAATATTTTTGTTGCTTCTATTTGCCTGCTTCTGTCTGTCTAATTCAGAATTGACTTCTGTATTCCATTTCTTTCCAAAAGGAGAGAATCGGGCCTGTAGAGAACAACAAAATACTGGCTCCTGTTACCATTTGTAAAATTATCAGTTTCACCTCATACAAAATTATTGCACATTTAATGTTAAAGTTCAAGGTGTTAAACACGCACAATTTATTTCTGAAAATGCAAGTAATTGTTGACAATAATGGGAGAAGAGAAAAACTAGTCTTCCAAGATGTAGCATGAATTTTTACTTTTTTTTAAATAAAACTGTTCCGGGTTTCAGTTTATGAATCACTTTGTTCCCTGCAATAATATGTTGTCTGTGCAATCAGTGATGATAAATGGCATGTAATTGTAAACTTGATATTGGTTTTCAATATTGAATTTATCATTCTGTCCTCTTAACACATATTAAATACTTTAAAGAATTTATATATTTGTTTGATCTAGCTCAGATTTTTTTTAATATGTAAAATTTATTAGTTTTCTAGTTTTTGAGACTCTACCAGCAGACATCATCATTAATAATGTTGAATAATAGTGCTGGCCGCCTTTACATCCAGCTCCCTTCTACTAATACAAAACATCCATATCAAATAAAAATATATTAGATTTAGGTACAGCAGAAAATCCAGCTTCTTGGGACCCAGTTCAGTCGTCTTGATTTCACTGGGAAATTTACCTGAGTAAGAAAAGCAGGATTGTACTCTTGATTAGAAATGTAACTCTTGCATTTTTAGGAATGACATTTCATTTGATTCTCTGTCAAGGTTGCTAACTAGTACAACTATTAGATAGGTGCAAGGTACAGAATTTAACTCCCCCAAAATCTAAAGGAGTCCAGATGTTAGGTTCCTGGTTTGTGCCCATGTCCAGATATAATCTTCATTGACCTTTAAACAAAGACCTACTCGATCAGGCAAGAAAGGTGTATGCTACATTAATATTTCACCCTCATAGCTAAGGAAAAACAGAAAACACCAACTCTGTATAATACTAGCAAAGTGTGACTACGAACACAGATTGATTACCAGAAGTAATCTAATGAAAAGAGACATTCAAGGATGTAGGGCCTGATTCAAAGTCACCTGATGCCAGTGGGAGTCTGTTACCTTCAACAGAGTTTGGAGGATGCTTATAATTTGACCACATAGCCATGTAAGCTTTGATAGGTTTTAGAGAAGGACATTGAAAATTAGTTGAGATGGGGCTACTGATTATGGATTTCTTATAAGTCTTGTCCTATAAAAAACCAAATTCTACCATGGGGTTTGGACATGTAGCTCCCATTGATTTTAGTGGGTGCCCTGCAACTGTATTATTGTGCTTCATTTTAAAAGGATAGGAGTAAAAGGAGATATGATAATGTTAAAGGAAACAATTTAGTTCTGATGTAAGAGGAAACACAATTAACTTCAGTGGAATTATGACCACTTACATAAGAACTAAATTTGGCCTAGTGTATGTAAAAACATATGTTATAAAGAAAATTAATAGACATGATCATTTACCTTTCATCACCATACTAGATAAAGGAGGGTATTTAAAGGTAACAAACATAAAGTGCAGTATATAGTTCACCTCTGGAACATCCTGCTGCAGGATATTATTAAGATAAATAGCTTAGCTGTGTATAAAGATTAGCTTTGTCTATGAATAAGAATACCTTATGCAGTCACATTGGCTAGGATAAAATTACAAAGGGCTACCAATCCTCATGCTTTCAGGCAGAAGCTGAGTGCTACCTAGGCTCAATGCTACCTAGTGTCAAAAATATTCTCAGTGTATTCTGCCCCAAATTTCCTAATGTCCTCAGGTACATTTTATAAACATGGAGTAGAAATTTGCCTTTGTTTGAAGCATAGGATATTGGTCAGTGTCGGAGGAGGATACTGAAATAGATGGACAATCTGTCTAGGATACTAAAGTCTTTATTAACATTAATGAAAATTATGCATGTGAACTGAGAGGAAAAGAAATCCCTTATAATGAAAGAGAAATTAATTTATTAATTATTATTATTGTTGTTGTATGCACAATGAGCCTGAGGTAGCAACGTGCCGAAGATTCATCACCAAATTTAGCTGACTGGATCATTAGCTTCCCCAGCCCTGGTCGGGTGCTGACAGGAGTGAGATGTGAACGCTGATCCATCCCTCCAATATATATATATATATAAAGAAGCACATAGGATACATCATTAATAGTAATGGCAAATATGTCAATAGCAACTATTTTCTTTTTAGTGAAAATTGCTGGACTGATGGCCTTGGAGACAAGATTTTCCTCTTTCTACCCCCAGCACTGCTACAATCAGTGACCCAATGCACTGCCAACCTGACCTGGAGGAACCACCTCTTGGAGTGAAAGGGTGCTTCACCCTTCATGGCCCGTCCAATGTTGGTCTGCAGAAGCTCTCAATTAATGCTAGGTCTGCTAGTGGTTATCTGTACACTGGGAACTCGCTTCACACACCAAAACCATTTCACATAGGTCACCAAATTGCCATCAGACGTTAACAGACAACTTGGGGTAGATTTGCAAGTGCAATTAGCCTGCTACATGTCCTCTGAATCTGCCAGTCATTCAAATAGGTGCTATTTAAACAACAAAAAAGCCCTGGACTAAACCTCTGTGGGTTTTCTTTTAAATTCTGGGCTAGGTGCCACCCCAGGTCACTGTAGCTAATCACAGGCGGCAGAAAGTTCACTGCAGGGGGTGCAGAGGTAAAAAGCTACCACAATCATTCCTCTGCTGCCCCACAGGAGTCCAGAACGGCCCCAAAAGTAGGCAGGACTGGCCAGAGATGGGGCCTACATATATTGAGGTTGGAGATATATTGATTCAGTACAATCCCCCTGTTTCCACCTCACAGAGCTGAGTTCCTAAAACTTAATGCTCCTCCCCCCAGGCAGAAATACAAGAGAGGACACATAGCAGTACCACTGTCTACTCTCCCTTAGGAGAATTCCCTCTGGATACAATGGACCAGTATTCTACACTTCCTAGTATCAGGAAGACTAAAGCTAATAAAGTTAAAATAAGGATTAAACTTGATGGGGACTTGCAGAGCTCTCATGCTGAAACAAATTTGTAAGACATCTCGACGTGAACTATATATATGTCCATAATGTATTTCTGGAAACGCTGTGCTAAATTCAATTTAAAACTTGGCTGATTGTCCTCCAGCACTTGTCTCCTGATAGCCCTAATACTGAGAAAACTACTTCCATCTGAGTCTAGTGCATCTCTGCAGCAAATGGAATTCTTTGCATATTCTTTGGTACATACATTCCCCTATCTAGCGATGTTTCTTTCAAAAACAGTTGTGCTTCCATCAGTCTCAGGTAAATAATAAACTTAGACGTCTGTAAGGCATTTGACTTGGTACAGCATGACATTTTGATTAAAAACTGGAATGATATACAATTAATATGACATACATTACATTGATTAAAAACTGGTAACTGATATGTCTCAAAATGTAACTGTAAATGGGGCACCATCATCAAGTGACTCTGTTTCCAGTGGGGTCCTCAAGCCCTATGTTATTTAACGTCTTTAACAATGACCTAGAAGAAAACATAAAATCACTACTGATAAAGTTTGGAAATGACACAAAAACTGGTAAATAATGAAGGGGGCAGGTTATTGATTGAGAACGATCTAGCCTGTTTGGTAAACTGGGCTCAAGTAGATAATACGTATTTTAATATAGCTAAATGTAAATATGTACATATAGGAACAAAGAATGTAGGCCATATTTACAGGGTGGGGACTCTATCCTGAGAAGCAGTGACTCTGAAGATTTGGCAGTTGTGGTGGATAATCAGAGGAACATGAGCTCCCAATGTGATGCTGTGGCCAAAAGAGCTAATGCATAAACAGAACAATCTCTAATCGGAACAGAGGTTATTTTATCTCTGTGTTTGGCATAGGTGCAATCGCTGTTGGAATGCTATGCTCAGTTCTGGGGTCCATAATTCAAGAAGGACATTGATAAATTGGAGATGGTTCAGAGAAGAGCCAAAAGAATGATTAATGGGTTAGAAAACCTGCCTTATAGTGATAGACTCAAGGGCTATGTCTACACTCACAAAAGCTAGTTCGAATTAGTTAATTCAAACTAACTAATTCGAACTAATTTTAGTTAGTTCGAATTAACTTAATTCGAACTAGCATGGCCCCACTAGAATGCTAGTTCGAACTAGCCATGTCCATGCAGAGCACTTGCTTAGTTCGAATTAGTCAGTTGCATGAAGGTCAATCTGCCGATTAATTCAAACTAAGCAGTTAGTTCGAACTAATATGGCCACATTGACTTAATTCGAACTAACTATTTCAAATTAAGGGTTAGTTCGAACTAAGCAATCAAATTTATTAGTTCGAATTAAGGAAGCCCTGAATTCGAACTAATGAAAGCCTAGTGTGGCCAAGGCTTAAGTTAGTTCGAATTAGGCTTCCTTAATTTGAACTAATTTGCAAGTGTAGACACAGCCAAGGAGCTCAATCTATTTAGCTTAACAAAGAGACGATTAAGGGCTGACTTGGTAGCAATCTGTTAGGACTTATTTGGGGAACAAATATTTAATAGCAAAGAAAATATAATACAATCTAATGGCTGAAGTTGAAGCTACACAAAATCAGACTGGAAATAATACGCACATTTTTAATGGTGAAAGTAATTAACCATGGGAAAAATTTGTCAAGGGTTATTTTGGAGTCTTTATCACTGACCGTTTTTAAATTAAGATTGGATGTTTTATATCTTGCAAGTATTCTTAATGAATGGTTAGCATCCATTTGAATTCAGACCACTTAAACATTTGTTTAATTGTATTCCTTTGTCTACACGTATATAACGTCATACTTATTATTGATATTAGGGCAGTACCAAAAGAGGTCAGACCCCCATCATACTTTACATGCACTTAGTAAGAAAGTGTCTGCCATACACATTTTATAATCTAACTAGACAGGACAAACAAGATTAGGAAGGGAAACAAAGGGAGGAAGTGGCTTGCCTACAGTCACTTAACAGGTCAGAACAAAGCTGGGAATAAAATCCAGGTGTCCTGATTCTCAGTCCAATATCTTCCCCACCAGATTGTGCTGCCTCTCAAAATTGCAAGAGACTTCAATGAGCCCATGGGAAGAATGGTACAGTATTTGATAGGTTGGGGAGTTTTATCTGGCCCTGGCCCTTTTATTATTGAATTTATTTATTTTGTGGATTATGTAGGGATGAGCAATTTATAATGTTACTACGAGCTTTCTAGGGTCTTCATTCAGCTTCTGCTAAAAGGAAAGGGAATATTTCTAGAGGCTTTAAGGGATGCTAGAAAGGCCCTTAGCCTTCCGCTGCCTCAGTGGCCTATCAGTAAAAACTATTTTTTATTACTATTACATTTTAAAGAATTATTGTGAGTGTGGATTAATTAATAAATATTTGTAAAGTACTTTGAGATCTATTCCTGGTTGATGCTATAGAAATGCCAATTATTAATAAAGTAGAGCCGGTGGGATTTTTTAAAAATTTGTAATTTCAAGGAAATTTTGATTGATTTTTGATTGAGAAAAAAAGGATTCAAATGTTGATGGAAATATCGACCAAATTTTTGTTTTATTTCAAATTTAAACAAAAAGCTAAATGAAATTTTTTCCAAAATTTTAGTTTAATTTTCCATCAGCTTTAATAATCAGTATTAATTGATAAAGTTTAAACATTCAACATCAATAAGAAAGTTCGGTATTCCTAAACTACAATATACTCTAAAGCATTTCTTTAGCAATTTTGCCATTTTACAAAGAAAAAATACTCCTAAGATATTTTTGGAAGCATATGATTAAGTAGCAAAATTAAAAATAGGAAATTAATAGCTACATAGCATTTCAGTCCCATCAACTCTAATCAACACGAATTCATTCTCATTAAATCCAGCAAATCCTAAGGATACAGCATATTTAGTCCTTTATTATAGGGAGAAGGAGACAGAACACACATCTTATACTGCAAAGTAAAAGACACAAATCTCAGGAGATAAAAATAAGAAAATATTTACAGTTGTAGTATAGTTTTAAAAGTACTATGTCCACAATAGTCTGTTTGGCTGAAACATGTAGCAGTTTTGTCCTTTAACTCTTAAAGCCAAATAAAAGATGAGCAGGACACATATAAATTCACAGACTTCGAAAGTTTATTAAATCATACAGAATCAGCAGATCAATAATGGTCCTGTGAACCAATCCTATGGTCTCATGTAGTATGATCAGCATAACGGCATGGTGAATGTGGTCTATTTAGTACACCAGTTAAAGGGATTTACTTGTTTTAATAGAAACAAAGTATTTAACTACAGCCTTTGTCTCAGAGTCATTGTCTCCTCATTTAAAAATAAGCATCTAGACCTTGACTCTGAATGCAGGATTTGGTATACAGCCCCACCGGAGTTAATAAGAGCCTTTCTATTGGCTTCAATGGACTTTGGATCCAGAGTAGTATGACCACTTGTCATGCTCCTTCCTACCTCTTATATCAGTTCAAACAACTCTCCATCTTTTTATAAACCACTTCTTGTAGTCAAAATTGTTACCAGTCCACTACCTATGCTGCATCTGACTAGCAGAATAGTAGTGAATGAAGGAAAATAGAGAAAGAAATGAGAGATGTTGTTGATGACAGAATTAGTTAAATAATCACAGGAAGGAGATATATTTTCCATATTGTTGATTGCTTAGATATCTCAAGTTCCAAAGCGGTAGCCATGTTAGTTTACTGCAGAGAAACAAACAGAGTCCTGTGGCACTTTTAAAAAAAGATCAGTGGTGGCTCACTGAGCCAGCTCTACTATCTGGCCCACTGCTTTATGAATGAGAAGAGTGAAAACAGAGATATAGTTGATCTAAGTTACATCCATGCCATCTACTTGTATCCAGTGAGGTTGCACAGGAGAAGTTGAGATCAACATTTGGCCCTTTGCCACCAGTGAATTCTCAGATGTTTCTCCATCAGTAAAGATAAAGGTCATAATTAAGCTTAGCCATTGTGTATTATGTGTGCATATCTATGACTGTTATTACTGACTCTCCGGGGCCACTCTTATAGGGAGAATCCATCTGTACTGACAGTAGTCCATCCCAAGCAAGCCCTTGGAAACCACTATGCCTTTGTCTATTGCAGGAATTTATCCATAGCCAGCAGGAGTTAAACAAATTAATTTGCTTGGCAGGTGGCAGTTGCTACCCTGCCAATTAACCTGAAAGGAAGCAAATAAACCCTCTGACCTTCACTGCAAAGTAGCCTCTCAGAGGCAAGAAAGACAGCAGTAAGAATTATATCATATAATCCTTTATATCCCAACTTGCTGGAAACAGAGCTGATTAGTCTCTGTTTTGGACTGTTCACGTTTCCTTTTATATGTGTATATACAAATACACACATCACACATTTATACACATATATTTACATACATGTGCGTGTGCACACATACACACACACTGCTGTTTTAGGAATGTAATGCAAAGCATCTGATCTGGGATCCTAGGCTATGTCTACACTAGGTACTTTAAGTCGACTTAGTGTGTCCACACTTAAAAATATGGTCAACTTAAAGGGGAACTTAAAAAGTCGACCTAGAGTGTCCACACTGGATGCTCTAGGTCGACTTTGTGGGGCTAGGGGAACCTAGGGCAGGTCCACGGGAGCAGGGGGGGCACCCCTTGCCCAATGCCAGGGGACTCAGCCTTTGCCCCATTGTACCTAGGTACAATGGGGCAAAGGGGGTCAGGGACCCTGGCAGGGCATAGGGGCAGAGTGAGAAGGGCTCTGCCCTGCCAGGTGGGGGGCATGCCAGGCTACCCCTATGTCCCCCCCCCCCCGGCAGGGAGGGAATTGGTGTAGCTCTGGGGCAGCCCGGGCTACCCCACGGCTACACTGGCTTAAGTCGACTCAAGGGAGTCGACTTAAGCCTTAGGTCTACTAGAAAGCAGGTTTTATAAAGTCGACTTAATTTTAATTAAGTCGACTTTATTTTCCTTAAGTCAACTTAAGCAAGCTGCTTAAGTCGACTTAAGAAAACTGTAGTGTAGATGCAGGGTAAATTAAGTCGACTTAAGCAAGCTTAAGTCGACTTAATTTACCAGTGTAGACGCAGCCCTAGACAGGGAAGTCCATGGAGTATTTTATGTTTTTGTTTTGGGGATTTTTGGTGGAGGGAATGTTCTTCTGATAAGAGCCAAAATAAACCCAGCACCTAAGGAATGGGGGAAGATTTTGTTGTTAACCTGAATATATGCCTAAGATCCTACGTGGCTGAAGAGTCTGCAATATTAAGCTTCCACTGCAATTTTGACAACAGGAGCATTCTGTGCTCAGGGCTGACAGTGGGCAGCTGGCCATCCCGTTGTTGAGAATGGAAACCCCAGCCAGGTGCTCTCGGCCTGAGGCCTCCACTCGAAGCCCCAGCCAGCAGTGGAGGGTCTCGCTCTCTGTGAGAGCCCCCACTTTCAACTCTAGGTGGCTGAAAGCAGAAAATCACAATAAAAAAATCCTGGATTTCATTACCACAAATAATAATGTCCATCATTACTTTTCCACAATTTCCCACGGCTTGTCTGAAACTCTGTTACAGTTTTTTGGCAATCATCTCACAATTCAAACAGGGCCTTGGGAATGTGGGGACCTATGCCTTGTTGTATTAATGCTTATAAGAACAAACCTTTTGTGCAACTCCATCAAGGTCTTAGCCAGAATAACTGTAGGAGTGAGGGGGAGATGAAGAAACAGTGGCAGGTGTTTTGCTGGCTAGAACATAGGAGCATATTACTACTTCTTCGCTCTTCCACAACGGGGAGCTATTTGCATAATATGGCTTCCAATCCCTCACCCCCAAAATGCTACAGTTATATTGCCCTTTTTCTGTTGTTGTTACTATATATCCCCACAAACCCACCCTAGTGTTGGTCTGACGTTATGGAAATGACATGAGATTGTTTAGAATTAAGTACATGCCACAGACAACTGCATTTTGTAATACCTTGATTTCTGGTTTTGTTTGATTTTTAATGTAGTAGAAATCTGGAAAAAGAAAACAGCAATAACTACTAAAGAGTTAAATACTAGAGCTCTTAGGCCAGTGCCCAACTAAGAAAAACAACAGAAAAAGAAAATAAATCAGTCATATAAATTCACCTTAATTCCAGTTCACTATGCCATCTGTAGTTGTTAATTTAGCAAAATAGCTGTTTCTGCTGTAGGACTGAGGTGGAGGTGGTACTCCGTTGCCCCAGCTTGTATAGAACACTTTCCGGTACCAGGATCCAAAGCAACAGCAGCATTTCAGACAACAATCGTGCAGCCTCACTATAGCACTGAGAGGCACTTTTAATAGAGCATCTAAATTAGCACATTTGTCCATGAGGCAAACTGGTGCCACAGATAACATTTTCACCTAGAGACTCCAATACAGATCATATTATTGGGACAAATTAATAACCAGGAGACGAAGTAGATAGACGGAGAATGCATCAGGGGACATAAAAGGATATATGTGTGTTTTAACATATAGAAAACAATAATGCCTTTATAGAAAGGATCTTGATTCTCTACATCCACATTGCCTAAAATCTGTACTGAAAAAATAAGAGGCTGACCTGAAAAACATACAGAACGAAAATAAAACAAAAAAACCCAAAAGATAGAAGTATGTAATGGAAATGTTGTTATGGACTTTTGTGAGCATAAATAGTTTCAGAAATTAACTATCAACTGAGATTCCACACAAATAAAGTCATTTTAATATTCAAACTGCAGAAACAATCATGGATTTTCACTTTCCTCCACCGCCTGGTGTCCTGTGATTTGAATATTTGTAAACTATTTAAGATAGAGGAATACATTAGTTGGAGACTGGCGTGCAAAGATGCTCACAGAAGCAGAAATGCTTAGCTGGAGGAGGAAGGGGAACAAAGGAGGAATCTTGAAATCCAAAAAGGAAATTTAGGATTAGAGATACAGGGAAGAAAAGGGATGTTGGTGAGTTAAACTGGAAAACTATGTGGGAATCAGTTCCTGACAGATTCTAATCTAGGTCTACTAAAGACAATCAGAGATTTTTTCCTTATGTCTCCTTGGATGCCTCTTGAGATGTAGCCAGCTGTAGCCATCCTATTATCTCCGCTCCTTACACTCAGCCACAAGACTGTATCTGCACTTCTGCCTTGCCAAGCTACAACCAGAGATTTCTTACCCAAAGTCTCATTGGCTCAGCTTAGCATCTAGAATGCTGCTTGTCACCCTTGCCTGCTATGCTCCTCATTTCCCCAGCAACACAACTCCCACATCCAGGAAATGAAAGCAGAGCTAAGGAAAGAGAAAACAAGTCAGAAAAACAAGTGTGAAAGAGAAATCTTTTTTTAAAAAGCAGAATCCCTCCCCCAGTAGGATTTATTTGTGCAGAGTGTGAGAAGAATGCCAGCAACTCAGTCCTTTCAAACACTTCAGAATCCCGTCAGCAAAGATAAAGTCTGGGGATCTCCACAGCTAACAGTACTCCAGCCCTTGTACCAAGAGTTGCCTGGTCCCTTCTGCTGCTGATGAAACTAAAATTTGCAGCCTATATCAGAAGTGGTACAGAGATTGGGGTCAGCATGTAAAATATCAATTGCCTGGATCTCTACAAAACTTTCACCCTATATCTGCTCTCTATATGCCCAGCTGAATTAGGCATGACTTTACAGATTCTCGCCTCCCACTGCGCTGCCACGTTCTCTCTCTTTCACTGAAACAGACAACTAGTTTAAAGCTAGTAGCTAAAAATAAATTCCACAGGCTCTGAACTCCTAGGGGTAACAAATGCCCCCCTTCCAGCTCTCCCTTTCAGTCAGCGGTGGATCAAACATCATTTTAATGGGGACAGGGGACTTCCCTAGCAAATGAAGTTGGAACAGCAACCATCTATATCCAAAATAATACAGGTACTGGAATCCAACAGACACAGCTGTTAGTCCTACAGAGATCAGCTACAGAATCCATTACAGGACAGTTGTTAACTCCTATATTGATAACCTTTCTCCCACTGCTTGCTGAGTGGCTCAGTCCCAGCTTGCTATTGGATGTGAACTGACAAGCAAATTGCCCACAACAAAAACTTCCTATACCATTTCAGCAAGAGCTACCGAGCATGTCTAGTAACTGTCACAGGCTCTTTCTGGATGCTTTGGGCACTTCTAGATGAGTTGTCCTGTCCTGCTCTCTACCTGGGTACATAGGCACAGAGTCAAGGATGGACATAGCCTCCTGATTCAATGGGAGCACACTCCTAATTTCTAACATAACTGTGGCATGAAACATATCAAAATATACATAGAAAGAAATGTGATACGAGAGCGCTAGAGGGCCCAGTAAGGACTTGCGCCTGTGCTCAGTGCAGGGCCTGCTCCGCTCTGTGCTGCCATAAGAGAGAACCTGCCCAGATACAGTTGGGGAAGTGGCTCTGAGAGGCATTTGAATGTGGTTGCTAGGGCAGGCGGAAACCCCACCATGAACCCAGACCCTGCCCCTGTGTCCCTCCTCCTTGGGGATGAGGCATCATCCTGCCTTGTGCTCTTTCTTTTTGCATCTCACCAGAGGTGTGTCACTCTGACATCATCACACCAGTGACTCAGCCAGGAACAGTGGCACCACAACAGGTGGCCCAGGCTATGGAGCCACACATTGTTTCTTGTGCAAAGGAATGAATGTAGCCACACCCCAATCCCACATCATTGGTTTCATCATTTCTGTGGGTGCAATTGAAACCATGAACCCCCACTAAAGCTGCTCCTGCAGGGAGTACTTCAAACTTAAACCCATATCCCACGCATCCCATTGCTTCCCTCCTTTCTTTCAGGAGAAACAGAATCAAATGCTGCAATATAAAGGTTGTTACATATTCCTGGAAGGGGCTGGCCTCCTCCCTGGCTCCCTGTACTCACCCACCCTCTGGCATTTTCCACCTTCTGAGAATTCCATGTCTGAGCCAGAGGAGGGAGCAGTGACGGGGTGGGCAACGTTTTATCTAAGTCTATTCTCTTTTTGGAAGAGCTTCCTGGGAATAGCAACAGCCAGGTGGAGTGCCTGATAATATAGTACCTTTTCCAGGACAAACTAAATTATCAGACCAATGTTCGATTTGTAAAGGGTAGTTCTGATTCTTTTTCGGCTCAAACTTCTTTCCCCATACATATAGCTATGTGATAACACTGTTCACAGATGCCAGGCCCCGAAAAGCCTGTAGCTGAAATGGATCCGTTAGGAACTGAGTTGAGTGTGAATTTCATATGTTTAATTCGTTTTTGTTTTCATAACTTTTTTTAAATTCTAATTTTAAGAAAAATAAATAAATATAAAGGCTAGTGTCCAACAGAAAAAATTTCTGCTCCTGGAGATATGGTAGATTCTAGTCGCCTTTCGTCAGACATAACTACAGTTCAAAAAGACCTAGCCCAGGGTAATAAGAAATGTGTGTTAAATGAACCTGTCTTTAAGAGTTCAGCTACTCTGGGTTAAATGAGCTTTGCCTGGTCAGCATGGACTAGGAGGTCACTTTAAAACATTTTAGAAAACCATTTTTAAACCAAGGATCAAATTCTCCTCATGGTGCAAAAGCATTATTGAGGAGTTAGAGGAGTTGTACCAGTGTCTCAGAATCTGAAAACATGCCAAGTGCGAAAGGCTTCTTAACGTTATTCCCATTATCTAATTAACAGCACAAGCAACAGACACTAATCTAGCACAGAATTGGCTATTAATTTAACCGATTGTGGGTGGTTTATCAAAGTGCATACATATAAACATTTGTATATTTCTCTCATACTCATTACCCTTGTCTAATTCCATCTTTATGTAATTTTTCCCCATACATGTCATGTCTCACCTAATCTGTGGCCTGATTCAACTTGCATTGACTGCAATGGGAGTTAGATCAAGTCCCAAAGCTGCAAGATGTTCACAGCAAGGGTTACCATTTTATCTGTTGTAGCATGCTGTACCATCTAAAGTACTGGGCACACCACTCTCATTATATAAATTAAGTTACTCATTATATAATAATATACCTAATAGTTTGTAACAATATTGATGCACCAAAATGCATTCTTGGTCTAACAATATTAAAGCAATGAAGTTATATCATAGATGAATTTGGTTCTTTGTCACATATGTTAAGTACAGCATTGCTATACAAGTATACAATCAAATTTATTACAACCGTGTTATATGATAGTTATAAGGTTTATATTTGATACAGTGGAGTTACTAAGCAGTTACACACACCAGAATATTTGATACAGCTTTGTTCTACAGATTGCTACATATAAATTATTTGGTAAATGATTAGTATTTTACCAAAAATTGCACAAATCTGTCTTAACCTCCTTACACCTGTTTTTGGACTGAAGGCTGAACTAAATTATTTTCCAAATTTGCTCTCAGGCTGAGATATTGATAGAAGGAAATGAAGTCTGGGGTTTACAGCCAAAGGCAATGAACCAAAAGGATGAATACTTGGCTCAAGTCCTGGCAGAGACACTCAGTATGTGACCTCAGGCAAGTCACTGACCTTCTGCTGCCTTAGTCAGATCGGTCCTGGCTGAGACATTCAGTGTGTGACCCCAGGCAAGTCATTCACCTTCTTGTGCTTTACTCAGATGAGTTATAATTTATAAACTTGGCTTACAAGCAAGACCTTGCTGAAAAGCACTTGTGTCTGAGCTCAGATTTGTAAGTAAATACATTTTTAAAAAATGTAAGTGTGAAGACACAGATAATTGTTTTTCAGAGTTATCACCTCCTAGAAAACATGCAGCTGCATGCTCACATAACTTTAACTATCAAGCACTGGCATAATAAGAGATCACCCATAAGTGCTGCACTGTTTCACTACAACACAAAGTTTATTGTCTGCATTTTGACACTTTTTCTTCAGCCACAGACTCACTCAGAGAAGGCCAGCAGGTCCAGTTTACTTGCAGGTATGACTAGATTATTGTAAGGGTTACAAAAGCTTCTCTTGTGCACTCCTTGTGAGTGAGAACTATGTACCAAAGATGAATGGCTGTCAGCCTAAGGATCCATAAAAAGACACATGCTCTAGTTAAAACAAGAATTAATTCAGGGAAGTCCTATAGCCAGTGTTGTCATAGAGAAGGTCAGACTAGATGATCACAATGGTCCCTTTTAGGCATCTACTCTATGAATATATTACAATAATAATTAATTTGCACTTCTATGACATTTCAAAGTGTCTTAAAATCTTAATTTTCAAAACATGGCTTTATTTAGGTAAGGGGTATAGTCTTAATTCGACAAACAGTAATCTTAGGAATAGGCGAGTTAAGTGATTTGACCAAAATCATAACAAATCAGGAGACAGAGCTAAGAACAAAACTCATGAGAACTCACAGTCCCCTTTTCTAATCACTTGACCTTAATATTAAGCCTGACTGTGACCATTTTTTTTGACTATTCAGATGAAGTGCTCTAACCTACCATGATAAGGAAATCCTCACAGTGAACAGATTAACTGGTATAACCAATAGAACATATCATGTTGTTTAGGTAGATGGAAAACCTACAGTAACTCTCACTGAAGTTGAATAACACAAAGACTGATTTTCCAAGTATTACTCATTTAAGCAGAACTTAATTGTGCACTCTCCTTGAAATCAGCATGTATTAGAACTACAGACTTGCATCTATTAACCTGCTATTAGTCTGAAGCTTTACATAGGTTTGATTGCTTGAGCTGAGAACTGCAGAGACTCAAATTCTGATCTGTAAACAGATGACACAATCTTTTTCATGTGAATAGTCCCCTTGACTTCAAAGTTTGAGCCAGATTACTCACAAGAATGCTTGCAGGATCGAGTTCTCAGCCTGACATTTTCTCTTTTAATTTCAGCTCACATTTCTGAGCCTTCAAGGAAAACTCTTTCTATCTAATTTATACAGCAAATGACAACTGAAAAGGGTTCAGTGGAGGTCGATTGCCACTCATTTAATTTCTCATGTTAGGAGTCTAAGAAGGAATTCGTCAGTTTCACCTAGGAATTGCAGTTTGAGATTTTGAAAGAAAGGGCAAAGAAAGTCATCCTTGAAGTTCCATTTTCTATTTACTGCACTTTATAAATAAATATCCCTTAGAGGAAAAAGTTGTACAGTAATGACTCAAAACTTGGACTAAATATGCTATAGGGTCCAATCCCAATTTGGTGGGGGTAGACTAGATGACCTAACATGTCTCTTCCATCTGACTTCTATTATTCTGTTAAATATAGGCTATAATGGGGTTACTACATGGTCTGAGGCTCACGTGAGCATCATTTCAATGTAAAAGCTCCAATCTTGCACTCCTTTCAGATCAAACACATATTGAGAGTTTTGCCTAATTAAGGGCTACTAAACTGGGTAAAAAAAACTAAATTATTTCCATAATGTCTACATTTGTTTTATTAGATGTTATGAAAAAGCAACAACTAATAACTAATCCTCCAAACTAAAATCTCCTGTAAACGATGCCTCTCCTTACCTTCAAATCAGCTAAAGTTTAGTATTTTTGGTGAAGAACAAACACTGCTATTCCTTTTAAATTAATATTTGACTTTTTAGTATGCTTAGAATATCAATAGATGCAATCAAACATGGAATGAGCTTATTAAAGCTATTAAGTGAAACCAAATAGTATACAACTTTGTGATTTAATCATGTAAGACACACTTCAAAATTTTATCCAGAAAGGGGAGAGGGAATCACATACATAGCATACCAAAAATTAATTATTTTTATACTTCCAATAATCTTAACCATCTAGTTACATAGTTTCATTCCCTCCTGCCATGCTTGAAGAGATCTTCAGCGTCAGATTTTTTAAATTATTGTATTATAAAGCAGCATTTAGTTTCTAGTTTCTTAATTTATTTGGGACAAAAAATTCCTTTGGTGTTGTTACAAGCAACTGGAAGCAGTTTGATCACAACAGCTGAAAGGCTGATTTTTAAATGGAGGATGCAAAAGTTAGCATTACAGTCCAAAATCAATTAAATAGTGACTCCCAGTGGCGATTAATGGAAATTGTACCTTGAGAACTAACAGGCAGGCTCAGGGCAGACAGAAATGGCTAAAAAAATGGGAAGCATAGCAATGCATAAGCACAAAATAATTTTCCTTTTTTCAAAAAGCAAAAAGTCTGAAGGTGCTTCTTTCTAAAGCTGTGCAAAATATTCAACCCAAGCTTATAATGGACCTAAAATCGCTTTCATTTGAACTCATCCTACATTTGCAAACCAGCACTGCTTTTCTAGAATTTTTTGTGTGTATGACTATGAACAGTCCACAGAAATTTTCTATGAGCCTTTAATACCCTACCTGGCTGGGTAGCCATAAACTCTTTGATGTCATTCTTCATGGTGTGTTTCACGTTGGTGCCATGGTATTTGAGAAAAGTCACATATGATATTTCTCCTATGGTCTCTACTTGTCTGAGTTTCTTCCAACTTAATAAGAGCATCCTCTTACCAAAAGCCATTTTCAACTATACATTATAAATTCCCTTCAAGAAAGGGAAGGAGGAGGATCTGGGGAACTACAGACCCGTCAGCCTCACCTCAATCCCTGGAAAAATCATGGAGCAGGTCCTCAAAGAATCCATCCTGAAACACTTGGAGGAAAATAGAGTAATCAGGAACAGTCAGCATGAATTCACCAAGGGCAAATCATGCCTGACCAACCTGTTTGCATTCTATGATGAGATTACTGGATTTGTGGATGTGGGAAGAGCCGTTGATGTAGTATTCTCGTCAGCAAGTTAAGGAAGTATGGGTTGGACGAGTGGACTGTAAGGTGGGTAGAAAACTGGCTAGATCAATGGGCTCAGCAGGTAGAAATCAATGGCTCAATGTCTAGTTGGCAACTGGTAACGAGTGGAGTCCCCAGGGGTCGGTCCTGGGGCCGGTTCTGTTCAACATCTTCATTAATGATCTCGATGATGGGATAGATTGCATGCATAGTAAGTTCGCGGATGACACCAGGCTGGGGGGAAAGGTAGACATGCTGGAGGGCAGGGACAGGATTCAGGGAGACTTAGACAAATTGGAACACTGGGCCAAGAGAAACCTCATGAGGTTCAACAAGGACAAGTGCAAAGTCCTGCAGTTAGGACAAAATAATCCCATGCACTGCTACAGGCTGGGGACCGATCGGCTAAGTAGCAGCACTGTAGAAAAGGACCTGGGGGTTATGGTAGATGGAAAGCTGGATATGAGCCAACAGTGTGCTCTTGTTGCCAAAAAGGCTAATGGCATATTAGGCTGCATCAGTAGGAGTGTTGCCAGCAGATCAAGGGATGTGATTATTCCTCTCTATTTGGCATTGGTGAGGCCGCATCTGGAATACTGTGTCCAGTTTTGCACTCCCCACTACAGAAAGGATGTGGACAAATTAGAAAGAGTCCAGCGGAGGGCAACAAAAATGATTAGGGGGCTGGGGCACATGACTTACGAGGAGAGACTGAAGGAACTAGGCTTATTTAGTGTACAGAAGAGAAGACTGAGGGAGGATTTGATAACAATCTTCAACTACTTGAAGGGGTGCTCCAAAGAAGAGGGAGCTAGGCTGTTCTTGGTAGTAACAGAGGACAGAACAAGGAGCAATGGTTTCAAGTTGCAGGTGGGGAGGTCGAGGTTGGATATTAGGAAAAACTTTCTCACTAGGAGGGTGGTGAAGCATTGGAATGGGCTACCTAGGGAGGTGGTAGAATCTCCATCTTTGGAAACATTTAAGGCCCGGTTAGACAAAACCCTGGCTGGGATGATTTAGTGGGAGTGGTCCTGCTTTTAGCAGGGGGTGAACTAGATGACCTCATGAGGTCCCTTCCAGCCCTATGATTCTATGATTACCACTCAGGTCATGTGATTGAGCCAAGACATACAGTCAGTTTCTCTTACCAGCGCTTCTCATGATATTCTTCTTTTAAAGACAGTTGATATTGGCATCCAGAGCATTGGTAATGTGTATTGCTGTCTTTGGTAACACGTGATTAATAAATTTGTTAGTCTTTAAAAGTGCTGGAAGACTCCTTGTTTATTTGGTAACATCGTAGTGCAAAGAGTTGGCTATTAATCTTGCGGCCTTTCTGAAAATGGCTGCAGCTGGACCACATGCTACAGCAGTATTGAGAAGGAGCTGACTGAGCTGGAGAAGGGCATGAGAATAATTCCTCAACAGAGATGACAATGCCTACTGAATTGCATGTGAGCTGCAAGAACTGTTGAACAATGCAGTTGCTCCAAAGTGGTTTTAAAGACTGGAAGAACAAACAGTAGAGTGGTGCCAGGAACAAGCCAAACCTTACAGTCTGTCAGACTAATGGCTGAGTTTCTCAAGAGAATGGTGGACTGTCTAGATAAAGGAGGAAAGACTCCTGCTAATATAAAGGCAATATTGGAGTCACCAGACTTTCAGACATCACCTTCTGTTTGTACTACATTCTCATCATTGTTCTGGTGATGGCTCCGGAGTAAGTGCTAAAAAAGTTATGCAAATACATTGTGTGGCTGTCCCCTACACTCATTAATTTTAATTGTGAGGGTTTCTTTTTTAACATTATCTGTGCTCAGAGGAAAACTTATTTACTCCTATAAACATATTACATTATATGACAGAGGTCAGGGGAGTGCAGCATACTGGGACTACATTGACAGCCCTGGAAAATTCACTATGCTGGGAATGCCTGGAGTGGATGGCATAAAACTAGTTATGTGCCACCTGGGGAATCCCCTTTGCAGGAATAATTCCCACCAGCTGCGTTGCTAGTGCATTAGTCCCATGGCCCGCTGGGGATATCAACTGTTGGCTTCCTCATGGAGCCATGCACACAGGTGTCTACCTGGTGCAGTTCATCCCCCTACCCGACACCTGTCCCTTCTCCAGTGAGAGGGAGACCCTGGTGCCTGCCTACTTAGAGTGTGACAGACTGCCGCCCCTCTTCTGACTCCTCCAGAACCTCCTCCTGAGGTTCTGGCTGCATTTCTCCCAGCACTTGTTCATCCATTCACACCTCATCTGTGGCCCCACAAAGTTGCAGGATCTTCTCATCAACCTCCTCCTCGCCTAGGCCAAGGTGGCCATTTCTAACACCTGAGAGCGGAGGTTAGCTGGAGGGGGTTGCACCCGGCAACTCTGGGACCTGCTTCCAGTCCCTTATCCATTCACACCTCTGAGTAGAGTCAACTGCTAAACCACATATTCACACCTTGGTTGTCTCTCACTAAGCTACTACAGTTGCCTTTTCCTGGCATATTGGAAGGTTTGGCTTCCCCAGATCATATCTAATAGGTAGGTATTATTAAATTCCTTACCCAAAAGTCAAAAGCATAAGGGTAGGATTCTGGAGACTCTTCTCTGACCCCAGTATGAACCATGTGAGCACAGCATCATCCTGGAGGTAATGACTGAAGTGCTGCCTAACCATGCTGAAAGTTTCCATTTACATCTCTCTTAGCTTTTTTGATGTGAAATATAAACCCCTCTAGTCTCTGACCATCAGTGTCTCGCATCAGAATTTACAGAATGCAGCTGTAAAAGGCTTAATACTGCAAGCAAGAATAAAATAGGAGAATGTTCTGGAAGTTAGGGAAGTCAGCCCCCTAGGGTCTGTGGACATTGCAGCTGGGAGCAACGCTCCAAAATAAAACAGACTGGTGCTAGCAGGGCTCCAGTGTACTAAAAATAGCTTTGTGGATGTTGTGACCTCCTCAGCACAGACTCAGATAGCCAATGAGTTCAGAGCCAGGGAGTCCGATTGGCTTGAGAGCCCAGGCTCTGAGAACAGAAAATAGGCAGCAATCCTGCCTTGTTGCCTACAGAGAAGGACCAGGAGCTCATGTTATTGTCAGCTAAGCTGTCCTTAAGCAAAGGCAATATTCATATGCCTCAGCAAAACAGTTTTTTGGATGCTTTGTGTTGCCTGAGCAAGACATTCCAATTGCAATAGGAGCCAAGGATCCGGCCATTAGAACTCATAATGCATATGGCAACAGAGGCAAATATGAGTTCCTAGGTTAGAAATGTGGTCAAGCACTATTTACAGCTCATTAGCCAGCCAAAACTGTTATTACTTTTAATAACTGAAGGAGCAACAATCAATGCTGAATAATAAAAAACAAATAAACGTCAGTATCTAACATTATCTAAATGGTCTCTGTCCCTATCCTTCACTTTGGTGCCTTTTATCTACCTTAGATATTCCCCTAAAATGCTTTGTTTCTACATTTCCCATACATTTCCCTACAAAGAGCCCCTTTCTGATTTTCCAAATACTTGTGACTCTCCATGAGCCCTTTGAGGTGAGCAGTGTAACTCTCTCAGCCAGCAGAATCCATTGGACAAGACAGGAGATTCATGAACTACAAGGCAACATGCCAACATTAAATGCTTATTTTATTTTTCTCTCCCCTGCTATGAATTACAATTCATCATTATTTTGTGTTTAGTTCTTAAAATTATGAGACTGTTTCTTGCTGCTACTAACAAATAAACACTACAAAAACCAAGCATGACTGGGGTTGTAGTTAAGAATTTGTATCAGGGTCCTACTTTAGCTGAGACTGTTAGGGACTAGAGCATTCAAGTTCTATGGAGTCACCATGGTATTTGCCTCACCTTGCTCTCCATTCCCAGTCTGACGGTCAGCTTACTAAACAGCACTCCATCTGTTGCATACCCACTATGTGACAATAGCACATGGGCATCTTCTAGAATGCAAGAGAAATAAGTGTTTAATTAGGAATTCATTTTCTGTTTATTGTAAAAACATGGAAAAATTTCCATTTTTAAAAGTCTATACTTGAAATTCCATGATGTTTCTTTCCCCAGTCAATGCCCTTGAGAGAGAAGTCACACCCCGTAATTCAGGAAAAGGAGATTTATGGATAATTATGACCTATGATCTGTCTCTAAGATGACATTATATGGGGATCCCTGAAATTCTTAGAGTGCCTCACTAGATTTGCCACCGTGGTGCTTTTCTCTAGCCTCAGGGATGTCTGGAGAGTAACTGTATGCATCTTGGATGGTCTGAGGAACTGCAGCTAGTCCCTGAAGCGGGGTGGGCAAGCTTCATATGCTCGGTATACTCAGTTGTATGCTTTAATGGGGAGAGAACCATGTCTCTTTAGCTCTGCACCCCGCTCCGTCTTTCAACCCCAGTTCAGTGTTACCAGACCTCAACACTTAAAATCATGAGTTTGGCTTAAAAATCACAAGCATTTAAAACCAACTCCCAATAAGGGCACTTGCTATTCACCCTCTGGTAACTGAGCTGGAGGATCTGCTCGAGTCACATTTTAAGCTTTGCTCTGCAACTCAAGAGAACAGGAAACTGCCTAAGTTTTCATTTTAAAAAGATATCCTTCTGCTAGTCACAGGACTCCAGAAGCTGAGACTTTAAAAACTCACCCCAACCACTGCCTGGGCAACACTGACCCTTCTCCACATTAACTCCATGCCCTCTCTGGCTCAATCAGCTTCAGGGCCAGCCCCATCCTTCCTTACACCATCCCT
>ML685765.1:30053789-30192221 GCA_007922175.1 Pelusios castaneus
GGCGGCGGCCCGATGCTGCGCACGGAGAAGGTGCTGCAGCTGCGGGGCGGGCAGGGCCGCTCGGTGCGCGTGGTGCGGGAGCACTACCTGCGCCCTGACGTGCCCTGCCGCAGCGCGCTGTGCCAGGCCGCCTGCTCCCGCGGTGAGGCCCGGGCGCTGGGCTGGCGGCTGTCCAGGCGGCAGAGCGGGGCGCCAGGGCTGTGGCGGGGAGAGGGGAAGGAGCAGGCAGGGGCTGGCGCGGGGTTTGCCCCAGGAGCAGGGTACGGGGGGTAAAAGGCAGGCCGGCCCCCGGGGAAGAGGGAAGGCAGCAGGTGCAGGGTTCAGAGGGCAAACAAGGAGCGCGGGGGCACGTGTAAAGACACACGTGTATTTATCGCCTGAGCTTTCGTGGGGGGAAATCCCGCTTCGTCAGACGCTTGAATTACTCGTCGTTGGACGAAGTGGGGATTTCTCCCACGGAAGCTCATGCGTTAGTCTTTAGAAGCGCCCCCGGACTCCTTCTTTGTTTTGCTGAACTAGACTAAGGCGGCTCTCCCTCGGGAACAGTCTAGAGGGGACGCCCTGGGCTAGTGGATGGTATGGCATGTCCTGTAACAGACACTGCAGTCGGGCACCCACGGGGCTGGCGGAAGGGCCTGGGGGTTTATCGACACTAGGAGCGAATAGAGGGGATGGCCTAGATAGAGCTAGAAGTCGGTAGGTGTGGGGTTCAGGGGTCACAAGCATACAGAAGGGGGTGGGAGACACTACTAATCCTAGTTTAGCCCAGCCAGAGCTTTGGGGGTGCTGTACAACAGAATAAAACAGATACAGAGGTAAAGGGTTTTTTTTTTAAAAAAAAAAGGGGGTTCCAAACCAGCCAGCAGCATAATGAAATGCCCTTTTTAGAAGAGAAACATACACAGATAAATGAAAGTGCAGTTTTAAAAAAGAAAAGAAGGAAATTGAAAGGGAACGTGATAATTATAGGACTGGCTATAAAAGTGCAGGTAACAGTAACACAATGGGTTTATTCAAGTTCGCATGGGAGACACCCATTTCCTCACCCCATTTTAAGGATCTTTTAAAAATAAGAATGTTTACAGGTTTCTAATCTGTAATTTGGATTAAATCATAATGATGTTGCTTAATATACTCATAACAAGGTTAAGAGGTTAACATTTAAACTTTTGCCATTTTGTATCAAAAGTAACTTTTTAAGTAATTAAATTTAATTACCCATGTTGTATCTGCTTATCTTAGATATTGGAAGACTGCCAATTTCCGTCATTTCTAGATTTGATCTTGTTTTATGTCGTGCACTGCTGTAACATACACGATGTATCATTTTCAGGTGGCCTTTTTTAATGTCTGGTTTGTGTTGGGTGTGTGTAAGTGCACTGGATTTCTACAGTAGAGGTACATAAGAATAATAGATATTTAACATAATAGGTAACAAGTTCCACTCAACAAGAATTAATGGATTCTCAACTCAGTTGCTCAATAAAAAGCTAGATTTTTAATTGTCTAGCTTTTTAACTATAATTCAGAACAGAAACATTCTGAAGGTAGGTGTGGCGTGCAGTATGTAGCCGCCTGAGATTTTGGACAACAGATGTCCACTGCAGTGGGTTATGAATGCCCTGGGGGTAAGTTAGAGCCCCATTAGTTTCAAGACCAAATGCTGTCCTGTATCCACATGTCTGACTCCCCCCATTGACTTCAGTGTAAGTTGTGGTGTACATCAAAGGCAGTGATGTAGCCCTCTGAAATTGGTTTAGGTAGTCCAAATGGAAGGTGGATATTTGTTTTTGTTCCTGACTCAACATACAGTGCTCAGCAGACATATTCCATGCACTAGGTAGCTTGTTTGCATAAATCATATAGATATTTTAAAATGCTATAGTGCTACTCAAAAGTTAGGTGCACAGGCTAAGCAAAGATGGGTTAACATGTGCAGCCCACAAAACCCTTTAAGAGATCTTTCACTTTGCAGAAAATCCATCTTCTGAATTATAGCTAAAAGATTAACTTTATTATATCTATTCTGCCATCCATTACAAGAATTGAGTTCAATGGAAACTGTAGCCATGTTACTGCATGGAGAACTGGCCTCACCATAAAGACTATTTGCATTGTGTCAATTCTTAGGAAACCTGTGAGAGTCAGTTGAGTTGTCAGGATACGTGTAACTTAAATGTAGCTCACAATGCTTGCTGTAAATGCTGCATTTCCATGTTGTTAATGGCATTAGGAACAAATGGACACACGGAGCAGAAAATGTAGCTGATTATAAGAAAAAATGATTTGCTCTCAGATAACTCAGGAATACTGAATAAAATTAAAGCAATTAATACTGAGATATATTTTCCAATTTATTTCTGCCATGAAGGATTTCTCAAGAAGTTTCAGAGAGCTGGGCCCAACAGAATGGATATAGACTTCCTTTAGGATAAACAACAGTGATGTTTTAGATCTGAAACCTTTCCTATTACAGAATTCTCTTCTCTCCAAGCAGATACATTTGTGGATATCCTTTCATATATAAATATGGGTAAAGAACTCTGTTAACTCTCTGGTAGTAGGTGGATGTTGCCAAATCATAAAATCTGGTGAAGCAGTGTTATGGCAGTACGTCTTCCTTTCTCCCCTGAATAAATCCTAAGAAATTTTTGTTTCAAATACTTAAAAAAAAACCAAAAAAACTTTCATATGAAAGTAGAGAAAATTGATAAATTTTCTGTACTTTAAGTGATATATAGTAATGAAATCAGAATTTTGCTCACTTCCATTTTTTAATTGAATTTTCACTGGATTGTTCTATTCCATTGATGCAGAACCTTTAAGACCTCAATCACAGATTGTAAAATTTGAAAAGGTTGTATCCTATGTCATTATATTTTATTTTATTCTTTAACTCTCCTATACAGTATTTTCACGTTTTTATTCTGTGCTTCAGGGAAGTTGTATGGTCTGTGTTTTGCAGGAGATCAGCCTAGATAATACACTAGTTCCTTTTGACTTTATAATCTAAGAATCTGTGAACTAGGATTTTCTGGCATTGGAGGCATTATTAATAAACCACAGTTGAAAATGATGTTTAAACTGTAAAACTTTGAATTATATTTCAGATGGGAAATTGTTGTCAGAAGATGTGACTCATTATGTTGTTCCTGACTGGAAGATTGTTCAAGATTATCTTGAGATTCTTGAGTTTTCAGAGCTGAAGGGTATTATTTTTATGCAAACAGCATGTCAAGCTGTGCAGCATCAAAGAGGTCGCAGGTATCTAATGCCATAATAATTTAATACTTTAGACTTGTAAAATGTGTAGAAATTGAAGTGGAGAAAATGTAGAAATATCAAAACCTGAACTCAAGAAGACACTGATTATTTTTAATGTTCAAAAATCCCTCAAGAAATGGTATAATGTAATTTGGGGGAAGGAATTGTGCATAGTTAGATATACAGAAGCATTATTTTCTGTTCCTCTTTCACAGGGTAAGAGCAATAGTATAACTTCTGTATTATTCAGTGATCAGGGCCTTCTTAGTAAAAGCTAAAGACTGTGACCTCAGTTTTCTCATTTCACACATTAAAATGCATAATTCTAAATCAATATAATTTTATACAAGTGTGAGCATGGATTTCTTGTGTGCATTAAATAGCTCAAAATGTAGATTTTTCTAGCTGATCTGTTTCTGAAATAGAAAATTACTTGACTCAGATATGTTCTGTTGCTACACTTATGCTCTTTCATCTTTCACCCTGATACTATATAATCAATTTCTGGTCACTAAAATAGACACAAATATATACACAAATATAATACGCTGCAGAAACTGTACAAATTAATCTTTGCTTTAGAATCTCTGATACCAAAGGTTAATCAAGTTTCTGTGGTTGAAATTGGTCATAGGATTATTACCTGTGAATATTTCAAAGATTAGATATCAAGCATGCTTAATGGAAATATTTCTAATCTCTGAATAGTTGTAAACAAGTAACTATAAAATACTTCTGGTTATCCCATTGTTTGCTTTTTTAGCCCTGCAACATTCCCCTGGTTATGCTTACGTTTTCTTGTGCATGCCTCAGTAGTTGGCATATACTGCTAATATTTTATGGCATATTTGACCTGATCTCTTGAACCTATGTCCTCTAGTAACATTTTACTCTTGATCCAGTTTTACATGATGATGCATTATTTGCTTCCAGGCAACATATAAATCTTTTTGAAATGTTAAAATATACGCATTGGAAATGGCAGTTCATTGGCTTTCTCGAGATGAAGCACCTGTTGAGTAACTCCAGACTGAAATTCAAACCAGCAGTTTTTTCCATTGTTTTACTTCCTTGTCTTGTAATCAGTTTTCTAATAATAATTATGCTTAATTTTGTTGAACATTTTGAAATAATGGATAGCAATTAGAAGTTTTCAGAGCTTCTTACCAAATTCTGACAAAATTTTAGATATTTTTCTTGAACAGTGATATGAACTTATTATCTACAGATAGCATGAGCAGAAACATTTTCATTGTATTATGTATTATGCTCTGGGACAAGATTAAATATCAGATCTGTGGGAAAAAAATAATTTTTTTATAGAGATCAAATGTCTTTAGAAGAAAATGTTTTAATTACTATCCACAGAGCAACCTAAATGGGCATAGCACTTTACAGACAAGTATGACAATGTCCCTATCTGACTCATATTCTGATCTAAATTATTAGTTTAAATGTAAACTGCAGTTTTATTTAAAAGTATCATCATTTTCTTTATAAATCACCATATTAGAAAAATGAACACACACACAAAAGAAAGCTGACATTTTGTCTGCTTTCAGGCAAACTTTGAAACAAAAGGAGTGTGCTTACCTTCATGAATAAAAGAGTCTGAAGACAGGGACACTTGCAGGAGAGTCTAAGGTGCAGTTTTAGGGCTTGGGAGGTTTATTTAAACAATATTATAAGATGAAGCCTGAAATAAATATTTAACAAAATGAAACTGAGTGGTCTGCATTTGTTGTGCCATACAAAAAGTAAACACAAATATTGAAAGATAAATTAGACTTTAAGAATTATATCAAGTATTCATTACTATAATATAAGGTAAATCATGGGAACCAAGGACTGATTTTAGAACCTTGGATCTAAAAACACGAGCCTTTACTGCCATAACAAAAAGATTCAGGTCAATTAGCTCAAAGGCTTTAGTAGACTTAAAAACTTCTGTTTGGCTCAGCCACAAGGAGGGGACAGGGAGTCACACTGTGGGTTATAGTACAGACATAAGGGGTTGTTTAAATTGACTTTTAATCAAACAGTTTCATTAATGAATTGAGTCATAACTCTGACTTTGAAAAGCCTTATGATCCCCATTTTACAAAGGGGGAAACTGAGGCAAAGAGAAGATGAGGCTTCTCTGAAGTTCACCTGTTTTGGTGGTGGAGGCTGGATAGAGCTTTGGTGTCCTGATTCCTGGCCAATTTATAGATTACTCTGAAAATAAGGTATTAAGCAGGAAGGTGTTTCTAAAAATGTTTGATGTAAACTGTTCATTTTGCTCTACAAGGGCCAAATCCTTTTCACGTTAAAGTCAGTGGCAACACTTCCATCAACTATACAGGGACAAGGATTCGGCCTTTTAGTGTTAAAACCATTGTTGCAATTTCCCTTTATTTTTTTCTTACTGTTTTGTTAACTATAGTTGAAACAGCTTTATTAGAAAAGTGGCGCATGTGTACGTTTGTCTTGTTTCTATTCCAGACAGTACAACAAATTGCGAAATCTAGTGAAGGATGCCCGTCACGACTGTATTCTGTTTTCTAATGAATTTCAGCAATATTGCTATTTGCCAAGAGAGAGGGGAGAATCGATGGAGAAATGGCAAACCAGGTATGTTTTAACTAATAATGGAGGCATTCAGTGTCGCACTGAACAAAAAAGGCTTGATAGAATAGATCATTCATGTCTAGAAATGCTAGGGCACTAGATATGTATGAATTAAAGCTCTCAGTCTACCTAGTCATAAGATGACATATAGTAATTGAAGTCCTAGGGTGTCCTTTTGTGATTGAGTGTATCAAATTGTTTTAAAATATATTTGTTTCCATTTTTATGTAATCATAAGTTTATAATAAAAAGATAAAATAAACTGAACTGAGCTAAAATCAAAGATGAATTTTAAAGAGATCTTTAATTGTAGGAGATAAAACAGAGCTTAGAGGAATGTTCTGGCAGAATAGTTGTAGGCCTTTTCTAAACAGCAGCACAGCCCTGTGTCTGTAATGGAAATAACTTTTAATGTTCTTATCACAGTAGTCTTCTGGAACACATTAAGTCAAACTTCCAAAAGTTTGCTTATTTTCATGCATAAAATGCATGCAGCAACAGACTTGACTTTCATGCTTGTAGTAAATATTTACATATTCAGCTTGAAGTCTGTTTGGATGATCAAGACAGCATTTGCTCCCACAATTATTTGACTTGCATTTGAAATTGTAATGTACGTGCATTTTGCATTTTCGGGAGGTATAAGTCTTTAAAAGAATTGATCCATTAATATAACCTACATTACTTAACCCAGAGACTCTCGTTGACTTCAGTGAAAGCTGGATTGGGAGTCCTCTCGGGATCAAATTGCTTACTGCTCTCTGAGGTACTTGAGGATTTAGGGTGTGTAGAATTTTCATGGCCAAGAGATGGTGTTCTTAGGCCTTGTACACACGATCACTTTATTGCGTGGTAAGGCTCCTTACCACGCAATAAAGCCATTTGAGTACACACGAGCAATTTCTCTGTTGCGCGGCAACACCCTCTTGCCGTGCAACAGTTAAACCACTCCAAACGAGAGTGGTAGCATTATCGCGGAACAGCTGTTCCGCGGTAATGCTCGTCTGTACTCATTTTGCACAATAGACAGCCTCCGGAAATGTCCCAGAGTGCCAATCGAGGCCACTCTGGGACATTGGAGCTGTCAAATATGTCAATTTCACTGCTCTAGCTGAGCAGTGAAATTGACGTATATGTCAATTTCACTGCTCTAGCAGAGCAGTGAAATTGACTATTTTGGGGAGGTGCCTGGTTTGGCAGCTCCCCTGGACTGAACTAGGGGGCTGGGCCGAACCGGCTGCCCATGCTGGATGGAGCCGGGACCCCAGCTCAGCTCCCGGCTCCGGTTGTCAGCAGGAGCCGCTGACAGCAAACCAGCTGGGGGATCAGGTGGCAGCAGATGCTCCGGCGGACAACCAGAGCCGGGAGCTGAGCTGGGGGGCCAGCTCGAATCGGAGCCAGCCCCCCAGCACAGTCCAAGGGTTCAGATGACAGCGGGGGCTGGCAACGCAGCCCCCCCCTGCCACCGGAAGCCCTGCAGCTGGGCTAGGGCGCTGGCTGTGGGCAGTGCATGGTGGGACAGGTGCCCACCATGCACTGCTCTTCTTTCACAAAGGAGCATTTACACGGTGAATGCTCCTTTGCGAAAGAAATAGCATGTGTGTACACGAGAAAGCGCTATATTTATAGTGCTTTACTTGTCCCGCAGTAACTTATTGCGGGACAAGTATTCTTGTGTGTACATAGCCTTAGTCACAGTGCTTAAAACTGGTCACAGGCAGAAGAGCAGTTCTGGCTAGATTTTTTACACCTGCTTTGGAAAGTAATGAAGAATACTCCCACCAATGCCTACCACCAGACACTAACACAGGTGCCAGGATTTCAGAGACATGGGTATATTGCAGCTGGTTTTACAGCCTTGCACTCAAATGTGTGCTAGGACCCATGTGGCTGGCTTTGTTTGGGAAGACCCCCATGCTATCTTTCTTTCCCTCATAGAGCACCTATCGCTTTTACCAATATGTTAGCCATATGCTAACCTGATTTCCAAATCTATATATACATGTTAGAAATGTAATCCCTGGTGTGTAGACCCTTGAAAATGTTGTACACGTAATAGATGCAATGTGATAGACATGTTAATGTGAACTTTACTTTTCTAGGAGTATTTACAATGCAGCAGTATGGTATTATAATCACTGCTTGGGTCAGCTGCCAGTTGTCATGGTAACAGAAGATGAGGATGCTATCAGAGAATATGGAGGTGAAACAGAAGGAGTGTTTGTGATTTCATTTAAGGTAATGTGCTGAAAGAATTCAAAGAAAGTTGCCTTTGTGCTACATTAAAATAATGACAAATTGAGGCTGTAAAATCTAATGTGTTTGTTAAGCCAACTCAAAGATTGCATGTAAAAATAGTACACTACTAACTTGCCTCATTTTCATAAATCAAAAAAGGATGTTGATATTAGGAATATATAAGAACAGATAGAGGCAGATAAAACAGCAGATCCGGAAAGTGCACAAGTCCTTGCTCATGTTCAGATGGTTTGGGGACCGTTTCATCTTTTTTTCCAGTTTTTGTTGAATTTATTGTTACTGAATGGTGATAAACTGGCAGTCTAGTGACTGAAGTCTACTGTTCTGGTATGTTGCAGACAACATGGCACAAGCGTTGTCCACACTGTTCTGCTAGTGCGCCTCAGCCTTGAGTACTCGGGACTATCTCTACTAGCACAATAGTAGTTTGGTAATCACGACCCATTTGGTTACTGGCCTCTGTGTTGAGAATTTCAGTGTGTACGTGTGGGGAGGGAGGATGAGGATTGGTGCCAGTTGTGTGGATATTAGTTCACTAGTAAACAAGCTGAAACTCCACCAACTGACTTCATGTAAACCACCAAATATCTGCCAACTGTAAACCACTTCCACTAACTACCAGTCTGGCTCGTATTCAGTCTCATGACCTAGTGGTGAAAATACTCTTTGTTGTGACTTAAACAAAAAACGCCACTGTGTTTTAAAAAACATCTTAAACTATTAAAAATTAAATAGCTAACAAAAATCAAATGAACTTTTTACAATATTTAATTTAAAGTAATTTCATTTTTATAATTAAAATGTTACCTGAAACTAAAATTTAAAAAACCTGCTACAGTATTTGTGGTAGCAAAGTGATTTAGTGGGATACTGCATTGTTCTTTAGAGAGTTGGATTAAAATTTGTGTTAGGTTACTGCTGGCATGGATTTGGGGTCTATTTAGAGAGTATTGACCCCCAACATTGTACTAGCACTGTATAGTCTGCACAGAATTGTCTTGTGCATAGGACCATAGCTCTCTATTTAATATCTTTGTGCTGTGTTTATAATGTGTATATACAGAATTACTTGGATAATTTTTGGCCTGATTTCAAAGCTGTCCATGAACTCTTTGATTCTATACTTCAATCTCGGCGTGTACGAGAAAGCGAAAGCCAAGAAAACAATGGGAAGGAATATCCTGAACATCTTCCTATGGAAGTATTAGAGGCTGGAATCAAATCTGGAAGATATATTCAGGTAATCTATTATTTATAGAACGTGTGTAGAAAGATGAGTTCCTGCATCAAGCAGTTTACAGTCTAACTCAAAAAACTTTGATATATGAAATAACATTAAATGCAGAAGATTGGTAGAGTGCATTGGTGACGGAGCTTGTATTGAAAGGTTTCAAGAAAATGGGTAATGAAGGGTGAGGGGCTTGGGTTAAAAAAAATAATGGAAAGCTTGTCCTAGTATAGAAGTGACATGAAAGAAGACATACAGGCTACCGTGAGAGAAAAGGTTTGAAGGAGTGTAGTCAGCAAAGACAGAGTATCAGTTAAATAACAAGTGCACTTTGAGACTCTTTCCTTTCAAATAAGATGAAAAAGCTCATCAGATAACAGTACGGGACATTCCCGTCATTTTTTTTCTTTTATTTCCTGGCTTGAAGTTGCATGTAATGGGCTCTTTTCTCATAAAAAGGGATTTGATGGCAGCCTGTTGGTGCTAATCTTCAGCTGGCCTTTAAAGATCATTGTGTTCGTGTATGATTTAAACACCAGCTGGGAAACTAGCTACTATGTTCAGAAACTGCACATCTTTTTTTAAAAATACAAATAAAATGAGAAGATACAGATTAGAGCCTCCGAGCTCTAGGTTGTCAGTTCAGATCATTAATAATCAGAATTCATGACCCTTTTATGACTGTTCATTGGCTTATGTTCAGCTGTTAGTGGACACATTTCTACACCATGAAAATAATTTTAAAAATCCCACTATAAGAGACAGTAATCTGGTAACTTTATTGGCAACTTGAGTAGAGAAGCCAGAATAGAATAGGCAGAGAGACTGAATGTTTTGTCTTTGAAGTGATAACTCTGAATCAACATTGGGAGCAGAGCCATGTGAGTAAGCTTGCACTGCCCCTGCTTGTGACCTGCCTAGTCTGTGAATAAAAAGAGAATTGTAGTCTTCCCCACTTTTATCAGCATCACACTAAATAAAAAACTTCTAGAAAGCATGTTTTGGCTCTTTCAGGAATTCTGTATTTCAGCTCTGTCTGTGTAGGGTGTTCCCCAAAAGGAGAATCTATCTTGTTCTAAATAACCTATGAAAATGAACAGAAAACATTTTTTAAATGGATTTTTAACAAGTGAGACTTTTATTCTGTATAAAGTTGGTCATTTTGAGGTGTGGATATTTGACTGTTGTTTTATTTTAGGGTGTCCTGAATGTCAACAAGCACAGAGCACAAATGGAAGCTTTTGTTCGACTTCAAGGAGCCAGCAGTAAAGAAACAGGTAAAAATATTTCCAATAAAATACTATATTTCAAGATTAGTTTGGGTGCATTCCATGTCACCTTCTAGTGACTCCTCCTGGCTTACTCAGGAACGTTTCCAGACTCTACAGGAATCCATATAAACTCCTCAGTCAGTAGGACAGTGCAAAGAGAAAATAGGAGGAATTGGGGCTTTCATCATGTGCTGAGAACTCTGAGAACTGCTCCACATGTATTCCTTTAAACAATAATCTGTATATCAGCCTCCCCTTCTCCCATACTCTTCAATTTAAAGGATGATGGCTCTGTCCTGCGAAATGATTTGGCCCAGCCCTGACCCTCCACCATTGGGCAAACACGTAAGCCTGATTATAGCTTTGGCTTCAGTGAGACCACTCACGATTAAAGTTAAGCATGTGCACAAACAGGGCACTGGTCATTGTGAGCTGATGACAATAGGATTATTTTACCCAAGACTCCAAATACCAAACTGCCTGATGGCTTTTCAAAAAACGAAGGGTAAGATTCCTTCTGATAATGTAGCGTTGGTACTTGCTAACAATCTGTTTTGTGAATAGTCATGCAAGAACTGTCAGATTACTGCAAACTATTATTTCAACAAAACGTAGCCACTGGTGGAGCAGTGTGAATTTGCAGCAAAATATAGTATATTTTATTATGATTTTAAACCTAGATCTCCGAAGTGACATACTTATTCATGGTACTAAGGCCCGGAACCGTGCAATTCACGGTGATGTCGTAGCTGTAGAGTTGTTACTCCAGCATGAATGGAAAGGAAGAACTGCAGCGCTTTGTGAGAATGATACGGAAGAAAAGGCACCAGGCGATGTCTCCAGTGAACCTATGCCGACAGGTAAAGTAGACAGTAGTGGAAACTAGGTTGAAAGTACTTGCCTTCTTCAATTTATCGGACTGCATTGTGTTATGGTTACACAAACTGCCCCTATCCCAAATTTCCATGTTTAATTGTCAAGGGATATCTTCCTAATAACCATGATTGATATATGTATTACACACACAAAACTATGAACAAAAACATTATTCAGGTTGCAAAGTCAAAAAGTTGGGAAACTGCAGATTTAAGGCAGTCTATGCAACCTTTAATCAACCTCTTTGTGCATATGCATTATGCTAACTGATCACATGCTGTTTTTTCCCACCGAATCCTCTTTCAGTGCACTGAATGGATAGTGCTCATTAAATGAACAGCTGTTCGATATTGTTTTCTCACTGTTCAGTGCCTTATTTACTGCATTCTATTCAAACTTTGCTCTGAAAACAGAATTATTTCGTAGTAGGCTTTTGTATGGCACTCAGAACTGTAGAATCTCTGCTTCACAAATATTAATGAAGTTGTTTTCACAACACCTCTATGAAATGAGGAGGGGTATTCTTCCCATTTTACCGCTGGAGGAACTGAGGCATAGAGAGATTGAGGTCAGAAGTATTCATTAATTTTGGATGCCCAGTCTGAGATACTTAGCACCTTATTTTTCAGATAATTTTGTATTGTATAACATACAAAATGTTCAGAGCACAGCTCCCATTGACTGCAATGAGACCCCAGGATCTCCAGGCAGGCACCCAGAAAAGAAGGAACACATAATTAGTGACCACCTATGAAACGTTTGACTTCACTAATATAATTTAGGAACTCTGTGGCAGAAACTTAGATAGAATCCAGTTTTCCAAGGCAGCTTTCAACTGTCTTAACTGGGGGATACCCTTTTTCGTCCTGTAATCCCCTGCCTCGTTCACAGTGGTTTGATTTTTTTTTCCCCCCTAGCCTTTTTCTTGGAAGTGGTTGAGCCATTTTTGGCTTAAAATTTCCAAAAACAATAAGTCTGAGATAGGCAGCTGGTATGGAAAACTTCCATTAAAGTGGTTAGTTTGATAAATTAATAAATAACTGAAAACAGGTCTTATCATGTAAGGCATTGGTCGACCTTAATAATAGGCAGGCAGTCCCACCTATAATATTTCTACAGAAAGAGACTTCAAGTGTTATAGTTCCAGAGGAGTAGCCGTCTTAGTCTAGTTCAGTTTTTTCATCCATCTGATGAAATGGGATTAAACCCATGAAAGCTCATACAATAAATAAATGTGTCAGTCTTTAGATGTGCCACAGGACTCCTTGCTTGTTGTAGTATTATAATTTCTCAAATGCATTTATCATCAATGCAGTCACTAACAATTAAGGTAATTGCCAGTTAAGATGAGATTGGTCTGAATGATATCTTGCATACTTTACTGCTAAAACACACATTCTCTTGCTTCACAACATATTAACTCTCAGTTATAATGATAGAACCACTAATGGTGCATACTGCTCTGAATTCTATATAATCATACTCAAACACAAAACATTAACTGTAGCCTCCTACTTTCCCTGTTTAAAGTAACATTATGGGTAAAACTTCCAAAAGTGCCTATCTCCCATTGAAAGCCAAACAACCTAGGCTCCCAAATCACATAGGCACCTTTGAAAATTTCACCAATCATTCAGAAATCTTAGTTTTCCTAGTTAGAGTTAAGGTCAGAGTTAAGGCTTTGGGAGGTGTGTTCTTTTCTGTCTTAAAATGTAAAATGATTTTGCTGTTGACTGTTAAGCAGTTGCCATATTCTACCCCAGAGTTGGTTGCATTTCAGTGAAGAGTGAAGGGGAATCTTATGCTAGTGTGTGTACAGTCAGTGTGAGTGTTTAAAGCTCATTGTAGCCTGGCTGTGTGAATGTCTGTTTTATCATAAACTTGTATTTGAACATTAGTATTGATTTTGATTAAAACATATACTCATGGAACTCAAAACAGGTCAGTATTCCTATGTCCACAATCTAAAACTCATTAGTCCCTTGCTTGTATACTAGATCTTGTTAGCAATTGTAGTATTGACTTGTGGATACACAAGTTCATATTGCAGTGGTCTAAATCTGCCAAAACTCCCACATACTTACTTTGCTATTTCTGCCTAACCATTTGATGTCTAGTCAACTGTATTCCTCTTTCAAAGGTAGAGTTGTTGGAATCATTCAGAAGAATTGGCGAGATTATGTGGTCACTTTTCCATCCAAGGAAGAGAGCCAGTCTCATGGTAAAAATGCCCAGAAAATCCTTGTTACACCTTGGGATTACAGAATTCCCAAAATCAGGATCAGTACACAGCAGGCTGAGGCACTACAGGTAAAACAGTATGATTGCTTGTAGTCAGGCATAGGGTGTCCCTCCTGTCCCCCACCGCCTAAACTACACTCTTATTTCTGCATGGTGTATGCTGATATGATAGTGCAGGTGTCATATATTTTAATAAAGTTGATAATGAGTTTAGGGGCAGTGAAATGGATAAAACTATTAACTTAGGCCACTAACACGAGTCCAAATTTTATCCTTGCAAGTGTGTATACAACTAGTTGCTTCATTCATGGTAATGGGAGCTTATTGAATTCTGAATTGGAGCTAGTGACTAGTTATTCAAACAAACTTCTTTTGGCATCTTCAATTATCCAGTGAAATTTGGACTTTTTTCCTATCTTAAAATTCTTCCTTTTAGGATAACACCATGGTAAAACCTAATAAGTATCCCCCTGAAATCCAATTTGAATTAAGTCTTTAATACATTTTAGAGAGATCCTTTAAAAATAAAACTCATAAACTTGTTTTTTAAAAGATATCTTTGTCTGTGATACTAAAATCACTTCAGATTATTAAAAATGAATGATTTTAAAATCTAATTTTCTTTATATTATGCTGTTTACTTTGTGAGTTCTTCTGAGTTTGGACTCTGAAAATAACTAGTCGACTTGTTTTTGTTTCTAGTTAGTTTCTTTTTCTGGTTTCATGTATTAACAACATGCTGCAACATTCGGGTTGCAAATAGTGTAGAGGGTTGTTAAAATCTCAAGCTATCTATTTTCATGTAATCTTTAAACAAATTACATGAAAATATATCTGTTAATATTACATTTCATATAATTGGGGGGGGGTTGGGAGGAAGGGAAGAGAAGTATAATCCATCTGGCATATGTCCTTTCAGAATGAATCACAGATATGGTATTATTTGGGCAATACTTACACAGTAGAACCTCAGAGTTATGAACTGACTAGTCAACCCCACACCTCATTTGGAACTGGAAGTATATAATCAGGCAACAATAGAGAGAGAGAGAAAAGAGCAAATACAGAACAGTACTGTGTTAAATGTAAACTACTAACCAATAAAGTGAAAGTTTAAAAAATAATCGATTTAACAAGGTAAGGAAACTGTGTCCGTGCCTGCTTAAATTTAGACAATTAAAAGCAACCTTTTTCTTCTGTATAATAAAGTTTCAAAGCTGTATTTAGTCAATGTTCAGTTGTAAACTTTTGAAAGAACCACCGTGTTTTGTTTAGACTTAACATTTGAAAGTTTCAACAACCTCCATTCCCAAGGTGTTTGTAACTCTCTGGTTCTACTATTGATGTGCTGACATATACAAGAAATAACTCACTGCCCCAAAGATCTTCTGTATAAAATAAATACATGGGAGATGAGGTAGGAGGCTGGGTTTGTGGGACATTTTGTATTTGATAGTTGCTATATCCATTTTTATTTAAATTTTCCCCATGAATCTCAGTTCTCAGAAGCAGATGCAACATCTTATTTTCATGGCAGTCTAGTAGCAGGGAGCAGGACATATTGAACCCATTAGCCATCATACAACTATTATTTGTAGCAGTAGCTAGAAATGTGCTATATGTGAATTAAAACACATGGGTCTCCTTCCTTCTGATGGCTGGCTAGAGACTGTAACATATTTTGGGAGAAGTAACTTCAAGTAGCTAATTTTTTTTTATTAATTATGAAGAAGTAAATTCCATTGTTTGGATAAGAAATGCTAATTCCACAATGGATATTTGGAAATAAGAATTGATCTGCTATTTCATACTTTTTTATATAGATTATGACTCTCATATGATAGTATAGAGATTCTGTGGGATAGGAGGAATGACAGTGCTAACTTAAAAAACAATCTGGCCTGGATTCTCTGCTGCTAATGGCAGAGAGCAGAAAGGAGCTATGACCTTCCTGCTTCTCTGTCCCATTGTACATCAGGACCTGGGGTATGTATGAATGTAACACATGTGCACCCTTCATTTTTAAGATGCAGATTCTGTTATTAAATGCTTATGAATAGTCTTTGATAAGGAAAATGTATAGTCTCCCTCAGGGTGTATTTTATTTATTTTTATGGTTGCCAGTGTCTTTGGATTTCACTGATTGTTCCTCTACTAGTATTTATGTTGATTGCTTTTCAGTAATACATTGCTGCCCTAACTTGAGTTATTGTCTTACTGCAGGACTATAGAGTTATTGTACGCATTGATTCTTGGGAGTCAACATCTGTGTATCCAAATGGACATTTTGTACGAGTATTAGGACGGATAGGAGATCTCGAAGGGGAAACTGCAGCTATTCTGGTGGAGAACAGCATTTCTGTTGCCCCTTTCTCAGAAGCCCAGGTTTGATTTCATGATAAACTCTGCTCTTTGACATTTTGTTATTCCCAAAGTATAGTCTCCCAAATAGAGGAACATACTAGTAGTTTGAAGAGAGCTAGCTGATCACATGGTGCAGTCTCTCATCCCACCTGTTTCCAGTTTCCAAAAATACATATACTTGCTGAAGATTACTTTTCCAAGTAAGTGATTGTTATACTTGCCACAAGCATTTTACGCAATTGTAAATCACAAAAAAAAGTAGTTTCAGATCATCTCTCTGTTAAGACGTTCTTCATGCTGGGAAAAAGTTTGAGAATTTCTTCGGCAATGTAGTCATTTTTGGTGGAGTTTTAAAATAGTTCTCTCTTTAATATGAGGTGTTCATAATAATGACACTTTATAGCCCAGTTACTGAAGTGATTGTCACAATTCCCATTGATTTTAACAGTAGAGATCTCCTGTCCAACAAAGTGTTTTGATTCTGTGCCCTGTATGCTTTTATAAACTAAGTGCCATAAAGAGATGCAAGAGACAACACCCATTATTGATATTTGTCAAAACTGTACTATCATTCAGTTATTAGTCTCCAAAAGTCACCCGGCAGATGACCATATTAAAGCATGAGGACAGTAATACTTTCTGTAAGATAAACATGATCGACAGACTCTAAAGAAGGAACACGTTTCAAACACGTATTTTTCCTGGATGAAAAACTGTAATCCAGCAGTAGATGCTGATACTGTGTGGCACTGTAAGAGAAAAAGGGAACAGTAAATCTAGTTTGTAACCTCTCTATGTAGAAAACTCACAAAGTTGTGATTGCCAATACTCTTCATGCAGATGTGTGAGATGCCTTTCAGTACCTCAGAGAACCCCTGGAAGGTGACTCCAGAAGAGGAACTAAAACGCATAGACTTGAGGCATACACATCTAGTATTCAGCATTGACCCCCAAGGCTGTGAGGATGTGGATGACGCACTGTCCGTTAGAACGTTAGCTAATGGGAATGTGGAGCTGGGTGTCCATATTGCAGATGTAACCCATTTTGTGTCAGTAAATTCTTACACTGACGTTGAGGCCAGAGCAAGGTAAGTTTTATTTATTTTGGAAAGTGTAAAGCAGAGGGTCCCAAACTTTTTGGCATCACGCCTCCTTTCTGATTTTTGAGAAACCCTCATGTCTCCCCACTTCTCCTTCACCATCATCCAACCCTTTTAACAAAAATTCAATTTGTAATTGTACAATTAAAAATAACCACAAATAGGTTTTCTTGACACAGAAATTTTTCACTATGAAAACTTGACAGCCTCGCACCCCAGCCGCTCCCCTTGGATGTTCTTCACACCCCCCAGTTTGGGAACCAGTGGTGTAAAGCAGAGATAGGGGAAAGGAAGGGGGGGTGCTGGAAGTTTGTAGTGAGGCTATCTTAAACAGTTTAAATTAGAGATTACTGAGAGCAGGGAGCCTTTTGCTTTCCCAAGAAGTTACAACAAAAACTGCTTTTTAAAACTTAGAAAGGTAGATAAGGTGTCATGTTCATTGCTCAGCTTCCACAGAAATATTTAGTGGAAACTGCTTGTGGCTTGCTGCTGCTCAGCAGGGTTGTGGGGGAAGGAATCTGTTTTGACCACCCTTGTTTCTGTTTTTCATCCATAAACCTCTCTTTCTCAATGAGTCTTGTTTTGAAGTATGGTTAATGTAATTATTTGATGCAATTAATAATATTGTCCTGTATTGTTTCACTGCTGCTCTGCTTGTTTATTTTTGGAGGGACAGTATCTTTATAAAAGATAGAAAATTTACGTAGAAAGCAGTCCTTACATAAATTCCAACATATAAATACAACTGCTAAAAGCACATGAAAGGCTTTTAAGTGCCATCACATATATCGCTAACAAGTAAAATTTCTAATATTTGGAGTCAGCAGATGGAAAACTTACGACTGTGAGAAGGATATTGACGTACACTGGATTTTCATTTGCCAGATACAACAATCCTTTTCTAGTCTAGCCATTAGTTTGAAATTAAAATAGTCAGACACTGTTTTTATTAAATAGATTGTTTTATGTAATTGCAGACTTACCCATCTTGATAGCCAGTGAAAATACATGGTGCGGTCTGTGAATAATCTCTTGCTGTTAACTGACTGTTTGGGCCCAAACTCTGCATTCCTTGTGCACCCTCCATTCCAGATTGAAGTTGCATGAGGAAAATAGGATTGGGCCCATAATTTGTAAATGAATGTTTTTTTAACTGGATTGCATTACTGCCCTTGTGTGCCTAGTGGAAATGCACACCTTTGAAATCATGCTGACATTTGTATTTTGTTATGCTGAACCTGTGCTTATGGTACAAACTTCTTGAGAGATGTACATGAATCAGGCCCTGTGAGGAGTACAATAAATGTGTTTTATTTTCAGAGCAACAACCTATTATTTAGCTGATCGCCGTTACGATATGCTGCCCTCCATCCTGAGTGCTGACTTATGTTCTCTTCTTAGCAGAGCTGATAGGTAAGATTTTGTAATATTTATGTCTAAAGAGGGACCCATTGATGCAGGAGGGAGATGCACAAATAAATCTGAGTACATCCCTTGTACAAACGCCCAGTAGTAACATTTTGGGATCGTGTATATAAATACCTTCATTTTGGGATTGTGTATATAAATCCCCCATGTGTAGTGAGATTAATTCTGTAAAACTAATAAGGAATCATTTTAAATCCACAAATTTGAGAGTTACATGCATTAAAAAGAGTCCTATCGGAAAATCAGCAAAATACCTGACTTAGACTCTGGTCCTGCAAAACAAACAAAGAATCCTGTAGCACTTTTAAAGACTGACTAATTTATCACATGAGCTTTTGTGGGAGAAAATCCCACTTTGTCAGACGCTTTGAAAGTTCATTTGTTAGTCTTTCATAGTGCCACAGGACTCCTGGTTTGTTTTTCTGAACTAGACTAACATGGCTCCCCCTCTGGAACTGGTGCTACAAAGTTATCCATTCACTAATCTTTTTATTTAATGAGACTAGTTCTGTTAACCAGGCCAGTTTGTGCGTAAGTCTTCGTAGAATCAGAGCCTTAGCATGCAGTCACAATTGAAACGGAGTTGAGCCTTTGTATTAAAATGTAATAATAAGATTGCCAGAACAAACTGGTGTTGGTACATAAGTGTCCCATTGTTACTGCTCCCTTAATGCCAGTTCCTCTCCATTTTTAAACAGAATTTTTTAAATGCATTTCATGCGAACATAAATTCTGCATATCACAGGATAGTTGTTTTTTATATCCATTCAAACACTGGCAATTCTCAGGTGCCGGTATGCAGTACTGGTATGTACCGGCAGAATAAAAGCCCTGATTATTTTTAATAAAAAGTCAGGGAGCGGTCATGGCTTGTGTCAGTTTTTGTGTGTTGCCCATGACCGCTCCCTGGCTTTTACTAAAAATAATCCTGACAAAATTTTAACCTGAGTAATAACTGTTCTTTCTAATTACCAGTCACCTGAACCAATTAGAAATGTAAAACATGGACTTTTTATAAATTAAAAATAACAAAGATCAAGATGCTCTTGATACATTTCACTAAGATGCCTTCAAAGTAAATGAAAATACTGTAGTACAATTGCACTTTAAAGACAAAAGTGGGTGTCTCATAGAAGTAGAATAATGTCATTGGTGATATAATTCATCTTCACCTATTGGCCATGTTGTCTCCAGGGTTGAAAGGCGAGTGCATTAACCAGTGGCACTACCAAGCTGCTGTTTGTTTCATAAAGTGAAATGATATAGCAAGAAAGAAAATGGAATCTGTAGTCTTGTCACATGCTGATATCTTTCAAGATCTGTTTTATGAAACTGGAAGGGCTTATAAATAGATTAACTGTGATTTTTATTTTTAAGGTATGCTGTCAGTGTCATGTGGGAACTAGATAAAAATTCCTATGAAATCCTGAGGGTCTGGTACAACAGAACCATTATTCAATCTTCATACAAACTGGTCTATGAAGTAGCGCAGGGATTATTAGATGGTGACCTCAGTGTTGCTGATGATATCCTGGAACTCAAAGAATTGGATGAGAGAACTAGACACCAGAAGCTGGAAGACCTGGTCTGGGCAATAGGAAAACTGACTGATATAGCTCGACATGTTCGGGCAAAACGTGACCGTTGTGGCGCTCTAGAGCTGGAAGGAGTGGAAATAAGAGTGCAGCTGGATGATAAAAAGAACATTCGCGACCTCATCCCTAAACAGCCACTGGAGGTGCACGAGACTGTTGCCGAATGTATGATCCTTGCCAACCACTGGGTGGCAAAAATTATTTGGGAGAACTTCCCTCACCATGCTTTGCTGCGCCAGCACCCTCCGCCCCGACAAGAGTTTTTTTCAGAGCTCCAGGAATGTGCCAGTGCCAGAGGCTTTTCCATAGACACCCGGTACCTTTTACTTCTCTTAGTTTGTTTTTAGCACTTGGAGTGAAATTCCAGTGGTTAACTGTTATAATTTTAGACAAATATTTACAAACTGTGATAAACATCACTTTAGTGGATGTTTTGTAGCAGTTCTTAGAAATAACTGTTGTCATTTCAGTGTGGCCTTTCAGTGAATTGAGTGTTGCCATTGTAAGTGAGGGATATATTGGACCAGGAATAGACGTTACCTTGAACAGCCTTCCCAGGGGAGTAGTGCGGGCAAGAAACCTAACTTGTTTTAAGACTGAACTTGATAAGTTTATGGAGGGAAGGATATGATAAGATTGCCTATCATGGCATGTGACCCTCCATCACTGCATAGCAAATATTTCCAGTGGCTGGAGAATGGACACCTGATGGGAAGGGCTCTGAGTTACTACTGAGAATTCTTTCCCAGGTGTCACATGGCATGCAGAAGAGGAAGAGTAACTAAATGAATTTGGGCATTTTCAAGTAATAATACTGTTTTAGGGTACAGATGCTGCTACTGTTTTTGGCATAGAAGTTTTAATGACCAAGCAGAATTCAGTCTGATCTGATTATTAAATATTGACTGAGTCTTGCCATGCTGTTCTTTAATCACAAGATCTAATGTTCAGGGACAGCATAATTATATTAAGAATGAATGGTTTGTTTTTCATAGGTCTAATAAAACATTGGCTGATTCTCTGGATAAAGCAGAGGATCCCTTAGATCCAGTTGTGAATAAACTACTACGGTCCATGGCTACTCAGGCGATGTCTAATGCATTGTACTTCTCAACTGGCTCTTGTTCTGAAGACGAATTCCATCATTATGGTACCCTAACCTGCGTGCCCGTGTGTGTATGTATGTGTGTGCTCCCTTGTATTTGTTTACATCAGTGGTTTTTAATTACTTTCTTTTTCTTGTCACTATCTCCTTTTGTCTTAGGACTTGCCTTAGATAAATACACTCATTTTACTTCTCCAATTAGAAGATATGCTGATATTGTGGTCCACAGACTGCTAATGGCTGCCACTTTAAAAGATACTAAAGCAGATGTTACGGATAATTTGTTCAGCAACAAAGCTCTTGAGGAATTATGTAGACACATCAACAACAGAAACAGGGTAAGATGAACAGCAGTTATACCTTTGGATGGGTTTACAGAGCACCTTGTGCAATGGGCCTTGATCCTGACTGGGAGCTGTTGGGTTCTACCATAACATATAGTCAAGTTAGTCTTTTTAATTAAAATAATTATTAAACCATTAAATCCCAGTGTAAAATGAGAGAGTAATCAAAGGAATACAAGTAAAACTTGAAATAAGCATTAAAGCTTGCACTTAGGCAGAACAGGAAAATATACAAGATGGCATACAAATGCTGAATCCTCTTGAATGTGCAATGAGGCAAGAGAAAGGCAGGGTAGTCCCTGCACTTAAAATATACAGAAACTTGCAAGACATGCTTATTCCCTAGGAAATTTCAGAAATTTTTTAAAGGAATTCATTTTTAAATGATTAATAATAAGAAACCCCAAACCTTTTTAAAACTTCATGTTAAAGAAGAATCTGGAGTTGTAATGATTTGAAAAATAAAAACAACACTTAGGGCTGGTTTCTCTCCTTCAGCCTCAGCCACAGCATTTTGACCACACAGTAACAGCTCTGGATGGAAGCTCATCCTGATTTGCCTGTGCTGAAGGCAGCCTTGATGGCAGAAGGTGCTAAAGTTTGGACTGAAAATACCCAGATGTTTTTTGATGTTGGAGGGCTAAAAGTCTTTAGGCCAGCAATGTTCCCTCTAATGTTTGGCGGCTTGTGTGCAAAATTTTCAAGCCGTGTGCAAAACTTTTTCTGAATAAATGACAGAAATTATATGCATTAATTGAAGTTAAAGTGATTGTAAATAGAATTAATTAATTGAGTTTAATTAATTGAATTTGAATGAATTTTTAATTGAAATTTTATTTTTAGAAAGGTTTTTATTTAAAATTAATTTTTTAAAAGTTTTTTTAAAAAAGAGAAAGAAGGTAGAGAAGAAAAAAGAGAAGGAAGAGTGAGAAAAAAGAAAGCAAAAAAGAAAGAAAGAGAGAAAGAAGGAAGAGAGAAAAAGAAGGAAGGAAGAGAGAAAAAAGAGAAGGAAGAGAAAGAGAAAAAAAGAGAAAGAAAGAAAAAAGAGAGAAAGAAGGAAGGAAAAAAAAAAAAAGAGAGAAAGAAGGAAGGAAAGAAAGAAAAAAAGAGAGAAGGAAGGAAGGAAAGAAAGAAAAAAAGAAAAAAGAGGAAGGAAAGAAAGAGAGAAAAGCCGAGGCCGCTGGCGGGGGGGACCTGACCAGGGTGACGGCAGGCTGCCGGCGGGGCAGAGCAGACCTCGGCCCCGGAGGCCGATCCTGGTTCCGTGCCGGGAGGCCGAGGCTGTCGGCGGAGTGGAGCCGACCCCGGCCGGCCCCGGGCTGGGAAGTCAAGGCGGCCGGCAGGTGGGAGCCTGAGAGCCCGCCCCGGCCGCATGGGGCGGGCAGGCAGGCAGGCAGGCCCACGCACCTGCCCCAGCCCTGAGCCTCTCTGCTCCGTCCTGTGGGCGGGGAGGGCCAGCCCAGTGGCCGGGCACCGGCTGGGTCTGCTGTGGCAAAGCCGCAGCCCTGGAGGTTTGGAGTGGGCGGCGGGGGCTGCCGGGCTGTGTGGGGGTCCCTCAGTGCTGCACAGGGGGTGTGACGACCGCTGTGCGGCCACGCAGCTTAGAGGGAACATAGAACCTTCCTAGCAACTTATTTGACTTCAGTAAGCTTCTTCTGGAACACTTTATTTTAAAATATACTAAAGTCTTTTTATGGGGCACTCTTTCGACAGGCTGCACTACATGCCCAGAAACAATCTACTGAGCTTTTCCAGTGTATGTATTTCAAAGACAAAATCCCTGAAACAGATGCGCGCTGCACAGCAGATGGTGTTATTTATTCAATTCGAACCAATGGTGTGCTTGTTTTTGTACCAAGGTAAGTTAAGGTTTGTGATTGGTATAGAAATAAGATGTACCAGGGTGTGTTTCTGCAGTATTAGTGAACAGTTCTGATTGTTGAATAATGCAGGACTAGACATCTCTAGCACAGTGTTGTTGGAGGAGGATGGCTTAGCTTTTATTTATTTAAAATTTAGGACCAATGACTTTGTAACCATTGATTCTAAAAAGCATAAAAGTTTCTAACAGGAAGAAAAAGTGCATTATATATACAGTATATCTATTTTAAATACTTAATTTACCTTTTAAATGAGTGTCTGAATCCTCCTTCCATTGCCTGATTTCTTTTGAATTGCAATTTGTACCCCTAACAGTCACTTTAAATTCATTTTCCAATTACAAAATTAATTGGGACAATTTATTTGTCTTTTACAGTAGAAAGTGGCTAGTTACCCCCAAAAAGTACAGCTAAACCATGTGTTCCCTAGCTTACTCTACTGTGCACTGCATTAATTTCCCCCAGTTAATTGACACAAAGGATATCTGGGTTTTGGGAGGTTTTTTAAGGATTGATGACACCTGTACCCTATTTTTCTTTATCTTAATAGCATCACACTTGTGTATCTGGAGATAAAATGGTGGTGGGAAGAGTGAGTGTATGTAGCAACACTATATGGGTTGGGTGCATGTGTGACTCAGCTTTCATGGCCAGCTGCTCAGATAATCTGGTTAGCGGCAGACAGAGGAATTGATTCCATCGTACTAACAAATACAGGGTCTGTAAGTGATAGTACTTTCGCATTATGTGCTGTGGAGATATCAGGTAAGGAGCTGCCTCTCACAAAACACGGTTTATCTTCAAAGTGATCTTTGTAATGGGTGTCTCAATATACTACAAGTTCTACATTTGATACAACAAACTACTGAAGTGAATGAGTTGGAATCATCAGCTGGGTCTGTGCAGAGGTTCAACAGCCTATCTTTCCCAGTAAGAAGAAAGATTTCTTCAGTCCCCAAAAGCCAGGGAAGAGCAGCCGGTGCTGTGAAAGTAGCAAAGACTCCTTGGTCTCTATTGAGCTTGTACAGTCAAGCTTCTGCTTAGCGGGGTGGTGAGCTGGACTTAATAATTGGTTAAATAGAAGAGAAATATGCAGAATAAGTACATATAACACCTGGATTGTTTTACTTTTTTGTTCCTACTCTTTTTATTTAGATAGTAATTTTTTAGTGGAGGGGTTCTCCTCACAAATGGAAGACTTAGAATACTGTTGTTGCTTAATAACTTCCCTTGCACTCAGATGTCAGTGTACCTGAAAAGTAAGAAGACTATGTCATCTGGCTATTGTAGAATCATAGACACTGGAAGGGACCATGACAGGTCATTGAATCCAGTTCCCTGCACTCATGGCAGGACTAAGTACCCGAGGAACCATCCCTGACATGTTTGTCTAACCTGCTCTTAAAAACCTCTAATGTAGGAGATTCCACAACCTGCCTAGGCAATTTATTTATACCAGTGGTTAATCACCCTGACAGTTAGGAATTTTTTCATAATGTCCAACCTAAACCTCCCTTGCCATAATTTAAGCCCATCGCTGTTTGTCCTATCAGCAGCAGTTAAGAATTTTTCTCCCTCCTCCTTTTAGGTACTTGAAAACTATTAGCATAGCCCCTCTGTCTCTTTTCCAGATTAAACAAACCAAAGTCTTTCAGTCTTCCCTCATAAGTAAGTGTTCCAGAGCTTTAATCATTCATGTTGCTTTTCTCCAGTTTGTCCACATCTTTCCTGAAATGAGCTGCCCAGAACTGGACACAATACTCCAGTTGAGGCCTAATCAGGGCAGAGCAGAGAATTGTGTTTGCTTTTTTTGCAACAGTGTTAGACGGTTGACTCCTATTTAGCTTTTGGTCCACAACCCAGATCCGTTTCTGTAGTACTGTTTCCTAGGCAGTCACTGCCCATTTTCTATGTTTGTAAATGATTGTTCTGCATGTATATTCTGTAGTATTGCTTACATAGATATAATCCTTCCTCTTCTGTGATGTGAGATGGCTTTAAATGACTGATGGTTCTTTGGGATCTGATAATTACTATTTCTCAAAACACATTTGTTTTCACTTTGTGCATCTCCTAGGTATGGCATTAAAGGTGCTGCATATTTGAAAAACAAGGAGGGTTTGGTCATCTCATGTCAATCTGATGGCAGCTGTGAATGGAAACCTGGTTCTCTCCACCGTTTTCAGAACAGAATTACTTCCACTACCCTTGCTGGAGAATCTGTTACATTGAATCTGTTTGACCATATAACAGTAAGTCAATAAATCTTTTTAATGGAAGCACCAGGTCACAAATGAGGGGAAAAAATAAGTGCGTACTTTTGTTTTTAAGGTAAAAATGTGTGTGCAGACTTCACGGTGCCATCCTGACACCATCAAGCTTGAAATAATTAGAAACACGCCATACAGGACCACAGCTACAGAGTTTTACCAGAAGAATTCCCACATAATGAAAACTGACTTAATAAAAGAAGTAACCAGGTCTGCCGAGGAAGCTCAGCTTGCCCAAGAAAAAAACAGAGTTGAAGTAATTCAGGAAGAGTATCAGGAATATTGCCAAACAAAGGGCGGTAGCTTATACCAACTGCTGGAGGAAATTAGGGACTTGGCTCTACTAGATGTATCAGCTGGTAACAGAGCATGAAATACTATTTGGCTCTGCCTTGCTTAAGCAGCTTTCCACACTTTTAAATCTTGTTTTTAAAACTCATGGTGTAGTAAGTTGAGAAATTATTTTTAATGTCTGCTTTTGCTAGTTTGAGCTGGATCTTAACTGAACTGTAATACTGATTTTTACATGGTGAAACAGGACTAGTTGATTTAAGATGTTTTTATACACGGCAAATGACTATTTTTACTGAAAGGCTAAAGATGCTGTTGTGCTGAACTTTTTTTAAAAAATACAAACCTTATTTTGACATAAGAAAATGTGTGACTGGACTTCTTTTCTAAGACAGATTGTAGAACCAGTATTACTTAAGCAATACTACACTAATTTCACCAGAGTAATACTAACCTTGCCCTTAGTTTTGATCAAAATTCAGTTTATTACCTTTTAATTCTACAGCGCTATTTACATTAAACCTCAGTGAAGCAGTTCTGCTTCACCCCTTACACTTGCTACACAAACGTGCACTTTAAACTCAAAACTGCTTAAAATGAATACAAATTCAATCACTGTTCTAGATGTTATTGCAAGTTTATCAATATAGATTGGGGTGGTTTTCACTGGCCTTATCTTTGTTGCACAAACAAAATTGTTACTGGTGCACGTAGTCTTAAAGAGAACTGTTGATTTTAAACCTAATTACTTGAACACTGGTAGGTATTTATAATATACTAATGGGAGACTTTACAGGAGCTTGCTGCCACTATCAAAATTGATATGAAGCTAAATCTAACTAGGTTTGATGGTGGACTTCAGTAAAGCACGAAAGAGTGTCACGTGAAGGAACTTAATTTCCTTGAAGATTTTCAAAGGCAGAAAAAGTAAGCAAACTCATCCTATGGAAAGTCTATTTCACTTTAACTTTCCTGGATTGGTATACTACCACAATAATTTTAAAAAACCAAAAACCTTGTCTAACTTAATTTTCCAATGAGGTTTTACAAGCTTGAAGTGCTTATTCCCATCTTGAAAAGAAAAATTGAGTTTAAATAATCTGGCATTGTACCCTCAACAGAAATATTCCCCTAAACCAGGAGAACAAATACATAGCACATGTGGTACAAAAGCAGGAACCTTTTAAAAGTAAACAAATGTCATAATTCTGGTTGTAAATGGCTAGATCCATTATCAGATACCCCCTGACTACAGAGCCCTTCAACATTTGTAAATCTGAAGCTACTTAACTTCCTGTCCTGCTGTGATTTTCTCATAACGTAAGCAACAGCATGGGGTAGAGTACTTTTAAGACTAGATTTGACTGACTGACAGACATTTTTCCCCATTGACTGATTACTTCAAACACAGGAATGTGTGTGGAGCATTGCATAAGGTTAGAGAACATTTTTCAGAGTTGGTTTCCAAAATTTAATAACTTAGTAAAATATACACATTTCATATCAAGTATTGTTACAAAATGATCCAGAAGAGTTGAGAGGGGGCATGTTCCTACTGAGTAAAAAGTTCCTGACACTGTAGCATCACTGATGTTGAATTAAAAAAAACCACCTAATGATGTAAAAAAATTTATACAAACTCAGGCTTTCAAAAAATCAGGTAAGTTAAGACTGAAGGTGAACTCTGTTTAAAAAAAAGTCACTTCATCATATATTCCAAAGGATTAATGTCAATATTTTCACTGATAACTTGTCACCATGAAAAAGTATGTTTAAAAACAGATGTTGAGTAACTGTGTTCCTTTCCTGAATTCAGGTGTTGGGCTAAACAGCTACTGGAGCTGATGTCTGCTTTTTTGTCAGGGAAACAGATTAATTTTGTCCAGCTACAGTGATATAAATAAGACTTCCATAGAACGCCCATAGTGTTAAGAGAAATTGGGGGAAGTCTTTACCAGTTGCGTATATTAAGATATCTGCTGGTCTTTCTAAAAAAGTCATTGTATCCAGAAAAAATTAGAAAGGTTATTTGATTTCTTCTGCACATTTAAACTGTACATCTTTGACCATAGCTTCCATATGATCAGCTTTAACTTCTTCTTCTGTTAGGTCTTCTGGATCCTGAGACACAATTATTTTAAACTCTTCATTTGGGTGGGTGGCAGATAGATCTATTGAAAAAAGTAAAACATTATTGCCTACAGTGTCCAAATATTGCAGTTTCATTTAGGGGCTGCAACTTAATTGTTCAGGCTCACACCCTCTGTCCTGACTCCTTGAGGAGGCTGGCTCAAGTCACTAGTTTGGAATGTGTGACCAGCAGGGACAATTGTGCAGTTTTGTTTTATAGGGAAATGGAGAAAGATGCAGCAATCAATCAAGTTCCTTTCTAAACTTGAGAAAAGAGTTATCCATAAGGTAGAAGTCTGACTGCAGGGAGAAAAGATACATTTTGTGAAGTCTGCATTTTGACACAAGAATACAAAGTCATCTTTTCCTTAGCCATACTCAGGCCTCTATTTATTACCAGATCATTAATAGAGTTGTCAGGCAGACTGAAGTGTTCCCCTATTGGTTTTTGAATGCTGTTATTTTCAGTTTCTTGGTTGGGAATAATAGACAATCAATGGACATTTTGCTAAGGATATTTTTCTTGTTTCAAAAATCCTTCTGTAATAACCCCAGATAAAACACTAGCAGGAATAGAGGATGATGATACATTTATGTGAAATAAGAAGAGATCAAGAGTGCATGCATGTACTTTGTATATAGTAATTTCTGGTCTATTATGTTACTATCAAGCCAGCCAGATCAAAGCAGTAGTGGGTGGGGGGTGCTCTAACCCCACCAAAACACTGAGTTTTTACACTGCCATAATTTTCTTCTTGAATAAACTTTGCTAGGGTAAACCCTGCTACCACTGATTAATAAAAATAATCACAGCCTCCAGAAAATTTAGACGTTCTTTAGCAAAGCGTAAGAGTTTGGGCTAGAACTAACGAAGAAATTATTTTCTCTTGCTAATGACATCTATTGCAAATAATCCAGATTTTAGCCCATAATGTTTTGAGAACTGGGTACGTCATGGAACACAAAGCTGACTAGCTATTAAACAAATTATTTAGAGAGCAAAACTAACTTTCACTGGCACACTTTCCATCGGTACCAGTACTTTCAGATTACAGATTATATTTTTCTAGAAAAACTATTTTATAGACACCTAACTAATAGAAGCATAACAAGAAAGTGTCCATGTGACATGCTGGGAAAAGGATCTGTACGGACAAATTATGGCAGAGGAATGGGATTTAAGCTGCAAAAAAGTATCAGCAACCTCAGTCTGTAGCATAACAAGAAAATTTCTTTAAGATACTGTTTCAGGGGTACCTCACACCTAGCACATTGGTATATTAAATGGGGATTAAAAATGCTGGAGAAATTGTGGTGAAAGGAGATTTTTATGCATAAATGTCCATGCCTAGTCAGTGTGCTGGAATGCAACTGATAATCAACTTTCACAAATAACTGGATAAATCTGTTAGTCTTTAAAAGTGCCACAGGAGTCTGTTTGTTTTTCTGCAATAGACTAACACAGCCTCCCTTTTATCCTTTGATAATCCTCCTGGGGCTTCTCAGTGGAAATGGTCACACATAAGATAATTCTTCTTTCCTTATCTGGTAGAAAGGCTAGTGATTCCCCTCACCCCAGTGGGAGGCTAAAATAGTGGAACTCTAGAGGAATAGTTAAAAAATAGGACATTATTATGGGCATGCATACCCAGTAAAATAAGACAGATATTTGGTTAACACTTATTCAATACTCCAAGTACAGTCATAGGAAAAAAGCACCCTCATTTTGAATACTAACATTTGATAGACATGCTGGATTTGTTAAATGTGTAGTCTAATAAAAATAATTAGAAATGACATCATGGGTAATCTCGATGCTCACTCCAACAATAGTTACACATTAATGGATCTCTCTAAACATTACTGTACAGCGTTTCCTTACAACAGTGAGCTTTTGCTTAATGACTATTTCTTGTGTCTGATAATTACAGTGCTAGGATCTGTAAACCTGTCAAAACTTCTTAAAGAACTAGAGTAAACCTAGCTTGAAAGGAGCTTTTTGAGCCTGCAACTGTAAGGTAGGAAGTTAGAGGCAAGACTGGTCAGTCTGCTTCTAATGTGCAGCCATTAACTTTAACCTCTCTGCTGTATCAAGAACCACTGCATTAGTGCATATTTGGGTTATCTTTCTGGTTTTAAAGACCAGAACACTCTCCTCTAATTTGAAAGCTTAACTTCTATACACACTGACAGATAACTTTCCCTGGGGAGGCTTTTATTTGCTTGGTTTTCTGAATTGTTAACCTTAACTGAAATACAATGAAAGCTCCCAACTTTGATAGACAAAAGGTTAAATTCTGGAAAAGAGAGAAAATCTTAGGAAACACCATTCACAGGTAGGTGTCTATTCGGTTAAACCACACCACCCCACCCCAAAGGAAATTAACTGCTTTTTAAACATTTTTAAGCATATTCTGTTCTCTTCTTTGGTTTGATAGTGTGGGCTTTGAGATTTCCAAGATATGAATATTTGTTAGCATTTACCGTTTTCTTGTGACTGGCTGTTAAATTGCATCTTTGCCTGTCTTCTTTCCAAGGCTAGTTGCCGGTTCCTCTCAATTCTTTGCTGTTGCTCCTCTGTTAAGGTAGTAGTTGAGTGAGAATCAAATTCTTCCCTCATGTTTTCAGAGAAGGGATCCAATTCTTCAGGAGACATTTTGAGACCATTTCCCCCTCCACTACCTGTAGCAAAGGCATAAGTAAAAACCATCAGCACTTTTCAAGCCAGAGCTTTACCATTACAGAAACCAAAAGTTTCAATGTAAAATCTAAGATGGTAAAAACATGTTAGAAAATACATTTCAAAAGTGAATGCACAGGAGTTTCTGTGGGTTCTATGTTTTTTGCCATCTTGTTTTGGCACTGTCAGTGTCCAGAGGTTGTGCTTGTAAATTAGAAAAGAGTAAGAGGCAGGTCACAGGGCTTGTCTTTCACACACAGTGTTGCAACAATGCAGAAGAGCTTTTCCCATTGTCGTAGTTAATCCGCCTCCCTGTGGAGTGGTAGCTATGTCAAAAGAAGCAGTGTTGTCTACAGCAAGGGTTAGTGTGGTATAACTGTATCACTGAGGGGGTGTGGATTTTTCACACCACTGAGTTAGTTATGTCTGTAGTGTAGACCAGGGGTCGGCAACCCCCGACACGCGTGCTAGACCTGGCACGCAATCCAAGCCTGAGTGGCACACGGCACCGCTCAGGCTCCCCCGCTGGCCCCGTAGCTGAGGGCCCCTGTTGGCCCTGCCTCCTGCTGGACGGCAGGAGGGGAGCAGAGCGGGTCACGTTGCCCCACCCGCCCAGAGCCGCACCACTGCCGGCAGGCAGCCTCCAGTTCCTGGCCCTGGCTCCGGGTGGGCCACGCTGACCTGCCCTCCTGCCGGCCATGGCCGGCGCCAGCTCTGCCGCAGCAGCACGGCTCTTGGCTGGCTGAGGCGACATGACCCACTCCGTTCCTGCCGTCCAGCAGGGGCCCTCAGCTGCGGGCCACCCCTGTGGACAGGAGCCAGCCCTGGGGCCGGAAACTGGAGGCCACCCACTGGGGGATCCCAGCCCAGGTCCCGGCCAGTAGGGCACTGGAAGCCTGGCCCTGCCCCCAGCACCTGCTAAAGGTGCAGTGAGCAGGGCTGGCACAGGGCCGGCAAAGGTTGCCGACCCCTGGTGTAGATAGATGAAAGCCTTGTAAAGGGTCTCGATTTTCTGCTGTGCCACATTTTCCATTCATGCAACATAATGGGGGGTTAAAACTGACTGATTCTTTGATGCTGGGAACCAACAAGACCTGTTCAATTACAATTGTTTGTTTAACTGTCACTAAAATGTCTAAACAACCAGTTAGTCTTTAGCACTCTTCCTTATGCTGCTGCAAATAGACACTACTCATCACCTATGGTTGCCATATTTTACAATATGCAAAATGAAGGCACAACAAAATTGAGTGATTGGTCCAAGGGCACAGTGGGGAATTAGAAGTCAGGAGTTCCTGGTTCCTACTCCAATATGGGCACACCCGCTCTCCCAGCAGTGTGGAGGATTAGGGTGTTCTTTCACTATTTTTCCCCAACTGGGGCAGGAGGAAAGGGAATAAGTCTCAGAAAGCTGGTGTTGAAGAACAAGTCAATCGACATCCCTGAACATTCTCATGCCCTGAGTGCATTAACAACTGCGTGGCAGTGATTTGAAGGACAAAAAGAAAATGATACAGTGCACCATACCTTTAGTTCAAGTTTATTAACTCCTCAGTCTGTAAAATTATTGTTTTACTGTAACATGATTTTAAAATCTAGTGTATGGCACCATCGCACAGAAAATCTGATAACTAGACAGACACTGTCGGCAGGAGCCATTTGTTTTCATGTACGTGGCTGCTTAGGGTTGCATTATATTACTAACAAATACAAGCAACAGCAAATACAGCCACATTAGTTTAATGGTACTGTCTCACAGAAGCCCCGAGAAGAGGGAAAAGATGATTGCAACCCTCTATGGACCTGCTGATTTATTCACTGTATAGCACCAAGCTATGGTCTAGAGTGGAGAGTTTCCCAGATTGCAGTCACTGGTATAGGGGCAACAGTCACTGATCATTAATCTAGGAAGCCCTCGGCAGTAACTAACACCTCATCTAGATACTTTGGAAGTACTGAAGAAAATTCATAGCACAACCTGAACAGATTTTATCCACAATCAAACAAGCAGACAAGAAAGGTGGTAATATGGTTCATCAGTTCTATCACAGATAAGCTCTCAATAAGCAATCTGGACTTAAGGAAGAACTCTGATCTGTTTCTCACCCTGACATTATTACAATTTATTTCATTCTAACTGAGTCCTGGGCCTGGTATATACTTCCCAAGGTTTATAGCAAGATACGCAAGCTACATAAAAAAAACTTGTGCATCTCCCTTCGACTTTCTAACACCTACTTAACCTCCCTGTCTCCACTGCACTGAGTTGAAGGCAAATGCCCTCCCCACTTTTGACACAGCGCTACTCTTCCTGAGGGGTGAACTTAGAGTGTCAACTTCCAGATCAACTGAGCAGGTCTTCACTGACCGCTCAAATCGAACCAGACAGATCAAAATGACAACAGCAACTATGCTGCTGTCAGTGTAGATTTTCCCCTACTCTCTTTTCCTGAGAGGAAAACATTTTTCCATTGACTTTAATAGGACTGGTGTCTGGTTCATTTGAAATGCTTATTAATTGTATAAAGAACTCTTGCATTAGCCAACAATATTCAATATTCCCCCTTTTTAAAAAAATTGTGTGACTAAGATAGTGGAAAGAGTTAGAAACAGTAGATATACAGACAGTTAAGTAATACAGTAGTAGCAGCAGTCACCAATAAATACTTTTAACAAGAAAAGAAACATATGGACTGATCATTCCTTTTCTGAAAGCTACTCAGATAGATCGATCAATCTATCGGAATGTAGAGCCTAGACTTAAATTGCACCTGGATCAAAGCAAAATTAGCAAAATTCTTCAAGTCTTCTACAGAGCCATGGTATTAAAAAAAGAGGCCCAGATAAAACTAACAGGTTTTTCCCCTTATGAGGATGCAGATGTTTTAGTTTTTCATTGTACCTTATTTTTTCATTGATTGTAAAAGTGGATAACAAGTTAATGTTTAAATAGTTAACTACTGAAACACAGCAGAAAAGCATACATGCCTTCATTACTTGTAAAATCTTCATGCAAAATGGGAAGATCAAGTCTAATTCGCTTTAAGCAGGTCTGAAAATGAGAAGAGATGCTGTTTATTTCAGATGGATGTTTTCACCAACGCATCTTTGCATTATTTCACAGAAAAACAACAGTTATAGAAAGCTTAATGAAACTTCACTGGCAAACTTAAATACAACTGAGACTATCGAATATAAGCAGAGAGCTTCCTGCCACCACCAAGCACATGCATCTTTAAAAACATCTTGATAATTGATGTCCTGCATAGTGCAGAAGGAAGAAAACCACATTGGGGGGCCCCCCAAGAAAAGAAAATCAGCTCTGTGATACTTCCTTCCATCTACTCACCCTTCTCTCTCACTCACACTCATCCCCCAAATGGAAGAAAAGCTAGACTTGGCAGTATTCTTCCCCCTCCTTCCAAAAAAAAACTTTAGTACAGTTTATGAAGATTAATACCATTTTAATTCCTACAGCACCTACGATCTTCCCCTGCCTTTCCTCCAAGCCCCAGATGCTGCAATGTGCCACACTAGACTGGTAGTAAAAATCAGCCTAATTACTGGTCTTGCCATTTCAATGCAGCTTGAAGCAAGTATTGCAGGGCCACTGGCTTCCACTTTTTTTGGCTCACCTTTAACCTGTTCCACTAGGGTAGGAAAACTGTGCTACATCCTTATCAAAATTTGAGAGATTTTGAATTACTTTGTTCTCATCCACATGTTCTTGGGTAAGAGATTGTTATAAGGCTTTCTAAGTATTAGATGAAGTCAGATAAAATTTAACATGACTCATAAATGAACTCTAGCAGTATGACTTGAATTTCTCCAACAGCCAGGTAAAAAAGGTATTGCAGCCCGTTTTACTTTTAATCAATACCAGAGGAAAGTAGAGCTTGTCCACAATCTCAAGAAGCTCATCTCTTGCTGGGCTTCTGGAGAGTAAGTGTTCCTACCGCTGACCCTTTTAATTCTATCTCGCCCCCCCTCCACACCCCTAAAGGTCTGTGCCTTTTTCACTATTCCTTGCAATTCCTCTTTTTTCCTGTTGCTCTGTTTGGGCAGAAACTTTAGCCTGTTAGAAGTTAGTTTTCCTGGTTCCTCATCTTCCTAGATGATAAGCAATGATGAAACAGCACACCTACTATACACTCTGGTGCAGATGTACATGTAAAAATGAATTCCAGCACTCCAAAATAACTTCTTTAACAAGGGAAGCCTTAACTATAACAAGGGATGCCTATAAAAGTGGCAGTATGTTCTCTAAAACATTATTTTGAATGAAAGATAAATAAATTATTTAGAAGTGCATTATATGTTAACACTGATTGAGAGTTTTTACTTCAATTAAATGAACATCTGGATTTAGTTTAATTAATAAAAAAGGAGTGCATTAATTATCTTCCTTTTTTCCCCACAGTCTTAGCCACCCAAACTCTACACCCCTTGTACAACATGGTATTTATAACAAAAATGAAAAGCACATGATTAGTACTCACCTGAACTTCCTTTTTATTTCCCAATGACTCCACTCTGTCAATGAAATCATCAAACTGCAATTTAGGAAACAGCCTGTGAGCCCAGTGTTCCATGTGTCTTAAAAGTGTCTTCAAGTCCTCTGTCTGGAACAAATACCAGACATTCAATTCCAACAGCTGGATGAATTTTCAGATTTTAGAGTGAGAAATATTTTCAAAGACATTAGAAGCATTCAATTTTTGCAAGTCTGAAAATCTCTTGGAAACTGAATAGGTAAGTATCAGGTGGTCTTATATTAAAGTAGGTAAGTTCATGATTGGCTACCCTCTTTTGTAATAGCTCATAATAGAAGAATAGAACACCATAAGAATAGAATACGATAAGAATAGTGATCACATTCAGGTATACAGGATAGACTTTAAAAGCACCTTTTCAGAAATCTACTAAATGATAATTTTTTGTAAACAAAAGCTCTTAAACAAAACAGAAAAACAAGTGGTGAAAGATTCTTTAGTACAATTGTGATAATCAGGGTCCAGACATCCCAAGAAGAGAACAGAAGGTTCAACTTTTCTTTCTGGGGAAGTTAAAACAGGTGATTGCATATTGTATTATTGTACTAGGGAAGTGTACTGAGTAAGGTCTTTCGAAAGCGTGCTATGTTTTGAACTTGATTGTTCTGAGATATGTATTCTAGTCACATGTTAGTTTATACTTTAATGTTAAAAATTAAATTATAGCTGTTGTGGAAACCATAACTTAGAATTTCCTGACTTTTGTATGCGTAAAACCTAAACTACAATGTTAAGTTAATTCACCAAACTATTCAAAAACACTAAAGGCAATTTTTGTCAAGGATAGAATAAGCAGTTTTATTGCCCCCCTCAAAGTTTAAAAACAATCATTCTGTAGGCAACAATCAACGTATTAAAAGTTTCAGCAGAATGGCTCCAGTTTAGGAAGTTAAGAATAAATGGTTTAAAGTCAGGATGCATTTTTTAATCATATTTTTTTTCAACTGATTTAGCTTAATATCCCTGAAAAGACCCATCAAGACACATCTGGCATAGTGTTAGCTGGCCCTGTTTTAGTCTAGGATAAAGTCTGCATGTATTTTAGAAGGTAATCTTTGACTTCATTCTACAGGTTTACTTCACTCTTCCCAATTACAAAAAACCCAGTCACACAACTTTGTTCAATCTATGGTCATAAGAATTGTCCAATATTTCTTACTTCATGTCCTTTACCCTTGAATTTTGCATTATCAAACATATGTCGCAAGGCTGGAAGTCCTCTTTCTGAAATTAACCTGTGAATATGAAAAATGTCCTATGTTATTGGAAAACCATTTTTAACAACAGTTTTTCAACTAGAAATTCTAAAGCTTATCATGAGAGCTCAGTCAGGACTCGGGCTACACTATACGGTGCTGAATACAAACATAAGAAAAAAAGTCCCAACCCTAATAATTTACAGCCTATGTGAAGCAGAAGAAGGCCAGTTCTAGTATACGGTTAACCAAAAGGTTAATATTATTGAATGTTTCCAAGACACCAAAATGTGATATCCTAAAATAACATTTAGCATACTTAAAATTAACACATCTTTAAAATATAGGGGTTCAGCCCTATTTACTTTCCCATTTAAAGTCACTGAGATTTACATGTAGAAAGAAATCATTTTTTACTCTCTAGCAATGCTTCCTAGCTCCTATAAACATAAGTTCAGGAGCAAGAGTTTGTATAATAGCTATAAAAATCAGGTGCACTTTAAAAGACTGGATGACACCCTGAAAAGATCGTTAGTCTAAAATCTCATTCTGAAGAATGTCCTAATTAAAAATAAAATCAAACAAAAACCTGAAAAAATATTGCTTTGGCAAACTGAAACTTGAAATAATGGACAGACAAAAGATATTATACAGAAAAAATGCAGTCTCACATACAGCACTTTACCAGTAAAATGAATCGTTTTCCATGTCACAAGGTACATATAATAAAGTATGACTTATGATAACAGCACTTAAAAGTTCGAAAGGGGTAGCCATGTTAGTCTAATTCAGCAAAAGAAACAAGGAGTTCTCTGGCATTTTTAAAGACTAACAAATTTATTTATTGCATGAACTTAGGTGAAAAACAAAAAACTAAGGCTCATTCTGCTACGAGCTAAATATATTCATCTCTAACATCCTCAACATAAACTTGGTAATGATCAAGTGGGTAATGTGGAAACAGATAAACTCCCTCATATCTATATATGTCAGGCAGCCACACAAAGAATATTATTTGAACCCTGAAATCACCAGAACATAAACATTCTACAACAAATACCTTTGAGCATCTAATTTAGGTATTGGCCTTTTAATTGCTTTCTTTGTAGACACAGGGGAATCCTTTGTTTGTGATGGTTTATTTCCATCTGGCTCTGACAAATAGAACACAGCATACTGTAAGTCTATAATACAAGTCACACCAACTATCTTTACACAAATTAACATTTTACATCTTTATGTTCTATTAATATTTGACCGGACAGCACCCAAGGTGTGGGTACAACACAGATTTATATAGTGGCACATTTTGTTTGATTTTCTGTTTCTTACTCGTTTCTAACAGTTAGCCTTTTCAACCGCTGCTATGTGCTGAGTAAAGGTTTCCGAGAACTCTCCATGGCGTCTCCGAGGTCTCTTTCTGGGTGGTAACAACTAATTTAGAACCCATTATTTTATATATATCTATATAGATAGATATAGATATATATAGTTGGGATTATTTTTTCCAGTGTGCTTTACTTTCCACTTATCGACTCTGAATTTCATCTGAAATTTCTTTGTCTAGTCATCCAACCCCCTTTCACTCCTTCCATTCTGCTTTGGATTGATTTCCTGATTAATTTATATCATCTGCAAACATTGCCATTTCCCTGTTATGCTTAGGATGCTGATTTGGCGAAACGTTACAATTCCTGTTCCATTTAAAACAAAAAAAAGTCACCTTGCAATGTGTGCTAGTGTTTTATTACTGGTAAAGTGAAACAAGTGACTTCCACTGTTTTGTTTCACTGTTGTACTATTAATTACTTTTATTATTACAAGAACAACAGATTTTTCAGAACCAAAATGTATTTTAAAAGACCTTTTTAAAAAAAAAAACAAAAAAAACAGGTGTTTTGACGGGGAAGCGTTCAACACAGAAAATGCTTCTTTCTCCTGCAAGCTTTGTCATGCACTATGAGGTCCAATTTTAATTTACAGAAGCAGGGAGAAGTTTTCCAAACAATTTTAGGTATACAGAATTTATTTTATAAACCAATTTAACAGAGTATGACACTAACACTACAGTCAGTTTCATAGTATTTTAGTATCAATGTTGCAATATAGATTCTTTAGTTTTAAAGAATATTCACCTTCATTGGCTATGGCTCCTTCAACTCCTTCATCTCTCCCAGGGGAAGAAGGAGGTGGAAAAGGTGGAAATGTTTCATCTTCAGTATCTTCATACCCAGGAAGATCAAACAAGTTGTTTGCTAGTGGATCTATCATCTTCACAGATAAACCTTTTCCCCTGGAGAAGAAGGCCGAATGAACATTCAAACAGTTAAACAAACCAACCAACTATGGGATGGAGTGGGGGGATCAGGCCATGAAGTATTAAAGAGGTAAATATTTTGTCTGACGATACCTGCATTTGCATGGAAAATGTTTGCCAGTTAACACAGGGGACAGACACACCATGCCAATTAGTCTAAGAAATAAAAAGGATGGGACATTTAAATAATGAAACTGTTCAGTCAATTTGTGGACTAGAAACAAGAGGGTGGGGAAAAAAAACTTTATCCAAACAGTTTGACAAATATACCAGATTGCCAACTAACCTATTTATTTTATTCCAAAGGGGTATACGATAAATAAATCTGTTAGTCGTTAAAAGTGCCACAGGACTCTGTTGTCTATTTATTTTATGACAGGGTTGCTTGCCATGGAAAATGGCATCAGAACGCCGCCTTGGATTGAAAAAATATTAAATGATTCGGGGTATTTTTGATGAAGAAAACCAACGTTTTCTGGGGGAAAAAGAAATCCAATGCGCTCGAACACAAATCTTTGTGCTTTCAGTCACAGACTCTAAGCACACGTGACTGGGGCTCGAAATAAAGCTTCCCCCTCCCGCCATGCTACTCAATGCCCCTCCCCCATGGGAATGACCCACGTCCCCAAACTAAGGAAAAATAGGGCCACGGCCCATTGATACAGGCGCCTCGTCTACTCCTCTCCAGGCCGGGGGCAAAGCACTAACCAGCCTGCCGACTGTCGGCGAGACCCCCCAAGAGAGGAAGCCACCCCCAGCCACTGAGGGCAAGCGCGGGGCTGAAAGAACCGAGCCCGCGCGGGGGTACACGGCCGCCCGCGGTCTCTGAGGAGACCCAACCGTCCCTGTGCAGTTACCTCAGGGCCGCCGGCCGCGCCGCGCCGCGCCCCTCCTCCGGCGCCACCAGTTCCGGCGGCTGGACGGACGACAGCGACCGCCCCCCGCCTTCTCCCACACGCGCCAGTCACGCTCGGAGTGGCGAGCGGAAAAGATCGCGAGAATACGTTCGCGAGCTCCCCTCCTGCCCAATCAGGAATGACATCCCGCGCGAGCGGGCTTCAACGTCACCGCCGCGCGACGGGGGTGCAAGTTAGGGGCGCTGCCTTTTGGCGCCAAAAAATCCCAACCGTTGTTCCCCCACGGCGGCCGCGGCCTCGCGTCCTCCAGTCCCCTCCCCCACCGACTCGTCCCTCCGCCTCAGGGCAGGGCTTCTCCCGCCTTTTTTGAATGGTGGGGTGCCTGGGGGCGCCTTACAACAGCAGTTCGTTCTGAATAGCTCATTTATCGATTCCTTCCGGCTGATTGGGAGAGGCTGGCGTGTGGCCTGGCTCAGAAATAATCCCCGCGTTATTAGGAGGCTGATTCTTGCCTAGTCTAGTCTGGGGTTCTGTGTCCAGGTCCATAGTACCCATGATGAACTCCCAGAGAAACCAGTGTAGCTATACGAGTACCCATGGAGCTGTAACACTTTGGGGGATGTCCTCATCTCCCAAAACATTTTATATAGGTAGAACCAGAAAGAGCAACTCATTGTCGCTCCAAACAGATTTGCTAAAACAAGCAAATAAACAGCAGAGGTTAGCTGTCCTACCTTTCAGACCAAGCAAAACCCACCCTCACCCCCCCAAAAAGCCAGCAGGCCAAGAAGCTTAAGAGCACTTGGAGGGTTCCCCAGCCCCTCATCCCGCTGCCCCTATTTCTGTTTTTGGTAAATACATTCATCTTCCCGTGTGGCCACTCTCCGGTGCCAGCCGCCAGGGGAATTGGAGGGGAGGAATCATGCAGCATATGCATTGGGGTGGTGGGTGTGACGTCATGTCAAACACACCCACAGCCGCAGGAGGCTACCCCAGCCTTGGGCCCAGCCACGACTCTGCAAGACTTTTCATTCTTTTGGGGGGCTTCTTTACTTAGCCTCTCACCCAAAAAGAAGCCCAACCTGCAGCTGGCAGATTATAAGCAGCTGGGCTTCCTGACAAGCCCAGGTCCATTGGGATAGCCGTGTTAGTGTATTGCAGAAAAACAGCAGAGTCCACAAGCCCATCTGGCACTGACTCAGGGAGGGTAATGATGATGGGGTGGCATCTCAGTGGTCCAGTTATCGTTGAGCAGGAAGGTAGCAACCCTAGCAAGCCTCACCCCATCCCCATAATATTTGTCAGGACCCTGTTAGGGGGCACCCTTTGGTTGAAGCTGTTGCCCTAGTGCAGCCATGGAGTTGGCCCACTTGCCTAGGGTTACCAGACGTCCGGCAAAAGGAGGACATGTCCTCCTTTTCACCTTCATGTCCTCTGTCCGGCAGGCATTTTAAAAATATGTGATTTTGTCCGGCTTTTTACTTATGATTAAAATGTCAGTTTTTTTATATGAAGCTACCGTCTATGCTCACATCTAACCTGAGAATTTTAGGGTCCAAAATATGCCTGAAAAGCTGGGTTCGGCTAATCCGCGGATCACAGCCAAAACCAGGGCGGAATGCTGCGTTCCGATGCATTCTGCCCAGGGGCCCAGCAAAGTGGCAGACTCGGGCAGAATGCTTGTTCCACCCTGTCCTGCTGCGGCGAGGCTGGGGAGTTTCAAAGCTCCTGCTCTGAGCGGCCTGGCCCAGGAGCGGTTCTGCTGGCCACCCCTGCAAGCTCTGGACTTCTGGCCAGGTAAGGGGGGCTGGGAAAGGGCCATGGGGGGGAGAGAGCAGAGGATCTTGGAAAGGGCTGCGGTGGGGGGGGGGGGGAGAAGAGGAGCCAGGAAGGGGCCCTGGGGGTTGGGGAAGGGTGTGTCCAGAGGATCTTGGAAGGAGCCGCGAGGGCGGGCAGATATTAATATTACATTTTCTCCATGTCCTCCTTCTCGTATTTCCCTGTCCTCCTTTCCATGCTTTGGAATCTGGTAACCCTACACTTGCCTGATCTTAATTTACTGAAGTGATCCAGTTTAAAACAAATTAACTTAGTCTCTCACCTACGGATCCATTCAGTGTCTCATTCCAGGGGTAGCACCTTTGGGATAGTTGATGCCACATGAATGAGACTCATAAAGCAAAAGCTAGGAATGGCTCCATTTGATTGTCAGTGTGGTATTGCCACCCCCAAGCATTCACAAATTATAAATGAAGCCTGACAAAAAGCATTAGCTCTATCTATATATTGTGGGCTCTTTTTATTTTCCTTCTTTTTTTTGAGCCTTTTGGTCAGTCTCAGGTCACATTTTCATACTTTCTCCAAAGTTCAGGACTGGAACCTCTTTTTTTTTTCTCCCCAATTAAAACAAATTCTCATTTAATGGCAGGATTTTGGGAGTTGGACTTTAAGTAAGGAATATGTCAGTTACTGAGAGTTAACACTTCATCAAATATAACAACATTTAATTGAGTTATACTAAAAAAATTAGGATTGAGATTTTATCATATAATTTACCACGGGCTTCCATGTTGCCAGCATCACAAATAATGTCTTTTTTGTCTTCAGTAGATCTCAGAAATGTAAATTGCAACCGAAAAAATAATTTTCCAATCTGTCTTTCATATTTCCTTATGGATATGAGATAAAACTCAACACAAGAAATTTATCTAATAATTTGTATTATTCTTAATATGATAAATAAAACAACTATTAACATGTTTCAATTAAGCCAAATAACATTTGTATTCTTCCATTAAGAACTAATTTTATGTATCATAATTAATTCACATTTAATGTGCTTTCAATAATGACATGTGAAAGGAAGCATAATTACTGAAAATAAAATTTCCAAAGCCATGGCAACACTTCTTTTTTTACTACATCATCATCATCATCATCATTAATAATCACTATTTACATTAACAAGGAAAATCTCCACAAAAGAAGAAATCATAAGAATAGTTTATATGTGCTGGGTGCCATGTGAACACATTGTTGATTCAAGTGTATTACTGTGTTTTGTCTTTTTCTTGATGTTTCCTTTAATTTTTAATATATTTTTGTCTATAAATTTTGAATTATTTAGCTCTGCTGATTAAGGGATATATTTTTTATTGTTCCAGAAGGGGGGGAAATTGATTCTCCAACCATCTGGTTTTAAGTAGTGCAAAGATATCTTTATTTATTCAGACTTGTCTACACTAGAAAACATTTATAACAAATTTTCTAAGTTCTTAAAACTGATACAGTTGTATTGAGGTTAGCAACACTGGGATCCATAACACAGACAACCCCCTTGGTTCTGGCAGCTGTTTTCAGCACCATATTAATTAAGCCTCATCAGGAGAGCCTCTATTAACACAGTCCTGAAAATGGCTTAAGGAAGGATCTTTTGCAGTTCCTAGATTGTGCGATTTCACAAAATAAAGCAAAAACTTCCATTACAACTGGACATTCCTATGAATAAGATCATCTCTTTGAGACATGTTATCTATAAAGCAACAAGTCTGATCAAAATAACCTACCTGTCTATAACTAATAGAGCTATTTAGTTAAGCAAATAGGAGTGTGTTTCTCCACTGACTTCTTCGTTTCTGTGTCAGGTTTGTTCATGCCTCCAAGATGCTGCCAGACACTGCTCAACTCTACTCCCACCACTTAAGCTCTGTTTAATAGTTAGTAACTCACACTCTTGTCCTCTTCACTTTGCTAACCAAGCCAGCTTCCTCACTACCTTAGTTTCCTTCTCCTACAGCTATCTGTATGCCTTCATCCATGCCACCCCTGTGCATGGATTCCTCTCTCTAATTCAGTCAGGCACTTACTCTCTCCTCTTAAAAATTCCACTAGAAAATTCACTCTTTCTGTCAATCTCACAATAATATGACAGTAGTCATATTACTAAAAAATGCTGTCACCAGTCAACTTTTTAAAAAATTAGACTATAAATCAGCATCACCCAATAGGTCTTCAAGTACATACAGTATCCGATCTTTGTTTTTGGATAATTCAACTGTAATCACCATAGTACAGGGTCTCTGTGTTCAGTTGTATCCTGTGGGCAATCATGCTGTTATTTCTAAACAAATAATAAATAAGTTTAAAATAATAACTACTGTTATTCTTTTAATAAAGCATCTGACGAAGTGGGATTTTCTCCCACGAAAGCTCATGTGATAAATAAATTTGTTAGTCTTTAAAAGTGCCACAGGATTCCTTGTTTGTTTCATTTGAAACAAACACCCCGAAAGCAGAACAAAACTATTATCTCATTCCAGCATAAATCAAAGAGCTTGTATGACAAGGATGCAAATTTAGGTGAGCCGTTGGACCTAAACCAAAGGATCTGATTAGGAAAATAGAGGTGGTGGTATTTTTTCAGGGTTTGCTGAAAAAATAAACTCAGCTTATGTGAGAAAGCAATATGAAACACTGTTCAAAGAAGATTATGTGCAAATACAGTGTACGAATATTCTAAATAAGAATTAAATAAGGAAGAATTAAATAAGCAACAATTTTGACATTTTAGATTATCACCTATCATCACTTCGCAGAAATGAATGAGGTGGTTTGCAACAATATGAACAAAAACAATTTCTACAGTGGTCAATACATTGCTGTTATAAATTAAGTAGAAACAATATAAAAAGATTAAAGCAACGTTTCATACAGAATGTCTCTGTAACAAGCACACTGCTTTGTTAAAGCAGTATTTGTACACAACTTTAAAAAAATCATTTTTTTGAAATGTACTTTATCAAGTGACATTGATTATTTTTCCCAGGAAATGAAGAACCAGCCACATGCTGATAAAATAATGTTTTAAAAAATCAAACTTGCTTGTATTATTGAAAGGCCTTTTGGTTCTTAGTTTTAAATGAGATATAGATGCTACTTGCTGGTTTCTATATTGAACAGTATATTTTGCCTGAAAATTTGGAGAAAATTAACATTGTAGTTTCTATTTTTGTAATTCTCTTTTCCAGTTTTGTTCTGCAGAGCAAATGTGACAAAGACAGCCATGTGTTAAATATGTCATACAAATGTAAAAAACTGAAAGGTTCACAGTTAAATTATTTCCAAATTTGTTACTCCAAATTCTACTGTCAATTCACACAATTTATTCAAGCAATTAATGCAAAACAAATGAACTTTACAAAAGTTAGTCATGATTAATCACATTTTTAATTGCATTGTTAAACAACAGTGGAATACCAATTTAAATTTATCATCAATATTTTTGGATGTTTGGGGCCAGGGCCACAAATGAGGCTGGGAGCTGGGGCCGACCAAGAGCAGGGCATGGGCTGCAGCCAGAAGTGGGGCTCGGGTGCAGGATGTGTCCAGGAGCAGAAGTCAGGGCTGTAGTGGAGATGGGGTAGAATGGGGCTGGGTGGTACTTCCTCTCCACCCCCATGGGGACTGATCTAGGTCCCATGCTGCTCCTGAAGGTGGGTGCACTTCACAGTCTGGGGCCCTCTGAAATAGACTATAACCATTAAGTTCTACATAAAACTGTGCAGGTCACTGAGCAGTAATATTAATTTTTTTGCATGCAATCTAGATTTAGAAATTGAGCTAATTTGGTGGTGCAAATTACTGAATATATAAACCACATGTGGGCACTTTGATGGAGGAAAGGAAAAATGTATCCTTTAAAGCCAGCTACTCATGCCGATGGCATGGGGATGAAGATTATAGTAATCTACTTTAAAGAGTTCTATAAAAGCTCTCTGCAAGACTGCCCTCCCTGTGCCTCAGTTTCACCATCTGTAAAATGGAGGTGATGATACTAATTTCCTTAGTAAAGTGTTTTGAGATCTATGAATGAAAAGTGCTATAGAAGAGCTATTTATTTGTTATTTGAACCTTTAATTTTCCAAACTCATTACATATACCCATTATATTGGTATAATTGAGGTTATATTGTATAGTCAAACAAAGCAAAATAGATCAGGTGGCCAGTGGCAAAAGATAAGGAGTGACATGTAAATACGTATCCTATACAGTACAATAACAAAACAACTAAGGGTTAAAGTTGTGATAGGGAGCAATAATTTGCAATGTGCTAGTAAAATACACACCTGATTCTCCAAGACTAATATAAGCATTATTGCAGACTCATAGTATAATAGCAACAGAATCCTCCTCGTACAGTTGAGCAATTTAGTGGTTTATTTCACAAAGCCCTCAGCCCTTATTTTATACAGGTAGCTGTTGAGAGGGAGAAGATGGCCAGTGTCACTGCTAATGCTGTTTTTTGTGCATTACATGAATGCCTTTCAAACGCTGAGGCCTAATCAAAATTATAAAAAAAAAGAAGTATTTTTACCATGTTAACTAACATAGTAAAATCCCAGTATAGGCAAAGCATTTGTTTTCCTGTGTGGTAGCTAGTGAAGGTAAACCAAACTTCCTGCTAGTGTTCACCCGGACCTGCTAACAACATTTAAAACTATAAATGGTCATTTCTGCATTAGGATTATATCATGTGTTAGTTATCACATGTTAACTAATGGTAAAAACTACACTTTTACATCATGTGGAAAATGCCTTTGGGTTCCTGGGCAGATTTGATGGCATGATCTGGTACAACTTGCTGCAATTTTTAATGTCTTTCTAATCTTTTCCACAGAAATCATAAGATGGCCCTTTGTTTACCTCGATTATTACAGGTATCAGGCTCCAGGTACCAACTCACTCTATTTTGGAGGCATAGTCTTTATTTTCATTAATGTCCACTTTCCATACATGCCCTGTTTAAATGTTGACAAACATGCCCATTTCCACGTTGGGTTTTTTAAGAGTTCTCATATATTGCTATCATAGACATTTTAACAGATTTGGGACCAATTCTGCTCTCAGTTACACTGATGTAAATTGATTGATTTTAGTCCAAGTACTGATCTGGTCTGAGAGTCACTTCATGGTGCCAGATTCTGCTCTGAACACGTTCCTGGTGTAATTCAAAGTAGAATGTAGCAACAGAATTTAAAGTTTCATTGACTTTTAGCACTGAGCACAACTGTAGTGGTTTAGCTACAGATTTTTGCTAATTAATTGACTATTGATGTCTTGGTAAATAAAAAAACAGTTCTTCAAACTTTTACTCCCATGAGTATTTTTATACAAGTAATTCACAGAAGTTTGGGGTTATGTATCTGGGTAAAAATTTGCAAGTTTAGACCCTCTCATTTATTATATTTTTAATATTAACAAGTAAGAGTTAATAAATTGGTCCTGATCCTGTAGTTCCAGCTATGCAGAATCTTATTGCTTTAAATGAGACTCCCTGCAAAAATAATGGTCAGCCTATACGGATCGGATTGCAGAATCTGGGCCATTGTTTTAATAACTAGATACCTATGTGCCATATAATACTATTTTATTTGTATTTTCAGTCAATTCAGAATCTATCTTTATTTTCTCATTTTAACCCAAAGTGGCATATTATAGGCCTTGAAAAGCTATAGGGTGAATACATTCATTTTCCTATTGTTTTAATATTTCTGATTTGTGCTTTCAGTATAAGTATAGATCTCATCACAGGAGGGAGCTGTCTCTTAATCAGATGTTTGTAGCTTGGGGTTGGGGAGAAGATGTGTGTTTGAAGATCAGATATATGAGAATGATAAAATAATTGTACCCTTTGTAGTTTAAAAAGGGTGGGTAGCTAGGAGTGATATAATAAATTATTTTGTTATACAAAAACAAACAACATGGAAGGGAGAAAGTAATCCAGACACTGAGAGAAATTCTCCATCTTGACAGGAGGCAGTATTTCCTCTTTCCACAATTATTTTTTGTTAATTACCTCAGTAAGCCAAGTGATTCTAGAGAAGAACACAGAAAAGAGCTCTAATGAAGAAAAAAAGCTGCATACTTTTAAAATCCCATTGGCAAATATATGGGAGCATAATTAGTGCACGCAGTTACTGCTGTTGCATGTGCAGTATTTGTGTGTTAATCAACCAGTTAGATATCTAAATGGTCTGAAATGATCAGAATCGCCTATCAGTGGTAATTGCAATTGCATGTGTTCAGTTAAAAATCTGTCCAATTTTAAAGTAATTGTTGGTGCTTGGTGAAACAACAAATAATAGTGTTTATATTCATTGGATATTGAAGATGAATTCAAAGATTTAGGTCAAAATTGCTCATGAAAATATATTGTTTAACACAGTCTTATTTGAAGGGGAATAAATGGCAGTTGTAGAGAGAAGCTCTGGGGGATAAGTAAAAAGTATTAGCTTAATTGTTGTTCTTCCCAATAAACCATTAACTTACAGGGTGTTTTAGTAACATGGGATCTTAAAATGCAACCTTACGACCTATAAGGGTTTGTATTAGGTTAAAAACCAAACAAAACTGTCCAACAAATTACCATTAGAATGCAGCAGAGAGGAAAAAGCAGAGCTGGATTGTGTGGCTTCCTGTTGCTTTTTTGGAAGCGTTGACACTGCAAAATAGCTTGTTAGACGGAGAAAACCTCTCAAACGCTAAGATGATCAGCTATGTAACAGTGCTCGTTCATTGCAGTAAGTGACTGCTGTCATGTCACCCGACACTCAGAACTCCCTAATAGTCACAACATCCACATGGCTCTGATCCATTTTCGTGACTTCCGATGGGAATCCTCTCCTCCTCCTCCATGTCGCTGGACAGAGCCTATTCTTTCCAGGGAGAGTCGTTTCTGCATGTTTTGCCCATTGCTCTTGTCTTGTAATCCCCTTTCGCTTTATATTTTACCAGGAAAGGGGGTGGTCTGAACGAGTGATGCCACTCGCTCTGGGCGGGAGGGTCCGCTCGCATTAGAAAGTGGGCAGACCATGCACTACACTTCTAGCTAGTAAGGATGAGGGAGAGCAAGCCGAAACCTCAGCCCCAAAGCGTGGCCGTAGGAAGATGGAATCCGGGGGGCCCCCTGCACCCCCAGTTCAGCCTTTTTACTGCACAATCCAGTCCTCCTTCTCCAAGGAAAGAGTACATTGCTCTGCAGAGCTACTCAAGACCATAGCTCCCCTGTGTGCACTGGATGTGAAAAACTAAGGGCAAGGCTCGGGGAAGGGCAGGGGCTTCCACAGAGCTTCACTGCTTTCCAGTGCACATGTGCAGACACCCCACACTTGCGCACTCGGGATACTTGAGAAGTTCGCACATGCACAGTAGCAAAGAGGGGCACACATTTTCAGATCGGGCGGTTTGCTACCACCGTGCGCGGGTGGGGGCGACTCTTAACTCTGCTTGGTCTGGGAGTGGCCCCTGGAGCTGGTGGATCAGGACCAGCTCGGAGGAGAGTCTTTAACTGTGTCTAGCTAGGGAGAGATCTCTGGCTGGCAGGAGAAGTGCATAGCTGCTAGAGGGGGAGCTTGCCCGGCTGGAGCAGGAACAGCCAGAGGAGCCCCCAACTGCCTATCAAGAGCCCACTACAGCTGGCCAGAGCAAGAAGAGGGTTTTCGGGAGTTTGAACTTCGTTATTCTTATTTAAAATGCCTAAAAAGAAGCCCATGCCAATTCAGCTGAACCCGACTCCAGATAGCTCCACCATCAATGGGACCAGCACTGCAGAGTGAGTACAGCCTCTCTGAGGTTTGGATGTTACTTCTGTTTTGGAGTAGAGAGGGAAGAGAGCGATGAAGTTAAACACAGTATTTGCTATACTACTGTGTCGGTAGGGATTGTGCTTCTAAATCTCTTCCTTTGGGGGTAATGGGAAACGTTACTGCACACTCTCTAGGACTCCAGCAATGCCAAGTCGGAAGATGTTGTTTGACAGAAACTCATCAATCCCTATGTTTAAAAAAAAATGCACATAGGAGGATACTGTCAACGTGATTGAAAAAAAAATGCTAAAAGAAAACAACTGTTAGAGCAGCTGTTAATTATCATGGCCTAATTAAGAAAACCCAAATTAATCAAGGTTTTTTTTGCACCCTTGTTCTTATTTATGTCTTTTCAGAAAGGACAGGGTCTTTGGCAGCACACACTATTCTCTCAGACACAAAGTAAACAAGGTGAAAAAATATAATTTTATAAATTCTTTCTGTTACGGTTTGTAATTATTGTAGATGTAAAATTTTCAGATGGAAAAGGAAATTTGATTGCCAAACTAATGGTATAGTTAAAATGTATATATTGTATAATACATATTTAGCAAATGTCAAGCATATCTTGCTTTTCCACTAGGAAAATTTTATAAACGTAGAAAAGATAAGTTGCACTGGGAGTCAGAGCATCATTGCTCCCCCTTTGTATTCTATAACAGATTGCAGTCCATTTGAGTAGCTCTGCCTTTCTGTCACCTCAGCTGTCACATTCTATTAAAAAGAATATTTTTGTGGAAACTAGTTACTGCATCTGAGCTTTCCTGGGTTTTAATGAAAAATTTGAAAATAAAATCAAGAAGGAAATAGCTATGCATAGTGGAAAGGGAAGTCTGACTAACTGATTTTGATTCTTCATTTAACAGTAAAAAGCGAAGATTGCAATCCTTGAACTGTTACACTTTAATGATGGATTACCTGTAAATTTTTGGGTAAAGAGACATGATTCGTTGAGAAGCCTGTATTTAAACAATCTGTAGTGTAAAAGAATGAAGTATTACAAAAAGAGTTTGCTAAAGGCAACAGGTTTGCACTGACCACTTCATTGTTAGCCTGAGGTTATGAGAGAGAACTCAGGTTTGAAATACAGCATTCTCAGGGACCACAGCTTGCGGTCCCAGAAAGGTTAGTTTGGCCCTTCTGCTTTCTTAGGTAGATAAAAGGAAGTTTAGCAAAACAAACAAGGAGTTGTTTGTGGGTTTTTAGCGGACACCTGAAATGGTGATCCTGTCAGCAGCTTAGTCACATGGGCCTGACACCCGCAACTGGTGATATGTTTTCAGATGAGCTCAGCTTTCATTTAGTCACCTATATAATACCCAGATTTTCAAACTATTTAGTAGCTCCCACTGTGACATTTATAACCAGATTTTCTGAAGTGCTCAGTGCCCAAAGTTCTGATCTCTTTTGAAAATCTGGCCAACTATTTTGGTGCTTTACATGGGAGCTCGTCTGAAAATCTGCTTGAACAGTGGGTGCTGAGCCCTTCTGAGAATTCTGACCTAAGTGTCACAGGGAGTTTGCCCTGGTTTGCTTTCTGAAGATTAATATAATGATACTTATGTAACACCTCCTGTTCAAGGAGTTCCATTGTTGTTATAAACATAATTTGATTTAACCTTATACATCCAAGAGAGGTGGATGTCATTATCTCCATTTTACAGATTAGATGCGGCTAAGGCACAGTTCAAATTTATTTAGTTTGATACCTATAATTAAAAAGAACCTATCCATTGCATCTCTCCAACGTTACTCCTTTTAGTCCCAAACTTACATTCAACATTGCATTCAAATTTAGAATTGCCTCACTTCTGTTGTTGCAAGTTATTTGCATCAGAAACAAAGAGTAATGAAACTGAAATTATTGAAAATGTTATTTACAGTAAGGAAATGGATCTCAAAGCATTTTCAGTTTCCTACAGTAATAATTTTTGTGTTTCACCCCCTCATTTTGGATATGTTGCATCCCATATTTAAGCTTGGGAGGTTGTGAGGTATGCTTTTAATGACACAATTAATATAAAAAGCAAATCCAGCAACATGTCCTTCCTTACACAGCAAAAATTAACAATTAAAAAACACTAATCTTCCCAACAAATACTAACAATCATTGCGGTACTTCCTGTGCGACTTTAGATGCATGAGGCAGAGCTGGGAATTAATCTCACATTTTACGCTATTTCTATTCCTTATGAGACCATGCTGTACTTCCTCTTTTCTTTTCCCCCTTCCTTCCAAAGTTCTGCCATGCCCTCATTGGTTAATGACTGCTTTCTATGGCAGAGGTGCATGGATTTCAGTAGTGTCGTATGCGTATAACTTGTAAAGTTTTGGGGATTATAGGGGAAGAAAGGTGTTATGTATTTATAAAATTAATATTTTTGACCGTTCACTTGCTAGTTTTATGCAGTCCTGGCCTATTTGGTTGCTGGTCACTTGGGCTATTATTTGCTGGCCTCATGCTACCTACTTGCCATTCCAGGGCAATTGTCTTGGCTGCTCCTGTATACTATTTCTCTCACCTATTCTGTCGCAGGTACCCATTGGGTAGAAAAAGTCAATAAAAAATCTCAGAAAAAGTATTTTGGTCCCTGGATGTATAAAGAGGTTTTAAAAATATATATTGCAAGGCCTGATTCTCATTCACATTGTTGTCCTTTTACATGAGTGGTGTAAACGTGGTGTTAGTGTAAATGAGAGCCAGGCACTTATACTTTAAGGGTATGGATGCTGAACTTTTAACTCCTGAAGTTCCTGTTGTTGTTTCCTACAACTAGTACTTTGTTCCATTATGTGGAATGATTATTTTAGTCATTCACACAGGCTACTTCAGATTTATCTGGAACTCTCCAATGCACTTGTCAGCCCACCAGATATTACGAAAACTTGGTGCAGTATTGCAGGGCCTCTGCCAAACTGTTCACGTGTATTTTTAACACTTCCTCCTGAAAGACAGTCTGTGAAGAGGGGGGATTGCACCACTGGAAAGAGTAAGCTGCACCACAATTGAACTAATGCAATACTCAGTAGACTCATGTTAGCTTTATTCTAGTGCCACTCCAGCAGCACAAGCATACAGGTAGGGAGCAGAGATTAGATAGAGAGGGCAATGAGCAAACAGAAAATAAGCAAACTAATTAAACTGAATGGAAATAATTATTTCTTTTTTCTACTAAACTGTTGGCAATAATTGATTGGCTTGTTAACCTGAAGAGACAAGTAGAGCCCTGCGCAGATACAAATATGTGGATCCGTATCCAATCTGCATCTGCAAGAAATGGTCTGCGGATATCCACGTTGTATCTGTGGATGTGGATATAATGTGGATATCCGCAGATATCTGTGTATTTGCAGGGCTCTAGCCTTGTACAGATAAAAATATGTGGATCCATATCCAATCTGCATCTGCAAGAAATGGTCTGCGGATATCCGCGTTGTATCTGCGGATGCGGATATCCGCGGCTATAATACCAATATCTGCGGATTTGCAGGGCTCTAGAGACAAGGGAACTATCTCCTCTTTTCGTTCCCTTAAAACTTCTTCTTTCCCTTTCTCCATTTGAAACTTGATAAGCACTCTAGGTCCATGTGAGGTTAAAAGTCCTCCTTCTTAAGGCCAGGCTGGATCAAACATCCTATACAGACTCTCTTCAGTAAAGCAGAGAGTGAGAGTGGTTTGAGATAATGCTTCTTTTTATTCTAATAAAGTTCCTTCTTTATTGTTAGAGGAAAGCAATGCCATGTGATTCCTAGGCAGTGTGGGTGTTTACATCAGGATAACTATCTTGATGTAAAATCCCTGTGGAGCCAAGGCACAGGTAGTTTTTACCTTAACTAGCTACATCCTAGTAAAAAGAAAATCACAGGTGAAGGAGGATAAGGATGTCTTCTGCTAGCAGAATTGAGCTTAAAAACTACGCTGCCTTGTCTCCACTAGAATTTTATATTGAGATGGGTATCTTGATGTAGAAACAGTTTTTATTTTTCCAGTGAAGATGAAGCCTTTTACACTCACATGATAGTCCCATGATGGGAAAATATGAAATGAAGGCAAGGCATTAGAACTCCTAGCGATGTCTACTGAGCACTTCTCTCCTTTTAGTTTTGCACTGTCTTAATGACTCATCTGAAACCCAACAGCCTGAGTCTCTACACAACTAGCAGCAGCAGCAGCACGCTCTGGAGAAGTCTTCACTTACAGGTCTAGGACTCACGTCTCCTTAAGTTGGCGATACTCCTGCTAGTGTAAAAAAAACATACCTGGACTAGTGGGATGGGATAGCAGCTCTGAGTGCATACCCAGGGTCTCTGATGGGTGCAAATGCATCTCGCTGCTCACTCTGCCCTAGCTACATTTTATTGTTAGCAGGTTAACTCCGTGAGAGCTAGGTAGAAGAGAGTGTTTCCTGGAGCTGGGAACTACACTCCTAAAATCTCAAGTGTAGTTATACCCTAAGGGCTGATTTGCAAACAAGCTTGCACCAGTTTAGCTAATCTGTTTTTCTAAACCCAATCTAGTTATTTTAGCACGGCTATGTTTACTTTGGATAAAAGTGGCTAAAGATGATTTTTGTTAGTTGGTTATGCCAAGGGGTAACACATGGACAGTGCATGTTGGCTCCAAGAAGTTTGGTTATGAGCAATGATTCCAAAAAACTTTCTTGAGTGGTAACGGCTAATTCAGACCCCCTCATTTTGTATGTATAGTTGGGATTATTTTTTCTAATGTGCATTGCTTTACATTTATAACATTGAATTTCATTTGTCATTTTGTTGCCCAGTCACCCAGTTTTGTGAGGTCTCTTTGCAGTCTACTTTGGACTTAGAGGTGATTTGAATTGAAATCTCAAGCTTGATTCTTGTTTGCTTAAGGATTTCTAGAAGATTAAATGTACAGAAAAATATACATTACCGGCCTTTAAAAGTATGTGAAATTCATCCAATTCAGATAAAAGAAATGACCTCTGATCCAGAAAGGTCATTCCAAGCCAATTTCAGACATGATTCAACAGTACAAGATAGGGTGAGATACAAGAGAATGGAGAGGAGCGCCATCACTAAGGGCATGTCTACACTAGAGCATGTTGCTGCAGGGCTACAAGACTAGGTAGGACAGGCTCCTTGCTGCACTCAAGGGGACAGGAGATCAACACTCCCCTCCCACTGTCTGTAGCAGTGAGCATGGCAAAGTGGTTTGCCTGTATCCATAGGCGTTGGGTCCCTGCTGGAGCCAGAGTGCGGGGAGCACTGATCTCCTGTCCCCTTGGCTGGAGAAGGGAGCCACAGCCTAGGGACCCAGGTGAACCACATGGACCTACAGGAAGCTTGTGGGTTCCTTGCCTCTGCCAATGGGATGGGAGTTCAGCAAGGAGGCAGCCTCCTCGCCGAATGCCTTCAGTCTAGCTGCAGTGAGGGTGGGGGCTGCTGGCAGAGTATCCAGGACCCACCATGCTTGAGGAGGGGTCGGACTCTAAAAATCAGCTCCTTCAGGTTTGGCCTGCACTTATCGGGCCACCCACTGTGACTTAGCTGCCAATGTGCTTCAGTGTGTAGGGATAGTCACCCATCTACACTAGTGCTTTCTTTGTGAGTGCCTGATGCACTGTTAGGAATTTGTAGGTGCAAAATAGTATATGTAAAAATAAGCACAGTCGCATCAAAATGTTTACTTTAAAGATGTCGTGATTTGTAGTTTTTGATGGTGTATATGTCAGTACATTTTTTATGAGCTGGTAACTGGTGACCCTTCAGGCTTGTAAAAATGATATTTGTGGCCTTCAAGCCAAAAAGATTGGAAACCATTGTTTTAGCCTTTCCTCGCAGTCTGTTCATTCTGTCAGGTGGGATTAAAGAAGTGCCAGCCATTGCGTGGCTATCTTCTGCTTACTGTTACATGTATTTGATGGGCGGAAAAGAGCTCAGGAAACTATATTATGCAGAATTCATAATACAATTTGCAAATGAACTATATACAGTGATTCATTTCATGTGTATCTCACATGTTTCCCATAATCAAAACATCCTGGGCCAAAATCTTCACCAAGGAAATTTTGCTGTATGCTTAATGAGAGTAGAAAGGCACCTTGGCTTCAAGTGGCTCTGCTCTTGTCTCTTGAAGTTTGTTTAATAATGTTCCTGCATTTTAACTTTATTCTTTTCTAATTATGATGATTTTTCTTTGCCATTGCAAAACAGACCTAAATGAAGAGTGCAATAGAGTTAGGTAGGCTGGGACAGATTCTGGCCGATCTGGTACTCTGAGGATTTGTCCTGTGTGGGGGAGTCATTAAGAAGTGTAGGGCTACTAGAATCTTTTTTATCCCCATGTCATCAGACTTCTTTGGGGTGCAATTAGACTGCATGGCTTAAAAAACAAACCAAAACCCACTGCTTGTCTCAGTGTTCCCACTGTATAATTTTTTTTTTTAAAGCTCAGGTTGTTAGAGACAAATCATGTACAGAATTCCCACTGACTTCAGTGGGAGCTCTGTGCTTGGAATACTCCGCGGGATTAAACCCTTAGGATGCTGAACCACGGAGCCTTATAATTGAAATAGTGGTTATAGCTATGTCTTATATATACAATTATTGTAGATTTATAAATGCTTCCCTTTTAAAAGCTTGTATTCAAAGCCCTCTCCTTTTTCAATCCCTTTGGTAAAAAGTTAACCAGCCTTCCAACTCTGTGTGGTATGAGGGTGTACTTAGTAGACAGGAATTATGAGTTGAAGATAATTCCAAGATCACTGTGATGCCAAACTCCTTTTTGTTATTAAATAGATCCTCAGATTCAGATTAAAACTCTACCCAGCTCATATCCTCAAGTTCAAATCTGCATGTCTGATATTTTTCTTTTAATAACACTGGAAAGGATAATATAACGTTAATTATCTGATATAAAAAATAATGGAAATTCAGAGTTGGCAACACTATCTTAACTTTCTCCATTGTGACTAGAGAATAAGCCAGATAAGTAATTCACGTTAATATGAAAATATGCACCAAAGCTAAACAAATTAAACGAAACCTACATCATTTATTGCTTCTGACAAAATAAGGTCTATTCAACCAGTAATGGTACAGAGGAATTTTCCAAGGCTTAAACTGATGTTCCAGCTAGTTGCAAGTCCTTTTATAAATTTTGACAGCAAAACATTGGTATTGAAACAGTAATTTTTACTGTAATTCATAAGACAGCATTGGCTCTGTTTTAATAAGAATGAATAAATTTAGCATCAACAAAGCTGGTTTGTTTAGTGAACTAAGCTATAAGAAACTGGAGTGAAAAAAAGCTTGTCAGATCACTTTTAAATTTAGTTACAGTCTAAACATGATATAGATAGATAGATAGATAGATTAAAAATTGTTTCCTGTAATACAAAAATCTGCAAATGCTGTTCGTAAGCTTGAAAGCTTGTCTCTTTACCAACTGAAGTTGGTCCAATAAAAGGTAGGTTTTACCTCATCCAACTTGTATCTCTGTTATCCTGACACAAACACGAGTACAATAACACTGCAGACAATTGTTTCCGAAATAATTTACTGCATTGTGATTAATTGCATTGTTTTTCTGGATATACAGTGTATTCAAATACTGTATAAATATGATTAATTTCATAGTGCATGTCTCTCAAAAAGACCCTTTGTCTTTAGACACAATCTCTGGATTTATTTTAATTAGCAAGGAAGGAGATGCATTTCTGTTTTAAATGTTAATATACAGCAATAGAATTTGAAGTGAGAGTCCAGCCTCACAACAGAGGTATTATAACAGAAAGTGTGTAGTTCCGTATTGCTACAACCTACTTTATCAAAGACCTTTTAAAACATTTTAATTATTCAAACTTTGTATTAATTTGAGTAAATATTTTTAAAAAGCAAAAAAAACAAACAAAACCCCTAAAAAAAATAAAAGTTCCACTAGAAATGGAATTGATTTCATGTCATGAGAATGGCACAGGTTTCTCACAAGTTAAAATATTTTCCCCTTCAGCAATAAAGTTACAAGAATGTTTTGTTTGTTTGTTTTTTTACAAAACTGAAGTCTTAAAAATATTATCTTAACTGATGAAAGGAAAAACATTCTGAACTCCTTCCATTCCTCCACTCACGCAACATACGTACGAGTTAGTAAAATGAAGTTCAAAATAAATAATAGCATAAATTTTCTTGTCATGTCCAGGAGCCTTCTAAAGAGATGTTTATTTTAATTGACTATATTTCTGTAGTATTTGAGGAAAGCTCATGGGGACCATCTTGAACTGGAAATGGTTAAAATAAGCCTTGGCAACATTAACTTGAGATTATTTCCTTTTTAAAAGAAAAGTTTAAAAATGTACTTCATTAGTTTAATTGCTGAATAGCCTACAGTTCTATAATCTAGAGTGACTTGGTGTTTTATGTTTTTAGAAATATCACACAATACTTTTTTTTAATATGCCACGAGTATTAAAAGGTCAGATCTGCTTTGATGTAGACCTGCGAAGGATAAATGGACAATTGTCTACCATTTTCAGTTTAAAACAAAAAACCCTCAGAACATCAACCAGACAAAACTGATGATCCGGGCTCTTTTTCACATCACTGAATGACACTCAAGTAACACAGAAAAACTTGTGGGCCTGTTTCTCTACTGCTGTCCACCATGTATAGTCATTCACACCTATGCCAGTAATTCCGTAACATTTCCAATTCCAATTTAGTAGCATTTAGAATTTGGGGGGCGATGCTTGCTGCATCTTTATTTATAGTTTTAGCTTTTCTGCTGCTCTTACTGGTAAACACCCATTTGGAGAACATGGGGAAGGATGTATACTTGAGCTCCTCCCACAGCAGTATATGAAAGATATGTTCTCCTGCCCATCCATTTAAAAAGGAAGCACAGCTGGCCATCAGCAAAACAGTGTACTGACTATACATTACATTTATCTGTATACCCATGATGTACACACTGAAACTAAGGTGGGAATTTCCCTCTCCTGTATAGAAATCAGAAGTGTTACTTTATAACACAGTTGGTACCAAATTTTTGGATATAACTATGATTTTGTTTTTTAAGTCACCCTTTACTGTTGCTAGAAGCAGCCCTGGAGATTGCCTGGATTTATAAGGTTTACAGACTGCACTGCTTTCAGCCAAAAATTCCTCTCCCAGGAGGAGAATTGGTTGGCAACCTCAGGTTCGAACTTGCAGAATATTCATTTTGTTTCTCCCCCCTCCCATAGGTTTTTCTCTGGAGGGAGCCGTCAGCTGTAAGTGTTTTCTAGATGCCCATTGTTTTATCACTGGAATGACATGACCAAATGATTTCTGTTGTGGTAAATGTTCAATAGTATTCAAACAGATATCACTTACGATATCACATTGGAAGGCATATGCCAGCCATGCTGCCAGTTAGTTACTGCCCAGAAAGGGAATTAACAACTGTTTTGGAGAAGGGCATAATTCACTGTTTAGTAACTCTTCACAAACATCTGCTCTGATAGAACCCATTGTTACCTGCAGCCACCCAGACAGTCATGCCTGAACAAGAAGAGAACTTTATCTACTGTCAGCTTAATTTATGGTCTCATGTCTACATTTCATCAATTCTGAGGCATTCCATCAAGAGAAAATATGATGTGATGTCAGTGTCCAGATGACACATAGGAAACTAATATGCAGGAAAGTAAATTATTTTATTTTACAATCTGTGTGGGGGAATTGGTAGGAGAGACGCTACAACAATCTCTCCTTAAGATTCTCTAGAGTAATATCTTTCTTTTATTATCTTTCCCCCCATTTATGGCACTCTTTTATTTAAGACTTTAGCAGCATTTTCTTCACTGATGTTTTAGAACTCTGTTTTGTGCTTCATTTGAGGCAGGTGGCAGGGAGAGATTTGTTTCTCAAAGAAAGGTGTTCAGAGCTAGCTGGATTTCTCATAGTCAGTCACAGCAGAGCAGAAGGTTCACTTGGGTCGAAGGCTGGGTCAGACACAGTAGGTTGCATAATTTGTCTGTCATAACTGTAGCCAGACTTCTGAGCTTTATATCAAAGCATTGATTTGAATCCCAGCAAGCTTCTTTGGTGAGTTTTTATTTTATGTGTTGTCAATTTTATTTCTCTTCTCCCCACCCCCTCCATGAAGCTGGCTCCAGGTTTTGACAGAGTTCCCGGTGTGTGTGTGTTGCTTCCTTGTCTCCACATATCTAAGGAATGTGTACGAGTCTGTGAGTCATGAATTTCTGACTCCTAATCTTGGCACTGCCACAGACTTTGTAGCCTTAAGCAAGTAATTTCATCCCATTGTGCCTGTTGTCCTAACCTCTGTTGTGACAATTTTAATCATAGAATATTAGGGCTGGAAGGGACCTCTTGAGATTATCTAGTCCAACCTCCTGCTAAAAGCAGGACCACTCCCATGCTCGGGGGTCGCATAACATATTTACCTACCTCTCATTGGCAGTAGTTTAAAATATTTTACAAATGTAAAAGTGCTGTATAATCTAAATCTTATTTGTATATAAAATATATAATTACCCAATATAAGATTAGTTGTTTTGTGTGTGTGTGTGAATTGAACTGGTAAAGCTGATCATCCTGTCAACTGGTTACTTACACAGTCATGTTTGTAGCAGCTGTGTGGTACAGATCTGTAATATATAAATATATCCGCTAAGATAACTAGGTAGAAGCTATTGGGATACTTTACATGTGGAGTCTAACATAGGTGTCCAGAGAAGAATGGCTAATGCACTCAGCCTACTGATGTATGTATAAAGGTCCATTTTATTTTGAAATTAAAACATACTTACTGGTAACTTTTAAATAATATTCTTCATCACAGAAATAGATGATTGAATACAAAGCCATTTAGGAAAGAAAGGGAATAAAAAGGTCAGCTGTTTAGTGAATGTTATTTAGTTGCTAAAGGATTGGACCGTTACCAGAGTGCAGAAGGCTTTATATTTTTCTTGTTAAGGATTAGACTAAGTCTTTGGAAAATGGATAAAGTATCTTTTTTTTAAAAAAAAAAAAAGTCCCTCTTTTGATTTTTTTGTATAGTGTTTGCTTTTATGTATATTGTTGGTAATTAGGATGGTGTGGGGGTGGGGGGAGAGAAATGAACGTTTTTTTTTTTAAAAAAAAAACTGGAATTTGCCTTGATTACAGCTAGGCATGATTATTCTTTTATTAATCACTAACATCATGCAAAATGAAATTTTGCTTTAATTTTTCATGATAATTGAAGCACCTTCAAACTTTGGGGAAATTCAGACGCAGGTCTGGCTCCCAAAGTTGCAGTGTGGTCCCACCTCCATTATAAATGTAATGGTGGATTTTTCTGATCATGTCAACTCTGTTAATATTTACTGTTAGAACATCATGATGTATTGTATACAGTGGACTATTATTAGCCACACTTCAGAACTTTCTGGATATAGTTCTTGCTATAAAAAATTAAAAAACCTGTAGCTCCCTGCAATTCTATTCTAAAGAAAAATCCTACAGAATAACTGGAAAATCTACATGTGATTTTACTGATGGGGGCAGTCTGGGTATCCAAAACAATTTCTGAGGAACCATTTAAACTTATTCAAGGGACACAGGATAAATATTTTTAAAAGCATCCTTCTTAAGTATGTCATTAATTATGTATATCTGTATTAGAACAGAAATAATAATTTTGAAAATCTAGCATTTGTGTTCTCTGAATGCGTGTCTTGGTCATTCAGATCAGGTGACTGTCATGCTGAAATATTAATTAGTTATAGCCACATGTGTTATGGATGGGGAGATTGTGACATGCAGTGTCTTTCAGCAGATTTGTGTTATAAAGTTACTTAGCAGAAACTGGATCAGAATATGCTATAGATTTTTTTTAATGGAATTTAATTCCAGTTGCAGCTCAGTAGGAATGAGTGCCACGCTGTGGACGTGTCTACGTGGAAAAACACAGGAAAATTAAAGCAAGTAAACTAAGACAAGGTGAAGTCAGTGCACATAAATGTAAGTGTGTTAAACATTAGTTTAACCCTGGTTTGCTGTAACTTGGTTCTAAGGCCATAAATGCCTGTCTGAGAGCATCCACTTGGGGGTTTAATGCTCTTTAATTTGTGTGCATTGACTTCATACCTTTGATTTGCCTTAAGCGTCCCGAGTGTTCGCATGTAAACAACCTTTTGCAGTAGCGTACACCTTTGACAGTAAAGTAATTCATTTAATTTCATAAGAGGCTGCAGGAACAATAGGTTCCATAGACCCAGTATGTTCCATATATTCTTCACCTGGGGATCAAACTATTTTACTACTTGGTATAGTTTTCCTGAGGTAAGACGTGGTTTACTTTCATCACTCAAGCAAAATCTGTATGGAGCTGAAGTAAGATGTTATTGTGGGAAATGTGTAGTTAGCTTGAAGTAGTGTCTTTAGGCTTTAGCCTATGCTTAAAAGTTAGGTCAACATAGCTGTGTAGGTCAGGGGTGTGAAAAACACACCCTCACAACTATGCCTACCTAACCCCGATATGGATGCAGCTATGCCTATGGAAGAAGGCTTCTGTCAACATAGTTACCCTCATTAAGGAGGTGTGTTCATACAAGGACCAAAACACCCTTCTGTCAGAGAAGCTTGCATCAAACTATGGAGTTATGCTGGCATAGCTACAGTCATTCAGCTATGCCAGTGTGTGCGTAGACATACCTTGATTAACAAATCACACCTTATCTGGTTTGTACAACATTTGAAATGGTTGCGAATTTTGTGTAAGCGAGCTGCTTACAACTGAGGCATTTCACTAAAATTCCAGTGTTAGTTGAGTAAGACCACATCTTTATTAGCATATACAGTGGTAAAATGGTTTGACTAATGTCTTTGGTGCCAAATACTCCACGATTAGCCAGTTTTTAGTTAGCAGTACATTTATGATATCCTTCTTTCTGGACATGTTTTAATTAAATTCCTAAATTTACCATTTTTAAACCTCAGTTGATGAGAGGCTAATTGAAACCTATTATTATCTGATTCAGTGTTTTGTGTCACTGTTTAAGTAAGACTCGAGGTATTTCAGCCAATCTCATGTGTGCAGTGAAGGAAGAAGTTCTTGTATGCAGTGTGGTTGTAGCTGTATCAGTCCCAGGATATTAAAAAGATAAGATGGATGAGGTACTATCTTTCATTGGGCCAGCATCAGCTGGTGAGAGAGACTAGCTCTCAAGCTATACAGAGCTCAGAGTAGATGCTAAATAAGAGATCTTTGTGATTTGGAAGCTGGTTTCTCTTATTGGCAGAAGTTGGTCCAGTAACAGATATTACTACACCCACCTGATCTTGACAGTTTTCTCTTTGCATTTTTGTACTTTGCTAACAGAAAATTGCATGGCCTGATTTTCTACTTAAATTAGAATGATGGATATTGAGAACACCTGCAAATCAGGCCATTGGATTTTCTGTGCTCTCTGTTGGCTCTAAGTACTACACTCACATCCTCTGGTTCTATTTTTATAGAAGGATAAGAGAGTTTACTGTAACTTGAAATCTAGGAGTCTGCTGGCACTTGTAAAGACTAACAAATTTATTTATCGCATGAGCTTTCGTGGGAGAAAAATCCCACTTTGTGAGATGCTTGGAGATAGAGAGCTTACAGAATGGGAGGAAAATAAAAGCAGGGAAGTATAAGTCAGCTTTACATTATTTGACTTACATTTCCCTGCATTTATTTTCCTCCCATTCCTCCGTCTTCAAGCATCCGACAAAGTGTGATTTTTCTCCCACAAAAGCTCATGCAATAAATAAATTTGTTAGTCTTTACAAGTGCTACAAGACTCCTTGTTTATTTTGCTGAACTAGACTGACATGCCTACCCCTTCGGAACTTGAAATCTAGGATGACTAGTTTTTAGACACTGTGGCATGTCTGTTTGCCCAAGAGCTGCCTCCATTTATTACCACCCCAATGTATCTCCTCTTCTAAATAGAGAATGTTTATACAAAGATTTTAAAGTACAGTGGAAAAGCAGGATTTGTGTAAGCATAAATAGCTTATTGTTGCTTACACCTTGCTGCTGCAGTTTCTGAGATCTGTTTACCGTCTGGTGCAGTACTGTTTCTTTTCATCCATTATGTAGGTGTATACGTCTGTCTGTCAGCAAGCCCTACATTTTCTGTTTCAAGATTCCTGCTGATTATGTATATGATGGGGGGGGGAGAGAGAAATAACTGACAAAGGGAAATTCATAGTTTTTATTGAGGTTTTTAATGTCTTTTTTTGTTGTTGTTGGTTTGTTTTAACCTCTGATTGAAATCCTTGTATATAACAAATTTGAATCTGATGGTAAAGTCTCTGTGTGGAAGTCTTGTTAATTGGGCAGAAGCAACTAATCAAATTGTAGGTTTCTTTGCACCATCATCATTCGCCAGGCTTCACCTTCTTCCTATAACCTGCTCTCGTGTCTGTTCTGTTTCAGTTCAGTTCAGTTCAAACATGTTAGAGATGTAGCCTCTTGAATAGAATGGTATATATCAGGTTTTCTGTGACATCAGGAACAGTGTGGGGAAGGAGAAAGAACAAGTGGAAGGATTCCTGGTTTCTCAGCCCAATCTATAAACTTCTTTTGTACATTTATTCTGTGCCTTTGGTCTCAAAGCCTTTCCTCTGCAGGATTGTGCCAGAACCCTTCACCTCATCTGGCCACCTCTTTTCCTTCCTCATCTTTCAACTTTTGACATTAAAAACATGGATTTTCACATTGGTTCAGTCTGGAGAGAGACTATTATAAAAAAGAAAACGTGCTTCGCTAATGCTTTCTTTCTCTGTTCTCTCTGTTATGGAAGATCTGTTTTTTAAACAGAGCTGTCTCCATTCTGTTCCTAATTGATGGTTGTGTACTGATGATATTAACTGAAAATAATGGCTTTATCCATCCCAGAAATGAAGTGATGGCTAACTTGTAGGCACTAAATTTTATATGTATGGGCAGGGCTTTTTTTGTGATGGTACTCGGGTACTGAGTACCGACACCCTTTTTTCACAGTGATGTGGCCCCAGGTCCTGCCACTCCTGCGGCAGCCTCAGGTCCCTGGCTGAGTACCAGCACCTATTTTTTTTTTTTTTTTTAACACAAAAAGCACTGTTTATGGGCTCCTTGAGGGCAAATGGGAAATAGAGCAGATACTTTGATGACTGACTACAGTGACTGCCCATATATGATGGGCTGGATCCTCTGTAGTTTAAATCAATGTAAGCTCCACTGACTTCAGTTGAGAATCTGTTATACATTACCTTTTAATAAGGCTTACATGTTTACATTTGGAAGAAACAGGAGAAAAATAAACTGAATCTCTTCTTTCCTTGGCAATATATTAGGACTTCCTCAAGATTTTAACATACTTCGGGCTTCTTGTCTAATCTTAGACAGTGTGCACTGCTTTCTAGGTGCATGGCAGTGGGAAAATATTGGCGGAAGATATGGACCATACATTAAAGGCTGGTATTGACTGGTTGCGTTCTTCTCTTATTCTTCCTGGCTGCTGGGCTGGCATTTGGTAATTTGGCATGTGATGAACTACTGTTTTGGGGGAAGATGTTAAAATAAATTCATATTATTCTGTGCTAGAATTTCTAGAAATGGTTGTTCTAATTCATTCTGAATTAACCCTCGAGGCGTCGGATGAATTAGATTTTTCTTCTGTTTGAACATCTTACATATTGGGCAACTCACATCGTCACCTCTGCCTTGGTTTCTCCATAGATAGACTGGAATAATGATACTTGCCTTCGGTTCTATAGTTGACCGAGTTCTATGGTTCTGAAGTGATATAATAGAGTTTATGTTTTATTCTTTAGAGGAGAGGATCCTAACGACCAGAACCTGATTTAGCCTTTCTTATAGCAAGTGGTGAGGAAAGGAATTGTGACACTTCATTGGTTACTATAAATTACCATTTCTTCACTGAATAGAGTTTTCTATTCTATCCACCCAAAAAGCTTCGTTATGCTCTTTGTATGAAAGAATGGAGTGACCAGGTGCATAGGAAGAAACAGGAATGTCCAAGTATGTGATGAGTTTGCAGTTCTATCTGTGTTTGCAACAGAAATACTAAGTAATAGTTTTTGCAAAGTGTTGGAGCAGTTTTGTTTCAGTGGAACTGCTCATGGAGTGAAATACTACTCTGGGTCAGTCAAGAATCGGGACCTTAGATCTCTGCTCAGCAAAGCACTGAGCCATGTGGTTAAGTCACTTTCAACGTTGAAGTCAATGATACTAAAGCACATACTGCAGCGCTTTGCTAAACTGGGGCCTATATATGCCAACATATATGAAGAAACTTATTTTGATTTTTTTCCTTCTATCTCCGTTAAACAGAAGAACAGATAAACTTAATGAATTGGTGCCAAATATAGGTTGTCCAGTCACTGTGAGCATAGATTTTGAAATCAAATTTATCATAAGAACAGAAAGGTGATATTGAAAATTGACCAAGCATACAAAAATCACTACTCTTCTTGTGCCAAAGAACATAGTCTTTTGCACATTTTGGAATGAGTTTACACATCTTGCATAAATCCTGTGAAATGTGTTCTGGATGTCATTTTACTTACGCAGCATTTGATTACACCAGAAGTAAAGAGACGATGTTGACAAGAAGCTCTTGTACAAGTGTAAGTTATTGCTTTATGTTGCATATTTTTCCATGAACCATTCCTTCTGTGAGAAGGCAAATAAATGGGAGATTTCTCTTATCATCCAATTTTGGTAATGTGTAAGATGTCTCCATGATTTTGGTACAGAATTTTTTTCAGTTCCTTGATTGTGGTGGTTCATGCAAATCATGTAGTGAACTGCCTACTTTCTTTTTAAAGCTGACAGGTGTGTAGGCGCTTGGAAAAGCATTACTGTCACTGTTCCAGGAAACAGACCCCAAACCTATATCCTTGGATGACAGTATATCTGAAGGATACTGTACCTTCTCGTGCAGTCACAGAATTGGCTCTTTTCGAATAGATAGTTAAAATATACACAGCTCAAATGAATAAAAATCAGTAATTCTTAACAGATATTTGAAGTGTTCATGTACAAAGATTTACAGATAATGCGCTACCTCTAAAAGTATTTGAAAAGAGTATTAACATTGTGAAATATTATTAATTACTCTGTCATGGATGTGAATCATAAATTATCTTACCCTCTTTTAAAATGTAAATAGAAATACGTTTGGTTTGGTCTAATCTTTTCTGCTTCTCTGGGGCTGCTAGGTTGTGACATGGAGTAAGTGGCAGCAGTCTCCTTTCCCAGTCTCCCAGCTGCTCTAAGTAGGGAGTATGCTGCTTCAGGTTTCAATATACACTGGCCAAGTTGATGGGCTTTAAAAGTGACATAGAACCTAGAATAAGTGGTAGCATCTGGATGACTTTTTGCTTTGTCCTCAGGATCAAATGAGGACTAAAACGGATTTTAGTCAAATGTTCGCTCTCCAGATTCTGGATTGCTCCAGGAGCCCATTGTCTAATTTAGTTGCCTTTCTGCCTTTAGTAGCCCAGGCCTCAGCTAATCTGTTTGTGGTCTCCATGGTGACCAGTTTTAGTAGCCTGTCACCTAGCTCCACTGCAGAAATGTAATAGAGGAGTGCCGTCTGGTGACGAAAAGTAAAATTGCTAGTGCCTAGGTGTGAGCCAATTTTGTCCACCCCTGAGGTAGCCTTTCTGAGCTGTCCTATGAGCAGCAGCACTGCCCAGAATCTTCACTGGTTCCGTGCTGTTGCCCTGCCCATGACAAATCCTGACTTCAGCCATGCTCCTGACACACCATCTGTGTGCTATGACTTGTGGAGGTGTGCCCTCACAAGGATAGCCTGCAGCTTTCTTCCTTTGCTTTCCCTTGGCCAGAACTGGGGCTTTTAGCTGGTGTAAAGGAGCTGGCAAAGGGGTGTGAATCTCTACCGACGTCTGGCAAGATTTATTAATTATTTAGTTTTGGTGTAAAGCTGATCGCTGGTACTATTCTCAAAATCCAATAAAGTAGCCTCAAAAAAGAGAGTCCTGCTTTTCAGTTGGTCCTCATGCATATACCTAAACTTAACTTAGACTAGTACATGGTACATTTCTTCTGCTTTGACCTTACTGCAGTGAACTACTGAGAAATGCCAAAACAGAATTGTGAAATAATTGTGGTTACAGAAATGTCTCCTTGTGCTGGAGGCACGAAATTGTGTTACTCTGTGTCTGAGGGCATGTGAGCCAATAGTGTGCCCTTGTTGCCAAAAAGGCCAATGGCATATTAGGCTGCATCAGTAGGAGCAATGGTTTCAAATTACAGCTGGGGAGGTCAAGGTTGGATATTAGGAAAAACTTTCTCACTAGGAGGGTGGTGAAGCATTGGAATAGGCTACCTAGGGAGGTGGTAAAATCTCCATCTTTGGAGATTTTTAAGGCCCGGTTAGACAAAACCCTGGCTGGGATGATTTAGGGGGAGTGGTCCTGCTTTTTAGCAGAGGTTTGGACTAGATGACTTCATGAGGTCCCTTCCGTCCCTATTATTCTATGATTTTATGATTCTGTGTGGGAAGAGGTGTTCCCAGGAGAGTTATCGTTAGGCAGGATGAGACCAGAGCCAGACCATAATCCTATACACCTAATACCTTGACATTGGTGGTGCATTTTCTTTAAAAAAGGCATAAGTGCTGCTACTGAGTGGATTTTTTTTTTCTCCCCTTATAGCACCAGAATGCATTCCATAGGCATAACCCTTCCAGCCTCCCTGTTCAGGCATCACACTTTCTAATGTGGCTCTGGTTGTGCTAATGGTGCAGTTTATTTATTGGTTACTACTAGCTAGCTGATGATGTATTTATTTTATCTGCTACATAGAATTCTAGGGTGCCCTTAACAAATGCAGTGCTGACCTTACTACTAATCTAGTCTGTTCTCAGTGCTGGCAGATGACATCATGAGGAGCAGTGATCTCAAGTTGAAGCAAGGGAGTTCTAGTTTATTAGGAAAGCTTTTTCACCGGGGGTGGAGAAGTACTAGAGAGGTGATGGAATGTCCATCCTTAAGTTTTTAAGGTCCGGCTTGACAAAATTGTCTGGAATGATTTATTGGTCCTGCTTTGAGAGAGGCTTGGACTAGAGGTCCCTCTTGAGGTCCCTTCCAACCCTAATTTTCTTTGATTCTGTGATCTGTTTAGATGATCATTGGCTATAAAAGCTGGACTCTTTCACTCTTGCAGAGTATCTAATATCTGTGCTTGTGTTAGAAAGTGATGATTTGAAACAATGCTTGGAATACTGAAACACTGGACGGCTTGATTATTTCTTGCTTTGATGAAACTCTGGCAAAGGCCTAGCTTTTGGATGGTAAAAAATTGACTCCAAGACCGCATACAACAATGGCGATTCATTTTAATTGGTATCTTTTTGTCTTTGAATAAGAGAGTTAAAAGATACAGCTCTGCCAGAGTGTCCATTTACACCCAGATCTTTTCACACTAAACTACTACCTCTTTGAGTAGATAAAGCTATCTTAATATTCCTCATGGGACTCTGGTCTTGAAGACATGAGCTTATGAATTCCCCATAATATTCCTGTTTGTTTCTTATATAAAATTTCATGTGCAAGACCCTGGGAGGAAAGATCTAAAGAAACTTAGGGATCTGTTGACTTTCTCTCCATCTTGCTCCATGTTCCTCATTCCACAATTTGGCTGTCACAGAGAATTTCACCCAATACTGACCAAAAGAATAGAGATTTCCCTCTACTCTTTTCACCTTTTTAAAGTCTCTGGGTTAGTCCAAATTCCCAGCTTTTGAGAACTAGACTACCAATGTGGTGGTGCTAGAGATCTGTTTAAGTCGTGCGGGATCACCCTATCGCTGACAAATGGAAATGTTGTATTTTTCATCTGTGGCAATTAATAAGAATATTCCATATGAGCAATATGACAGCTGTAAGATTTGCAAAAAGATAATGCTGAATGAGTTGGAATTTTTCTCTTCTTCAAAAAGCATATTGAAAATTGGTCTGGCATCCTGTCTGTGAATCTGCTTTCTTGGTCATTCCAGTTATATAGTCCTACCAGTGAGATACAATCTTTTGTTTCCTCTGACCAGCCTTCGGGAGGGTGCATTTACTCCTTACAGGGAAGCTCCATATCAGACCTTTTGTTAGCAAGTCTGATAGTCCCTGAAATAAAGACATGAGTTTGTCCCATGCCCCGCCTCCCCCATCAATAATCAACAACATATAGACCAGATTTTCTAAAGATCTTGTTATCCTCCACTGAGGCCAGACTTTGAGAAGACCTCAGCCCTCATTTAGGTACCCAAATTGGTGGCCAGAATGGAAAATATTGAGTACTGAACACTCCTGAACAATCTCAATATTGTTTACTAATATTATTTTTAAAAATGCCTAAATCACCTAGGAGCACAAGTCTCATTAAAATTAAATGGACCTGTCCTTCTAATATACTTGAGTGCTTTTAAAAATCCCACTCTAGGTGTCTAAATAGGTTCTGGATTCTTTTAAGGAACAGTCCCCAATTCTTGTGGCTGAGCAGTTGTACATCTGGCCTTGAGCTCTTTTGAAAATTTGACATTTTGTGTTAATCACACAAAAATCTGTTTTCTGCATAGAAACTGTATTAGACAAAAATGACTCTTGGATTTAATATACCTTTATGGACCATATATTCTTGATCCATCACAGGTTCTATTTAATATAAACAAACAGCTGAAAATGACACTATGGAGGAGTGCAGTTTTAATGGGAACATACCAGAGCTCTGGAAAGGTGCCCCTGGTATCCATAAAGGAACAATTTAAAGCAGGGTTTGTAGCCTGGCGCCTAGCTCCACTGCGGAAATGCTGCAGACGCACGCCCTCCGGTGACCAAAAATAAAACTGCTGGTGCCTAGCTGGGAATCAATTTTGTCGATCCCTGATTTAAAGGACACTATATTTGGATAGGTGACCAAAGATTATCAAGGAACTTTCTGTCTTTTCACCATCCCATGATTTGATAGCTTTCTCATAAAGCTTCCAGAGCTGTACTTCCAAAGTGTATCATCTGTCTTTGTGTCTCTTTATTAAACAATATGTTAAACACTGGGAAAGAATGTCTATGGAATATTTAGTTTTGCTTCAGTCAAGAGCCTCATGACCAAGTGACAAGACTAGTGAGGTAATATTTTTTTTATTGGACCAATAAATTGGTGGCATTTAATTGGACCAACTTCTGTTGGTGAGAGAGACAAGTTTTTGTGCTACACAGAGCTCTTCAGGTCGGAGAAAGGTACAGAGTGTCACCACTAAATAGAAGATTGAACAGATAGTTTAGCAGAAATAGTTAGCACTTATTCTCAGGACCATTCAAGACCTGTCACTGATGGAGAGTCTGGTCTTTTACTGGTGAGCCGTGAGGATAGTATGTGGCCATTTGATTAAACTGTATCTGCTGAAGACTTCACCCAACATGACACACTTTCTCACTTAGTAAATGGACATAAGATGAATGGGTCTTTCAGCAAGCATATGCTCTTCGAAAATATGAGCTGCATATTCTCATCTATCAGCAAACTTCCGGTGCTAGGGGTAGAATTTGCTTGCATCAATGCTCAAGTGTTGACTGTAATGTAAAAATAGATATTTAACTCCTGTTAATCATAGCTTGCCCTTATTTTTATCATGTCATTATCATAGTAAGAAAAGAGACTGAGAACAGCTGCATTCCCCAGAATACATTTTACTTCACCTGACGCCAAGTTATATTTCATTGAGTGTGTTTGAGAAAATTCTGAAGTGACTGGTTTGTTTTATGTCTTATGTTTGGGAAGTTTAGATGGCAAAAAGTACCCGTTTCTTTATAGTTCAGCTTTACAACAATGCCGGTTAGCCAGATTCCTTCAGCTTTTGGCCTTTTTTACATGGGAAAGTTTCTTATTACAGCTCTGTTGAAATAACTATCCCATTATAGTTATGCTGGTCCAAGCCCTGTTTGAGCACTTTATTCTGGCATAATTACTCCGCTTCCAAATTATTCTTTTTTATATCAGAAAATCATTCTGATCCCAAAATAAAGTGTTCACGGAGGGACTTACACCAGTATAGCTGTAGCAGAATAATTATTATGGTAGAGTTACACCAGGAAATTTTTCCATATAGACCAACTCATGTAAAATAGCTTTGTAAAATTATACTTATGCAACGTACTCACCCAGGGCATTTGTCTTTTTCTGATGCTGAAGATTTATATGCCTTGGGCCAGGACTATTGCAATGAGAATAGACTTCAGAACTGGAAGAATAGACCTAGGGAATTCTCATGCTCTTTGTACAACTTGCTTAAGAAAGTAGTAATCTTTAGAAATAACAAAGTGAACCTTATTTATGCCTTGTCTAACTCAACTGTTCAGACTTTTTACTGATCTAGGAGTAGGTTGGTGACCTGGTATACAAACCTTGATAGTGATCACATTCAGAAAATGCTCTTACCACTCTCTAGATTATTTTAATCTTTTCATGTTTAGCTGTTCGGATTGTTTTCTCACAAACGGGCTCTTAATTGAATCTTCTTACACCTTCTTGATGCTAATTCCATGTCTGCTTTGGAAGCTCAAAGAGGGATAACTTCTAATTTTGGATGCTCTCTTTGATGCTGGAGGAGCAGGTTCACGGAAGTGAAGTGTGGAAAGTCATGTGCCTGATATTTACACCATCGACTAGACTTACTACTATATTGAGATAACTTGTTGCTCCTGTTTAGTAGTGGGTATACACAGAGGTCTTCCAGGAGGTACATCAACTCATCTAGATATTTGCCTAGTTTTACAACAGGCTGCATAGAAAGCTCTGGCGAAGTCAATACATCTAAAATTTCATACAGACAATGACTTGTTTATATTGTTAGACTGAAATGTAAGTATAATATTTATATTCCAATTGATTTATTTTATAATTATATGAGAAAATAAGCTGTGCTGTGATACTTACCTATTTTTATGCCTGATTGGCATGTTGTTGAGCGGAAGAAGTAATGAATTTGAAAACTTTTTGAGTGGTTATTATTTGAAATAGCTTATTTTGTCCCTTCAGTGGCTATTTTCTGTTTGCGCATGATTTGAATGGCTTAATTGCTTTAGTCTATTGACCATGCTTTATTTGTTCCTGCTCTCTGCCTGTGGCACACAACAATTTTTAGTCTCTGGAGGACTCTAATACTTGGATCTAATACTGGTTGTTGGGGTTGATGTGTGAGGGTTGGAAGGTGTTGGTGGTTTGTGATAGACAGGATGTGAGACTATATGATCTGGCGGTCCTTTCTGGTCTTAAATTCGCTCACTCTCTTTATATGACAACTCAAGTGACGTTTTTGAATGAACTGTCAGATACTGCAGTTAATCACATGTGAAGATCTGTGTTCAAAACATTTAGACAAACTCTGCAGAAAAGGTGCTTGTCATCTTTTAAAAACCCCAATTAAAAATAATTTTGTATTGAGGTGGTGTAATATTATTCAGCATTATAATCAGGACTGCTGAGTTACTCGATTCTATAGGTGGATAAAGAAGTTATACCAGGCATGAATCTGTGCAGTGCTTCATAGACTTTATCTATTTGCTTTTGTATTATTATTTTCTGTACTGAAACTACTTGCATACATCAAGAACCCAGTTGTGTGACTCCATGCTAGTGTGCATGTAAGATGTGATCCTGCAAATGAGCCATGTAAGTGCAAGGATTCAAGGCCTTAGATAAGTAGTCTCTGACTTCAGTGGTACTCCCCTCACCCCTGCAATATTGCTTAGGCCTGGTCTACATAAAAAATTAGATTGATTTGGCTACGTCACTCAGAGCTGAAAATGTCACAACCTGATCACTGATGCTAGATTGACCTAATCCCCAGTACACTCATGGGTAGGTTGATACTAGACAAGTTCTTTTCATCGATCTGGGTACCACTTCTCAGAAAGGTGGATTAACGACATGGATGTAGAAACCCCTTCTGTATAAGCTGGAAGTATCTATACAATAGTGCTGCAGTGCCGTTTCTCTACCACCGTAATGGCTATAGTATAGACATACTCTTAGTGAGCTCAGATAATTTCATCAAATTATGCTCTCTTTGCATAGGACTAATTTAGAGGCTCTGCAGAAGAAGCTGGAGGAGTTGGAACTGGATGAGCAGCAACGTAAACGTCTTGAAGCTTTCCTTACTCAGAAGCAAAAAGTTGGGGAGCTGAAGGATGATGACTTTGAGAAAATCAGTGAGCTGGGAGCGGGCAATGGCGGCGTGGTCTTCAAAGTATCTCACAAACCTTCTGGCCTTATTATGGCAAGAAAGGTGAGAATCTCAGTGGCCATAGGAGCTATAATGATGTCATTTTTTGGTTGGCACTAAGCTTTGAAAAGGCATTAGTAATAGTCTGTGTGGAAGACCAACTTCCAGGAGAAATGGAGATGTCTTCTAAAAATAGCAAAGGCCAAATACCTCTTTACCCTCCACTTCCCCTGTCTGTGGACATGGTGGGTGTCATGTTGCAGCAATAATCCCCTCCCTTTTTTTTTGGTTAGCAGCTTCTCATATTTTGTCAAGTGGATGGTATTTTATTTACTGGCTAAACTTTTGTCTCTCTGGCTCCAAATCTAAATACGCAGAACCTCACTAATGACTAGGAGATCCATGACTAATTACTGAATGGTCTGGATTAGCAAAGCAGCATATCCTGTCCCCCAAGCCAGGCTTGAGTACAGGGGCTAAGTACATACATCTGTGAGGCTTAGAGGAGTGGGAAATTCTTCTCCTCATACCTCTCTCTCTCCACAGGCTGCAGACTAGAAGTTGACCTATTCTGTGTCTGCTACTGCAGCATCAGAGCTCCTTTACCATGGGAGCTGGAGAATGGCTGGTGGAACTAGTGTCTAAGCCCCCTTGCCTCCTTCGTTGCAATGCTGGAAGAGCCCCTTCCCCGTGCAATAGGAGTACCCCACACCTGCCCCAAGTAGAGCTTTTTCTGGCTAAATAAAAAATAGAACTTTGGGCATTTGGCAAGAGTTATGTCATCATTTAATACTGGATAGCATGCTAGTAAATCAGGGTTATTAATCATGTTTCTTAGAGAAGTGACGAAGGGCCAAATTAAGAATGGGATCCCATTGTGCTAGATGCTGCCCGTATACAGAGCAACAGACAGCCTCTGCCCTGAATAGTTTGCACTCGAAATAGCCCACACAGACAGGAAGAAGGAAGAAAGAAAGAAAAGCACAAGTAGAAAGAACAATGTGGTGGCAGCAAATGGTATGCTAGTGGCACAATTTCTTTGAGATGATTTTAGTTAGGAGGGTATCTGCTAAATGGAAAATGAAGCGAAAGGAAGGTAGGGGATAGGGCAGGGTAAGACGGGCAGGGGTGGACTAAAACTGAGGTAAAGAGAGGCTGTGGGAAGTAGAGGAGCAAACAGCTAATCAGCACAGGGCAGAGGATATCCGAGAACTTTCTACAGTCCCTCCTTTGGCTGCTATTGGCTCTGACTGCCATAGTCTCTGGCGGCCTGCTTTCTGCAGTTTCCCCCCAAAGTCGTATGGTGACGGGGGGAGGGGAAGTAGAGCACCAGTTGGACCCTAATGCCCCCAGAGTGTGGGAGGGGTCTCGTCCGCTGGATTCTGGGTTCAGGCAGTTGCTGTAGGAAGGGTGGTCCAGCCCCATTTTATCCACTCTGTCCTAAGGCAGCAGCCTGACAGGAATTTCTATAAGATGAGTGAGATGGATTACGAGTGGGAGTGGGACTGTTTCTGAAAACTTTTCATCAAAACAATTTTCACCTGAAAATCGGGATTTCAATTAATAGATTTTTTTTCAGTTAATAGAAGTGTCTGTGTTTTGTGGAGTGGTGGGGTTTTGTTTGTGTTTTACTTTAACTGTAAACCGAAAAAAACTTTAATTTTGAAATGCTGCTTTGGTATCTCATGAGAACTGTAGTTTGGATGCCTTATTGCCCCAGTTCTCTTTGTGCTGAGATACCTGGCGATGATAAATCACGAGAGATGTAATTCAGCTAGACAGCCTGGACCAGAGGGGAGAATGTGGCATGAGGCACCCAAATTACAACTCTTGTGAGGCACCATGGCAGAACTTAAAAATCAGAATGTTCCGCTGAAAGGCTTTGGTTTAAATTTTTGGCTCAAAAGTAAAAAAAATATCCAGAAACATTTGAAGAAAGTGACATTATTTTAATTTGCACAAAAAAATTTCCACAGGAGGGGGAAAAAAAAAATTCCAACCAGCTCTCTTTATTAATAGACACTACTACAATGTTTTGCTATTAAACCTGTGGGAGTCAAGGAAAGTTGACCCTTTTTTGGGGGGTGAAGCTTGCAGATTAGTTGCACAGAACCAATTTCCTTGATTTTTTTTTCTCCCCACCTATTTTATAAAATGTTTATAGAAATTTTAGCCTAGTTGGTGTCATTTGACACTTAATTGATTTAATAGCCTATAAATGATACTTTTATGTAATTGCTTTCCTTTAGTGTGTTCAGTACCATTTGTTTTCCATAAAGTTTTCTCTGAATCTGCACTTTTCTGAAAGAAATAAAACCCCCTTATTTTGCATAGCCAAAATGTAATCTATCAGAGCAGTGTAATTTTATAGTTTCTCTTTACGTATGCATTCTGTTTTGTGAATTTTTTTTAAATACCCAAGGTGTGACCTGAACTTTGTTCTTGACTGAATTTATTCAGGACATGGCTTTGCAAACATCTGGGAATGTGTCTTTCTGCAGCAGCTTGCAAGCGATTAGACCTTGTGACATATTTTGCTATGTAACTTCATTCATGGATTTTCCTCTGTGTAAATAGTCTCAGTAACAGAAATAGATTAATCAACAATAAATAGATGGAAGAGGGAAAAAAATACATTCGAACAAAATGTTACTACTGAAGAACTTGAAAAGATGAGAGAAAATTTCCACTCAATAACATAAGTACTATGCTTCAATTATTCTTTTATGTTATAATTAATGTCTGGTTATCATAGAGGAATGAAGAACATGTTGCATTTTGTCAATAGATTAAGTAGATTAACTTTTACTTGCTTATCATAATTAGAATTTTATTTTTTTATCAAAAGAGCAATTTTCTTGCTCCTACTGCAAGTTGGGAAGATTATCTTGCATTTTTGTTTTAATATGGTTGTTTTCTTTTGTATTTTGAGTGTCTTTAAATTATGGGAGAAAACGACTTTACAGTCCTCTAATCTGCAAAGTTGAGGCATACTTGTTGCTGTAGAATATCAGAAATGTCCTCTATCTGAAAAATAAATAAATAAAAATCCACATCTTTGGTGCGCTCACTATATAATGAGACTTTTCAAAAAAAAATTTGTTTGAGGTACATTTAAAGTTGTCTTATTTACTATTAGATATAAAATATTAGTAACAAACATTGTTTAAAATATGTGTGATAGTTACCATAGACCATTCCCTAATGGGCACACGCGTGCACACACAAGTTGCATATTGCAACTTTCACCCTACCCTGTTAGCAGTTTCACTAGAAAAGCCAGTTATTAGCTGGCCATGGAGACCAAGATAGCCTCTGTCTTCAGAGGCCTTCCATTCAGATCAAGGTTGAAGCATAATGGGGAGCTTGCATTCCTCTGTGTGTGGATCTGTTCTGAGGATAATTAGGACTTCACTCACCGTTGCAGTAAGTCCAGGACCTTTTCATGAGCACTGGAATTCACTGTTGGTTTTATAAAGGGTGCAGATATGGAACTTCCCCAGTAACACATATGCCTACAGTTCTATGGGATGATAAATGCTTAATATTAGTACTTCAGTGGGTTAAATAAATATTGCGGCATTCAAAAATCATGGTTTTTTTTAAATTGTTACTGAACACATTATAACAATTGATTATTTTACAGTTAATTCACCTAGAGATCAAGCCAGCTATTCGAAACCAGATCATTCGTGAGCTACAAGTTCTACATGAATGTAATTCCCCATACATAGTGGGCTTTTATGGAGCATTTTACAGTGATGGAGAGATCAGCATTTGCATGGAACATATGGTAAGTACATGTGCACCTGTGTGTGTGTTAATCTAACTCCAATAGATATGGTATTCTGCCTACTTTCTGTTAGCATGGGAGCCCCTTTTGCGTGTATGAAAATTGGAATATTGGAGTTCAGATCCATCATGCACATCTAAGAGCTTCAGATTTAACTTACTTACAGCATGATTATCTCTTTACACCCTTTCCAGAGGCTGATCTTCTGCATCTCTCATAGTTCTACAAAAGTCCCTATTGTCTTCTCCCTTACCCTAGTCTTTGAGACTGGTTAGGAAACTGCCTTGACTAAAGACGATAGGTTTTCGAAGTGTAGCTATCATTCTTATAGCCTGACATCAACATGCTATTTAATCAATGAGAGGAGTTACTATTGATGAATATGATGTCCTTTGGCTTTGCCTACCATAAGGGATAACTAATTGCCTTTTACAGCAACTTCCAGCATCTGTGCAGATCCACCAAAGGTAACCGTTAGTGTCCCCTGGCATAAAAAGGGCTTAGATGTTTTTACCACTTGAAAACTTGTTCTGAGCTGGTTTTCTTAACACCATGCTAAAAATACCTGGGCCATAATGCAATGGCTTATCCTTGGTGCAGCTGCTGTAAATACAGGTTGGTTGGTGGGTTTTTTTTGGTTTTTTTTAGTGTAGATACTACTCCTATTCTCTGAGTGCTGACTGCCATCCCATCCTTTCTGAAATCCTACTGAAAGCACAGGAGAAATCAGCAAGACCAGAAGAACCATAAACAACTGTTGTTTCCTACCAACATTATTTTTAACTTTGTTTAATTTTAATAGAAAAGTACACATTATTCTAGCCATCTGCCAACATTTCTCTAAGCCATATGGAGCCCAATGTTTAGAGCAATTTTTCTGTGATTAAAGGTCAATCAAATCCGTACCTTATTTATCAGGCAGAGGAGGCTTTGAACAATTTCTGTTCGAAGAACCACATTTTCTAGCAAATAAAATGGTGTTTATGGAAAGAAGGCTGCTTAATTTCTGTTGATAGTGTATGTGGTTATATTAATGTTGCCTTGACCTGCTTTAAGGAAATATTTAGGGAAAATATATGGTTGTTTAAGTGCATGCGATCACAGTTTAATTCTTTTATTATGTGCAAACAGAATGTGGTGTTGCCCAATAACGGGTATACCCAGTGCTTTAAAGAGGCCATACACATACAAATGTGAAAGCTGATAGTAATGAATATAACTACAGCACTAAAGAAATGCAGACAATTAATAAAGGAAGCTAAAGCTACCAGTCAGTAGGATTAAGAACAATAAAAGGAATTTTTTAAATATATCAAAACAAACAAAATCATACAATGGTATAGGAATACAATTAAGGGTGAATTTAAATTATTGTCCGAATCCAGCTGAAAGTATCATAGGTGAAGCCTAACTTTAACTAGCAACAAGTGCTTGACAAGCAAAATATCTTAAGGTGCTGAGCACCTAGATTTCCATGGCATTTGAAGGTGATTGATTGTGGCCTTCAAAGGTCTGTTGATTGTTTTGGAGAGTGAATCCTTTTATGTAATTAATTAATTTTCTGAGAAAATAGAATCATAGGGCTGGAAGGGACCTTATGAGGTCATCTAGTCCAACCCCCTGCTAAAAGCAGGACCACTCCCACTAAATCATCCCAGCCAGGGTTTTGTCTAACCGAACCTTAAATATCTGCAGAGATGGAGATTCCACCATCTCCCTAGGTAACCCATTCCACTGCTTCACCACCCTCCTAGAGAGAAAATTTTTCCTAATATCCAACCTCGACCTCCCCAGCTGTAACTTTAAACCATTGCTCCTTGTTCTGTCCTCTTTTACTACAGAGAACAGCATAGCTCCCTCCTCTTTGGAGCACCCTTTCAAGTAGTTGAAGGTTGCTATCAAATCCCCCCTCAGTCTTCTCTTCTGCAGACTAAATAAGTCTAGTTTCTTCAGTCTTTCCTCATACGTCATGTGCTCCACCTCCCTAATCATTTTCGTTGCCCTCCACTGGACTCTTTCTAATTTGTCCACATCCTTTCCGTAGTGGGGAGCCCAAAACTGGACACAGTATTCCAGATGCGGCCTCACCAGTGCCGAATAGAGGGGAATAATCACATCCCCCGATCTGCTGGCAATGCTCCTTCCGATGCAGCCCAATATGCCATTGGCCTTTTTGGCAACAAGAGCACACTGTTGACTCATATCCATCTTCCTGTCCACCATAACTCCCAGGTCCTTTTCTACAGCGCTGCTACTTAGCCGATCAGTCCCCAGCCTGTAGCAGTACATGGTATTTTTCCATCCTAAGTGCAGGACTTAGCACTTGTCCTTGTTGAATCTCATGAGATTTCTTTTGGCCCAATGCTCCAATTTGTCTAGGTCTCCCTGAATCCTATCGCTGCCCTCCAGTGTGTCTACCATTTCCCCCAGCTTGGTATCATCCGCGAACTTACTGAGCATGCAATCTATCCCATCATCAAGATCATTAATGAAGATGTTGAATGGAACCGGCCCCAGGACTGACCTCTGGGGCACTCCATTCGTTCCTAATTGCCAGCTAGACATCGCACCATTGAGTCCTACCCGCTGAGCCCGATGATCTAGCCAGTTTTCTATCCACCTTACGGTCCACTCGTCCAACCCATATTTCCTTAACTTGCCAAAGAGAATGCTGTGGGAAAACACATCAAAAGCCTTGCTAAAGGCGAGGTATATCATGTTGATGATTCTCCCCGCATCCACAAATCCAGTCATCTCATCATAGAAGATAATCAGGTTGGTCAGGCATGATTTGCCCTTGGTAAATCCATGCTGACTGTTCCTGATCACTCTATTTATCACTCCTATATAAATAGGATTGTTCAGAAATGTATACTATAGGCAAAGCAAACAATTTGTAGTAACACAATCAGAAGGTGTTGCTGGATTCAAGATTTGTTATGTATGCATATTTTTTCTATGACATATGTTTTTTCCATCCATTGCAGTTTTCTGTCAGCGTTCTTATTTCTTTTGGCTGAGTTCACCTTTGGTTACTTGAAAGGGAGTACAACATTAAACAGATTTTAAAAAGTGCATATGAATCTTTCTCCTGGGAATTTTGGGGTGCCATCCTCTGAATTATTAAAGCTTGCATTGTAGCTTGCATACTATGTGATTCTTTTTATGGAAAGTGACAGAGCATTTTGTTACGATTAAGGCAGCAGAAAAATACTGTCCTGTGCTTGGACGTGATTTCAAGAATTCTGGAACATTGCAAATCATCAGCTGAGTAATTGGATCTTGTTCTTCTTTAAAGAAATAAAATTTTTAATTTTTTTTATATAGTCTCTGTTCTAGAAAATCTACATTAGGCTACTGTTGAATTAGATCATAATCGGTTGCTAAAAATAAGTACCATTTATATAGCTTTTCTTCTCTAAGCTCTTAGCAACAGTGTTGCTTGAATTTGAAAGGGTGCAAGTGCATGTGTTAGTAAGTTTTATAAATCTGGTAAAATGAGTGGAGTGGTTACTTAATATGAAATTTGAAAAAAAAAAATTCTATTTTTTGAGTCATAGCCCACCCTCTGTTGCCATTTGGTGGTGGGCACGATACTTTGGGTCCTGCAGTTGAGCTGATAAATAGTTAAGTGATTCCTTACCTCAGTGGTTCTTAACCTTTTGTGGGCCGCAACCTGCTTAGTGGTGTATTGCAACCCTACGGGACATACCAGCCCACCCCCACAGGCCAAATCCAACCATCTCCACGGCTGTCCATGACACACTTCCCACTGCGTGGTATCACAGTAATGTGTCCTGACAGTGATTGAGAACTGCTGCCCTACCTAGTGCTCAAAGCTCTTCAGAACCTCTCATGAACTTCTGAGGTTGGCCTTCAGATGTCTTTCATAATTACTGTAATGTCCACCCAGAGTGTGCAGGAAACAGAATTATAGAACTAACCCACATACAGACAACATATATAAAAACAATATATGGTTGATGCCTTCCTTATGCTCCTTGTTTTCTTAGATTATAAGCTTTCATGGATGTCATACTCTGCGCACTGTCCATAAGACAGTACAGTCCTGATCCTGCTTAGGGCCCCTGGGTGCTACTGTCGGAAGATTGTCCATCAAACCAGATTACTGTATTTCCCATCCAGGGAAAATGAGATTTGGTCTTGCCTTTATCCCGAAAATCAACTGAGACTTTTGCAGATCATAGGATATAAAGCTTCCAACCAGCTTGAATCCTGAATATCTGAAAGAGAGAGAGAGTGGTACCCCAGTGGACATGCAGAGAACAGTTAAAATATATCTAAATAAAACTGTAGGCTGCAGAAAGTTTATTGTGCTCCTAAGGCTTTGTCATTGCTGGTCATAATCAAGGCCTCCTTAATGAGGAGGATAAGCTCATGCATCATGGAAGCAAACAAGGCCAAAAGAACTATTAAATGATGCAAGGATCCACTTGAGTTGTTGCCAGGTCTCAGGTTGTTGTGTATAAAACAGATTAATCTTTTCCAATGACCATCTTGACTTTTCTCCTGATATTCACTTCTACAATATAAAGCAGAAAGGTAGTTTATTTCAGCATGAGCAATGGGAAACAGCACGTTGTCTGCCTTTAAAATTACAGGATTTTTTCCTCACAGACTGTAGGCTTTAAAATGTTTTGGATAAATATGATTAATGTTTTAATATTCAAACATTTATTATTAGGATGGTGGGTCCTTGGATCAAGTACTGAAAAAAGCTGGAAGAATTCCAGAGCAGATTTTGGGCAAAGTTAGCATTGCTGTAAGTATATTTGTAATTACTCTAGGAAGCAGGGACCAGATGTCTCCACATTATATTAAGATAGTGACAGGCCCAGAAGGCAAGAGCAGCCGGTTTGGGGGATTAAGGAAAATTGAAGTGGGATAGTCAAATATTATCAGGCTTTAAAGTGTTTGTCTTTTTTGTTTTTTAAGAGATTTTTTTTTAATACATTTCACCACTTTGTAACTAAGAGCATTTGGATGGATCACACACATTCCATTGTGTGTGTGTGTGTGTGTGTTTTGCTTTGATTTTCCACTAAGATGTCAGCTTCTGTTACTGCGACTGGATAGGAAAAGAACAAACAAAATAGTTCAAATGGTCTGAAAAAGACTTCCCATTAAAATGTTTTCTTAAAATGTTATCCTTTGAGTGTCTCTTCTGCACTATCAAATTTCTGGTGGTGGCTTGATTAATATTAATCTTTTACAGCAAATGGGATTGTAAATTTGAGCATGGCTGCCTTTATTTTCTCTTGAATTCTTGTCATGGTGTGTTGTGCTTTTGACTGTAGATGACGTTTTGCACAGAAGAAACTCATAACCCTTTTTCATTTTTGCTGGTTTTACAGCTTTGAAATGTTGACTTTTCTTGTCCTTAGGTAATAAAAGGTCTCACATATTTGAGAGAAAAACATAAGATAATGCACAGAGGTAAGACCATGCATTATATCCCTGGCATCTCTTTTCCTTATATATTGAACATCACTAGAAATCAAGAATTTTTTTTCTGGGTTTGTTTTTCATGCTTTTATGTCTCAGCTTCAATTTTTTTCACCTGACATACTCTTTCTCCAAATCCTTCTTTAACCATTAATTCTGTAGCTGGTGGTTGCTCTCACAACCTCTGTATGTTGAAGTTGTGATGAGAATTCTTTGAAATGTGAGCATTTCAGAGGAAAGTTCCCTGATATGGGGGGCAGTGTTACTCCACGCAGTTTCCATCCCATCAGGTATGCAGTGTTATAGCTTTGTGGATCCCAGGCTCTTAGACAGACTAGTTGGTTGGTCCAGTAAAAATTATTACCTCAATCTCGGTTGGTGAGAAAGACAAGCTTTTGAGCTCACCATCAGATAAGACGAAGCTAATCAATATGAGATGTGTAGGCGTGGGTGTTTGTGAGATGATATATTTGATATACTCTTTCTTTATGATGAAAATTGTTAAAAGTACATTATGAAACAGTATTTATGATATTCAAGTTCTTTAATTGTAATGGCTTTTCTTCTGGAAGCAAGAAGTCTATTAGCCCTTTTAGCTAAAAGCTTTGAAGAGGTTCAAAGAAATATAACATACTGCTTTTAATTTCTGTTAATTTCCATTATCACCGTTAAGACACTGATTCCGCTTTTAAATTAAAAGTCACAGGCTTTTAGTAGATGTCTCAGGCGTTCATGTGCTATTTATAGAAAGACTACCAATCTGCAGTTACATTTATTATGTAGTTAAAGGGGATAACAACTGGGTAATTATCAAATCACATTAGGAAAAAAAAAAAAAGCAGGAATTTAGTTGTAAATCTACCCACGTCCTCAGATAGACTTTGCTGTGGGGTAAACACCTATATTGTTCCTGCATCTTGTTACCATTATCCTTTTAAATCCAGCTGTTTTCTGTTCAGCTGCATGTACTGCTAATTAGAAATGGCACTTGACCAGGTGAATTGAAATATTCTGTGGTTCCTTATGTCAATGTAAATTACATCCCAGAGATATAGAGTGCTTTACGTATTTGTTGCCTCTGATTGAATGGTTCAACTCATTTCAGTGATGACACAATATATCTATCAGTACTGACCATTCAGCTAGTCTCTTGCATCATTTAGGACTCCACAGACTTTTAATTATAAAAGTATTCCATTTATAAGACTAGATCCAGAGGGGTAGCTGTGTTAATCTGTGCACAGCAAAAACAACGAGAGTCCTGGGACACCTTAAAGATTAACAAATTTCTTTGGACATAAGCTTTCGTGGGCTCCAGCCTAGTTCATTAGATGCGTGCATTTATCAGACTAGTTACTTGATGTGTGGTTGTTAGCAAAACCAAAAAAGAATGAATTAGGAAGCACATAGATGTGACAAATGGAAGAGCCGTTTTAAACATTATGGAGCAGAGAGTATTTATCACTTGTTCTCTTTTGGGATTTGCTAACAGTTGAACATAGGCTTCTGCCAAAGAAATAGTAGGGTCTTCATATGGATTTCTCATGGTTGCTGTAAAGGAATGTAGTTATGACTTTAGCGCTTAATAACATTTCTTGTAAAATGTTTTAGGGCAAGCCAAAAAATGTGACTGCTACCCCCTTTCAGCACCTAGTTCAACAGCTATGGCATACCTCCTTTGACATCTAGGGATTTGCATCTTTTTATGAGAGTGCTAAATATGATCTTTAAATATCAAACATCAGAGTGATGGGAATAGGGAAGAAGGAGAATAAAATAATCTATATAATTATGTGGAGTTTTCTTTTATTTGTTTTGTTTGGTGGCAGAGATGGCTTTTCAAGAGGGGTTGTTTTGTTTGTTTTACAACATTTAGACTTGAATGTTTTTGTCATTGGTATATTTTTTAGGTTGTAAAAGGAAAATCCAACCATACCACTTCTCGTGATGAATGATCCCATCATATTTTGTAAAAAAGATGTAGTTTCAGTAGTTGAATGGGAGACCTCCAAAAACACCTTAATAGTGTTGGCAATTCAGCAGTGCAATTCTTCAGTCTGAATCTGTGCTGAACAGTGCCAGCTGATGGAGATATTATCTAAAAGTGTGCAAATGACTTAAAAGCCAAGTCTTCTTTTCAACCATTGTCAGGAGCAGGGGGTCATCAGATCCAACCTCCTGTGCTAAGATAGGGCTGAGTAAGTCTAGCCCATACCTGCAGGTATTTGTCCAGTCTGTTCTTAAAAATCTCCAGTGATTGGAATTCCACAACCTCCCTTGAAGCCTATTCCAGAATTTAACTACCCTGATAGTTTTGCCTAATATCTAACCTAAATCTCCCTTGCTGCACATTGAGCCCATTACTATTTGTCCAACCTACAGAGGAGATGGAGAACAAGTGATCCCTGTTCTCTTTACAACAGCCCCTAACGTATTTGAAGGCTCTTGTCAGGTGCCCCTTGTCTCTCAAGACTAAACATAGCCAGGTTTCGTTGTTTTTTTTGTTTTTTTTTTAAACCTTTCCTCACAGGTTAGGTTTTCTAAACCTTTCACCACTTTTATTGCTCTGTTCTGGACTCCAGTTTGTCTATTGTGACAGAGTCAGACCTGAGGGCTACAGGAGGGTGCTGGAGGGTAATACATTAGCCCCAGACTTAGCAAAGCCCTGTTCCCAGGGTAGCTGGGACAGGACTGCTTTGAGCCAATTAAGGCACCAGACTCCAATTAAGGCACTTGAGTCAGTTGGAGCAGCTGACACCAATTAAGAGTAGCAGTTTAAAAGGCCCCTGTTGCAGCCAGACAGTGAGGGAGTTTGGGTGTAGGAGGTGTGTTTGGAGGAGAACAGTGTGGAGAAGAGTGGAGGAGAGCTGACCAGTAGCTGTTACTGATAGCACCTAGGAGGTACAGGTGGTGAGGGCAAGTTTGTCCAGATGGGTCTTAGGGTTCCAGGCCCAGCAGCCTGTGGGGTGGAGAGCCCAGCCCAGGGAAGGATCCATAGCGCTGGGGGTTTGGAGGTGGAAGAACTGTGCCTCAGCTGGCTGCCACTACAGGAAGTGCAGGACATACAAGGATTGAGAGTGTGTGGTCTGCTATTTTTCCTAATGTGTGGTGCCCAGAATTGGATGTACTACTCCAGCTGAGGCCTCACCAGTAATGAATAGAGCAGGACGGTTGTGTCCTGTGTCTTATACACAGCACTTCTATTAACACACTGCACAATAATACTACATTTTTTGCAACAGCATCATGTTATTGACACACATTTAATTTGTGATCTGCTATAACCCACAATGCTTTTCATCAGTACTCCCACCTCATTAGTGGTCTGGGGGGGATGAAATGATCCCTGTTTTCACCTAATATAAAAGTTCATGGACTTGATCCACCAGGGGTGCCCAGAAGTATCATAGAATCATAGAATAATAGGGTTGGAAGGGACCTCACGAGGTCATCTAGTCCAACCCCCTGCTAAAAAGTACATGCAGTTAGCGTAATGAGCTGCACTGGAAGATGCTGTGGTGGGTGCACCGCTGACACCAAACGAATGCCCCCATCTTGTTGCTGTTACTTAGGGCTTGCTCCTGAGTAGGCGTAGGAATAATGAAATGGCTGCTGCATGCCTCATGAGCTATGGTTGGATTGTGTTTAGCAGTATGTTTGGCCATGCCCTTCCCCTGCCCTCGGTCATGTTCACTTTCTTCCCTATAAAATGCTTCACATTTCTGTTTATTACAAGGCCTGCTGACCAGGGCTGTGCATTGTGTGGAAAACGCACTGCAGTGGGGTGCTGGTGCAACAATGTGCAGCTTTTGCTCTGTCAGCTGTAATGTTGGGACCCAAGTCTAAAAATGCGGTTGGGATCCATGCCTGGTTGACCAGGTCAAGGGGTGATAGTGATTCTTTGTTGTTGGCATGGGCCAGATCCACATCTTTTCATTTGTTTTTGGTGGGCTCAGATCCAAACTCACCATCACTGGAAGGGGCCCATTGTCTGGTAATAGTTCGGCTGCATTGAGAATCTCTCACAAACAGGCATCTCATAGGATTTGGGCCCAAGATGGTGGAGATCTTGTGAAAATAACTAGTACTGTGTTATTGTACCTACCTGAGCCCCAGGATAATCTGGATCTGAGCATCACCTCTTCTTTTCTAGTTTGACAGTAGGTTCTTATTTAAATGTGGCTAGCAGTGTAAAAACTCATGTTTCTTTTCTGAGTTCAGTTCTGCCACAGAACATGTTGAGATATTTCATCTTGGACACTCGCAAAGCCTGAGTTTCTGTTGGACAGTTAATGATGGTACTTTGTTCTGTACCAGCCTTTTCTACCCCACACATTGGAAACTCACATGGCAAGAAGTGCTTCTTATCTCTGAAATACAGTTTTAAACTTATTTTTAACTAATATTAGCACTTCTGGGCTTCCTGCTGCCAGCCGTTATCTTGGGATGCTGGTGTTAGTGAGGTAGTGGAAATCAATGTAAGATGGTAAATCACTGTTAAAGTGCAGGGAAAAACATTGTACATAATTTGAATAAGAAGTCTGCCATTTGAATTTTTTGGTATATTTGAAGGTGTCCATCTTATTTTTTAAATCCCTGATAAAGCTAGATGGAATCTCCTTTACCATTTCTGATACTGAGCCATCATTCTACCACCATCATAAATGGGTGTCACTTTTCTCTCCATCGGGGCTGTCCTGTAACACACTCAATAGCAAAAGTGCTAGTTTTTAATTAAAATCTTGATTTTAAAAGGTACTGTTTCACAGTTAAGGTGTGATGGGAATTGCATCTCTCCATGGGAGGTCTCTGAATGCTTCATGGAGTAGAATGGGAGATTAATCCAAAACCCACTGTAGGCCTTCAAGGGAGCTTTCTTTGTCAAGATGACTGTTAAAGATTTATGAGCTGTAGAATGTATATCTTAAAGTCAATGCCAGGATGTTTCATGGTCTTAGCTGATGACCTATTGAACAGCTTTCAAAACTGATTTTGGGAAGTGCATTTAGGACTCTGACTTTCTGGCTCAGATATGAAGCATTAGTCAGTCAGCTGATGGGAAGGGGCTGATGGTGTCATCTGCTAAGTGATTCCCTGCTTTCTGAAGTTTGGATCCTCACTGGCCGTGTTGCCTAATAGCAATACAGCAGGCAGCACCTAGAGTAGTGTAGTAGAATAGAAGATGATGCTGGCACATCTTGGTTTGAATTAGTTCACAGGATTAAGGCATAATGGCACCTCTTATGCTGCTTCCTTGTTCTGTGGAATCTAAGCTTTCAATTAATTAAAGTGTGTTCAGTTAATTTCATAAAAGCTGTTGTTGCTGAGATACTCAGGTCGTGTTTTTGAGACTGTTGCAGTATTTCTGAGGTGTGAAGCCCTGCCTATTAATTTTAATGGGTGCTAACTCAGATGCCCAGTGAGCATACCTGAAATGTCTACATTTTTAACAATTTCACTGCACCTCAAAGCCTGTATGAAAGAAGAGGGAGAATCATTTTGTGAACATGTGCCCTGATCTACTGTGAGTGACAGCCCATTTGGTGCTAGGAGTTAATGGGTCTCCTCTCCTTATAACCCGAATAAAGGAGCCTGGGGCATTGGAGCACTCCTACCGCCCAGTCAACGTCACAAACCCCAGTGGAATTTAAGAGGCTTGTCAAGGGGAACCCAAAGCCAAGGAGCACAGCAGAGGCAGAGCCAGTAAGTGTATTCAGATCCCACCAAGGGCAAACCAAACACCAGGAGCATGGAGAACATGCATAATTCTAGTTTGCACAATTGACCGTGACTGTCGTCTCAGATGGGCGGAACTTGGAAGAGTAGCACTCTTTTTATTATCATCTGACCCCCACCACTGTTCGGTCACAGAAAATGGGAGCCATCCCATAATGAGCAGTTGGTGAAAGTCCGCTAGTTCCATACAGATATAGTAAACCCAATAAGTGGCATTGGCCAAAACATAACCTGGTGGTGCTGTTTGTGCTAAGAGCCACGCACCACTTACTCTGGTTCTGACGATTTTTAGGTGACCTTTAGGGCTAGCTGCCCCTTACGACAGGCTGGCTTGAGCTCTAGATTTACAGTTTGTAAACCAGATACACTTTGGTGAGGTGACTTTGACTTTGTTTAAATGCAATGGACCCTCACACTCATGGATTCATCAGAGGGTGCTCTTTCAAAGTGCGTAGCCCAACAGAAGTTCCTCTTTCATATCCCTTCAGTTAAACAATACTATCAACTTGCACGTGCTCCAGGCAGCCAGTAGGTTGTACATGTCTGCAAACAGTGCATTTTGTATTCAGCTTGGATGTACTGTGTGTTAAAAGGGTCAGTTTACACACATTACATATTCTCAGTGGAGAAACTCATTGAGAGTTGTGAGGTGCTAGGGAAAGCAGAGCACTTAAAAGACCCCCAGGGCAACTCCTCTTGTACATGAAGGTGATACCAGGAGCTCCAACAGCAAAAGGAGGAGAAATAGTCAGTATACTTCCTTATTTTGACACATCTATGTATACAGTTCCAGCCAAATCCAAACTTGCTGACTCTCAATTTCCACCATGTCTCATTGTAACTCCCTGGTGAGTGTCACAGGTCCCTCTCTGTGGCCGTTCTGCAGAGGAAATGCCTTTTTTATAGCCACAGTTAGAGAGCCATGGCTCTTTAGCTCAAGCAGCAGCAGCTCTGCAGAATCCAGTTCAACCCCCGTGTTTGAATCTAGTCTTCAAGGGACCACAGAGACATAGTGTATAAATAGGCTGGCCTCTTGCCCTACCTCTACCCCTTTATCCTGCTACCAAAGGTACTTGGCTGATTTTTAAAGTTAAAGAAGCTCTCTTACTCCTCTTGTGGATCACCTTTCCTGAGACATCTTTAATCTCTGTCTTGAATAAAGAGCTCCCTGAAGCTGGGGAAATTATTATAACAGCAAAGTGTACCTAATGTGGATGTAGTTTGGTATTGTATTACTGCAGTCAAGTGACTTTTTAAAAAAACATGGCTTCACAAATCTATCTCTGATGTCTTGGGCCAGAACCTCGTAATAACAGCTTTCTCGTGTGTGGTTTGTGACCCATTCATATTTGGTCCAGAAAATAGACTGCTTCAGGTTTGGATCTATTCTAAACTCAGACGAAAAACAGAAGCAAGTTTGGATGTTAGGATTTTAATCAAATTCCTTTGCTCCTTCACACACGCTTTTCCTTTTCTGAAACTCATAGCTGTTCAGATTGGCTGTACTTCTGGTCCAGCTCTACTAATAATAGTTATTAATACAGAATGTGTTTTTAAATCAAATGTTCTTGTCACAGTTTTGCAAGTTTGCATTTAATTCTGTTTGGGAAAAACTGTTCAGTCAGTTTCACATTTGAGTTGTCATGATCTTCACATATGCTGGAAGACAACAGAGTCCTGTGGCACTTTTAAAGACTAACAGATTTATTTATCGCATGAGCTTTCGTGGGAGAAAATCCAACTCTTTCCCTTGTGCTGCAGGCACATGCTGTCTCTCTCTTTGATGTTCTGTTTAAAATTTTCAGGACAGTATCTATGCTCGGGTTTAGTGAAATACAGGATCAACATTCTGGGCCTATATTATATGCCTATTTTCTTAAATTTTTCCAGGCTATGTTTCTTGGATCATGCTGCACCATCAATATATTATGTTTAGAGATGGGTGGAATTATTAGAGTATATCTGCTTAAGAGGAATCAATAAGTACTTGGAAACTGAAAGCCATGTAGCACACACATTTGTATTAATGTAATTGACTGCAGCTACTGTTGATCAGCAGAACTGACTGCAACATCATTGTGGGGCTGTAAAAAAGAATATTATGGCAACACTGTACAAAAATTCCACTATTTTTTCACAAAAAGATACTTTATCAGGAAATATTAAAAACAGAGTGCTCCTGAGATCCAGAACTATGGTAGTTGGTGCATAACACTTTACAATAACAAACAGAGTGGGGCCCTGTCTTCTAGGCATTACTGTAACGCAAATAAAGAGTAATAATAAAGCTGACCTGGAGAAGAATGAAAGGGTGTTGGCAAAACTTGTTGGATACACCAAATTAATGAAAAGTAGGTAGAATGATCAAGACCTGATCAGCCTCACCTCAATCCCTGGGAAAATCATGGAGCAGGTCCTCAAGGAATCCATCCTGAAGCACTTGGAGGAAAATAGAGTGATCAGGAACAGTGAACATGGATTCACCAAGGGCAAATCGTGCCTGACCAACCTGATTGCCTTCTATGATGAGATGACTGGATTTGTGGATGCGAGAAGAGCCGTTGACGTGGTATACTTTGACTTTAGCAAGGCTTTTGATACGGTTTCCCACAGCATTCTCGTTGGCAAGCTAAGGAGGTATGGGTTGGACGAGTGGACCGTAAGGTGGATCGAAAACTGGTTAGATCAACGGGCTCAGCGGGTAGGAATCAATGGCTTGATGTCTGGTTGGCAACCGGTAACGAGTGGAGTGCCCCAGGGGTCGGTCCTGGGGCCGGTTCTATTCAACATCTTCATTAATGATCTTGATGATGGAATAGACTGCGTGCTTAGTAAGTTTGCGGATGACACCAAGTTGGGGGGAATGGTAGATACTCTGGAGGGCAGGGACAGGATCCAGGGAGACTTGGACAAATTGGAACACTGGGCCGAAAGAAACCTCATGAGGTTCAACAAAGACAAGTGCAAAGTCCTGCACTTAGGACGGAAAAATCCCATGCACTGCTACAGGCTGCATCAGTAGGAGTATTGCCAGCAGATCGAGGGATGTGATAATTCCCCTCTATTCGACACTGGTCAGGCCGCATCTGGAATACTGTGTCCAGTTTTGGGCTCCCCACTACAGAAAGGATGTGGACAAATTAGAAAGAGTCCAGCGGAGGGCAACAAAAATGATTAGGGGGCTAGGGCACATGACTTATGAGGAGAGACTGAAGGAACTAGGCTTATTTAGTCGACAGAAGAGAAGACTGAGGGGAGATTTGATAGCAACCTTCAACTACTTGAAGGGTTGCTCCAAAGAGGAGGGAGCTAGGCTGTTCTCAATGGTAACAGAGGACAGAACAAGGAGCAATGGTTTCAAATTACAGCTGGGGAGGTCAAGGTTGGATATTAGGAAAAACTTTCTCACTAGGAGGGTGGTGAAGCATTGGAATGGGCTATCTAGGGAGGTGGTAGAATCTCCGTCTTTGGAGATTTTTAAGGCTTGGTTAGACAAAATCCTGGCTGGGGTGATTTAGGGGGAGTGGTCCTGCTTTTTAGCAGGGGGTTGGACTAGATGACCTCGTGAGGTCCCTTCCAACCCTATTATTCTATGATTCTATGACCTGCAGAGAGAAGAAGTGAAACTAGGTAACTAAACAACATGACATTGAACATAGCCACGTTGGGAGATGCAGTTGATGCTTTTGAGGGTATGTCTACACTGGGAAGTGAAGTTGATTTAATTTAAATCAACCTTCACCTGCTGAGTTGCAGAATTTGGAGGAGTGTGATCACACTACGCTCATTGCTTCGAGGATTGTATCCCCAACACCCATGCTTACATTGGCAATCAAAGCAGTGCACTGTGGGTAGTTATCAGTGTCATTTGTGAAGGATTTCATCCTCCCATCATGCAACATCCTCCCCCACACCTTGTCCCAGTCCAAATAAATAGACAGTTGCTTTTTCACACCATGTCTTCAAACCCTTCACTGTCTGCTGCGTGCACACCATTGCCTGAGAGAAATGGAGCCTGCTCAACGCTGCACTATTATCGTGAGCATTGCAAACACCTCACGACTTATTCTGCAGTATTTTCAGCGGCGAGACAGGAGCTACAGTGCTGAAAATTGTGATGTTAACTGAGGCCCCCTTGCTACAAGCCATTGAATGAAATTCCTATTTGCTGCAGGCTGTCATGGAGTCGGTGGAGCAATGCTCTTTTCCCAGGAAACAAGCAGTTACTGGTGAGATTGTATCGTTATGAAGGTGTAAAATGATGAGCAGTGGCTGCAGAACTTTGATATACAAAAAGGCCACTTCTTGGAACTTCGTGGAGAGTTCTCCTCTGCCTTGAAATGCATGAATACTCGCCTGAGACCTGCTCTGATGGTAGAGAAGAGAGAGGACATCGCTCTGTGGAAGCTAGCAACGCCAGACTGCTACCAGTCAGTTGGGAATCAATTTGGAGTCAGTAAATCCACCTTAGAAGCAGCTGTGATAAAAGTTTGCTGGGCCATTAGCAGACTTGCTCTCAGAAGGGTAGTGACTTTGGGAAATGTGAACCCCATAGTGGAAGGCTTTTCCACAGGGGGGGTCTCTAAGGGGGGTAGGTAATAGATGGCACACATATCCCTATGTTAGCATTGGGCCACTTTGCCAAAGAGTACTGACGCCGAAAGGAAAACTTCTCAGTGGTGTTGCAGGCCCTTGTGAATCACAGGGGATGCTTCACTGATATCAGTGTGGGGTGCTCTGGAAAGGTGCATGACACGTGCATCTTTAGGAGCTCCGATCTGTTCAAAAGATGCAGTTGGGCACTTCCTTCCCTGAGCAAAAACCCCCAAATATTGGCGATGTTGAAATGCCAGTAGTGATTCTAGGGATCCTTCCTACCCTTGCTCCCCTGGCTAATGGAGCTGTACGCTGGGCAGCTGGGCAGCAAGATGGAACGTTTGAATAATAGGCTCAGCAAGTGCAGAGTGGCGGTGGCATGTGCATTTGGACGTTTAAAGGCACACTGGTGCAGTTTGCTCACTAGATTAGTGAAAGAAACATCCAAATAATTCTCTCTGCCTGCTGTGTGCTCCATAATGGATGTGAGACAAAGGGGGAGAAGTTCCCATTGGGTTGGGTTGTGGAGGCAGATAGGCTGGTTGCAAATTTTGAGCAGTCAGATGCCACTGCAACGCTGAGAGTCAGTTGTGGAGCGCTGCACCTCAGGGAAGCATTGAAAAACTGCTTTTGCAACAAAACACAATAGTAATGTGCATTCTTTATCTGTGCTGCTGTGCATTCACTTTGCATCCCTTACAGATTCCCCACCAATAGTGCCCTCCATCCACCCCCTCTCTTTATTCCCTTCTTATCAATAAATAGTAATGAATTGTAAAGCAGCATTTTTTACTGGTGATCCTTCAGAGAGTGGGAAAAGGAGATAATTTAATGTTCCACATCCATTGTCTGGGGTTGAGAGGGGACCCAGAGCCCACCTTGGTTGTGCATACATGAAAGAATCACACATTCCCACTTCTTAAAGGAGTCAGCGCCTCTTTCTGCTCTCCACAACCAGCGAGTGGAGCACATACTGCATCCTGCTCAACCTCCTCCAACATAGCTTGGGAATGGGGGCTAGGAAAGAATGCATTAGTTTAGAGTTTTGCAGGGGCTGCCTTTCCTGCCGCTGAGGTTCCAGAAGCTCAGCTACATGCCTCAAGATGTCTTATCCCTCATTATACACAGCATCTCATCTTGTGTTGAACGCTCATATTCCTGTGCTGCCTTCCTGTTGTCCATGTCCATGTTCAGTTTGTCTGATAATGAAATCCTCCACACTCTTAATTCTTTGTCAGTACTCATGGAGGAATCCATTGTCTCATTGAACATGTCATCCCAAGGTTTTGGGTTTTTTTCGCCGCCTTATCTGTGACAGGCACTCTGCCAGAATATGAGACTGTGTGTTGAGGGCATGTTGTTCACTGTGACGGAAGCAAAGCACCTGGTTCCCATTGTTAACTCATCCCATGGATGAAAAGCAATGTTACAATGTAAAAATAACTTCCCTAAACATTCTCAAGAGAAGGCTAGAACCACATACCATTGTCCAACTATTGCAGGGGTCAGAGTGCTGTTCCAGCCATGGTAAGTAAGGTGCTAATGCATCTATTTTAGGGAAATCCCCGGTGCCCATGCTTCCTGGAGCATCCTGGATGCTGGACTCCCTTTTGTTCTCCCTCAATCAGGCTTTTAAGAGGTGGTAGAAAGAATGTGGGGTGGGTAGGGCTTAATCATCTCTCTTCGGGCAAAAATGGGCACCCACTTGTGGATGCCTGAGGCCCATAGCAACAACATCCTGCTTCGGGACTTGCAGTCTGCTGAACCAAGAAACCATCCCCGTCTGCAGAAAAACACACACTTCAGAAAACTTTCTTGCGTGCATAGTGTAAACATGCGCTGTCTCCCCTCAGCAACCAGGAGTGAGAGCAGTGTGCTCCTATGCCATGTTGCATGGTGGTGCCTGCACAATTAATAACAGAATGGAAGGGAAAGCGTCCTGTCACAGTGGAAGAAATAAGCGTGCACTGCCAAGAAACCTGCAAAGGATTGCAGAGTACCTACATGAAAGCTTTCTGGAGATATCCATGGAGGATTCTTGGAGAGTCCCTATACACATAAATAATGTTTTCTGGGGTGAACCCCAATGCTTAAGCACACCAACTAGGAGGAAGCACAGCCCCATCACCCCATACATCCCTTTTTTCCACTGGTACAAGATTGTGGACTGGGGATATAACCAAAAAAAAATGCAATTTGCAGTACACGGTCAGTCATGGTCTTCTGCATCCAGCTGGGCTGCTCCTGTGTAGCAAACATTTCCTGGCTTTCAGGGAGAAGGGATACCCCACTTGTTTGTACCCTGTTTGTCTCCTCCTTGTCCGCAGACTTGTACTCATACATTCTGGGCTCAGATCCCCCTAAGGTATCTACGCCATGTGGTGGCATAGAGGTGGGTCTCTGCCAAGAATAGCATGCAGCTCCTCGTAAAAGCAGCATGTTTTGGTGATGAACCAGAATGACTGTTACAGGCTTGGTTTGCTGTGTTATTGTAAGAGCTGCAATTTGCGAAGATCAGAGCTGTCAGTAGAAAAACACACGTAAGGCACAGCTGAAGTCTTCAGGGCCCCGTTATGTTCCAGGGAGTCCCCCGCCCCAGAAGTGCTGTTGGAAGTTCACTGGTCATTTCGCTGTGGAAAGATGAAGACGGAATGTATGCGCTGCTCAGCAAGAGCTGTCAGGCGAGACGAGGCTAGGTGTGGCTTTTTTTCTTTCCCCTTTACGCCCACATTATATACCGTACTGGTGGGTCTCTGTCGGAATATCATTAATATAAATATGGCATTTAGAGTTTTTTCCAGGGCCTCCTGTGTCTCGTGGACATTGCCACTCCCGCCCATCCCCAGACAAAGAATATGTCACCACCAACATTGTTGGGTTAACAAGCTTCTCCTGAAATCCTGGGTAGTCAGGAGCACTCCTGCCTCCAGAGTACTCTCTTATGACTAGAGTTACCAGGTTACCCCAAAGAGGATGCTGCTGGGGGGAGGGGTTTATAGTTGTGGGGTGCTGAAGGGAGTACCTGGGACTTCGCTTTTGAAGTCCAGGGCAGTGTTGCTCCCTGTTACGGTGGCAGGGTGGCTGGCACATGCCTGGGGCACAGGGTAGTCGTCTTTCCCTCTCTTCAGGGCTCTCCCCTTCCCCATTGCTGGGAGCTAGGGCCTTGGTGGGTGTGGGGATCTGGCAGCTGCCACGACCAGGCAGCTGCAGGGGAGGGACCACTTGGGGAGCAACCAATCAGCGTTCTTTCTGAGCTGCAGTATCTGCACTACAGAAACCTGGGTATTGCCTCTTATTTGAAAAATCGGTCCCGACAGAGGGTGGAGGATCAAAAAGAAGCAATGTCTGGGAAAACCTGGATGTACGGCAACCCTACTTGTGATTGACGTTTCAAGCTTAATGATTTACTGCACACAAAGAGGGGTGGATCCCTTCTGCAGCCAGTGGGCCAGCTAAAGGGGGGGAAGCTGTGTGAGGCACCCTTTGTGTAGAATCCCCTTAGTTGTTGGTGTGTATCCTCTCCTGGGGTTTGCTGCATGGCAAGTTCTGAGCCCATGAGGGCCTCCAAGGATCTGTGCCTGCATTGAGACCCTGGGCCTCTGCATTAGATCTGTGCATCTAGTAGCCTGAGATGGGCCACTCTGCAGTAGGCCCCAGGGGAGCCACATTTCCAAGGACCACCCTAGGAGCCCTTCCCTCCAGTAAAAGGGGAAACTATCTTGGAGAAAAGGCTTTACTGTAAAGCAGTGGGTATACTGTCATTCCTGGAGGTTCTTCATGGGGCTAGGAATGGTGTCCCTTCCTGTGGATGTGCTCTTGGGGGGCTCTCCCCAGGAGGGAGGGAGGATATAGAGGTAGTGCTTCACTGTACATTGCTTGCGGAAGGGGAGAAAGTCATATGTGACTCCATGTTGAGATCTGGCCATCATGCTGTGGTCCCGTATTAGGTCAGTGTGTGGATTTGCTGTGACTTAAAGCTAATTTGGAGTTCAGTGTAATTACTCGGAATAGAGACAACAGTAGCTGTGCCCAAGGAGTTCTGCAGGGCAGTACGTGTATGAAAGGCATGGAAGAAGCATTTCTCAGTGTGCCCAGGCATCTTCAGTGACCTTCTGAGGTGGTTATCGTAGGAACCAGAAACAGCAGCAAGAATTTAAAAAATCAAATAATATTTCTGGGTTGTGTCTTTAGAACCAATTATTTTTTTAATTTTAAAAATATTCTCTGCACCTCTGTTTCCTGGTCCCTCTATCTCTCTCTAAATTTAGTGTCATCTTTTCCATGCAGTCCTCCCTATTTTGAGGTGCCGTTTGGCATCAGATGTCCAAGATTACCCTGCTAGGGATGTGAACTGCAGATTGATTCCTTACCTTAGCTTCGGGGATGTGTTGCAAGCTGCCTGAAGTATGTCTTCTATCCATTTCTAACTGAAATACAGAAGACAATGTACTTAGGGTGGAAGCTGCTACGGCTGCATGTGAAATGTGCAGCAGCAGTATATAAAACAAAAGACATTGCTTCAAGCATGTTGTGCACACTGCTCAGCTTGAGGTGAAGCATCCAACTTCCTGAAAGCTATTTTAGGCTGTGACTAATCTATCATTTGAGATATTTCTGAGGCCTCATCACCTGCTATCTAAATACCGTCTGCTTGCTAAAGGCACAGAGTATCTTGTATCCGGTTAAAATGCAATGTATAGTAAGGAAATTGTCAGTGCAGATCTTTTCCCACCTGCCTGCTTAGCAGTGCTTTGATTTGAGTGACTAGATTGCGTTCAGTGTGCTCTGGGGTCACAGAGGTACAAACAGGAATTTTGAAAGTTCAATCACTCCATAAATCCAAACCAATTCAAAATAACCTTTTTTTTTTTTTTTTTTTACATATTGGTGGCATTCCTTTGCAAATATGGCTGCCTGCTTCATAAGCCCTATAATTCATTGGTAAAGGCTCTGGGTAAATAGTCAATTATATTGAGAAACTTCTTAAACCTACACAAAAAGATTAAAAGAAATGCTCCCAGCACTTTAGCATTCCTAAGTAGTTGGTTATTAGTTGCCTAGTTACCAAAGACCCTCATTAGGTTTCTATTTAGGGAAGTAGTGCTGAATGTAAAATCTCAAGAGTTTTTCTTCCATCTCAAGTAAACTTGACCTCAGACTAAACAAACTGTTCATTTAGTGCTGTGTTTCAGTATCAGAACTGTGCTCCATTTAAAATAACCCATTTACTCAGGGTTTTTTTGCTAAGGATAGGAAATGGTGTGGGGTTTTTTACATATGCATAAATATTTTTATCATGTTTGGACATCCAGTTGCATTTAATTTAATGACTCTAGTAAACTAAAATGTATAGATTATTACTGATTTTTTTTATTGAGTATTCCTATGCCAAAAAGAAAGCCATCAGACAAGTTAAGTTTGAAAGTACATATTGGCATCTCTGAGATGCAAATGTGAAAGTCCTTACAAGAATGTTGTAGACCAGTGGTTCCCAACCTGTGGCCCAGGGGCCAAAAGTGGCCTGTGGGGGCTTTCAAAGTGGCCCACGGCTCCTCTCCTGCTGGCTGCAAAAGGGAGCCATTGGCTAAGAGCCCAGGTGGAGCATGATTCTGCAGGACTAAATGACAGTTGCAGGCTCCTTGCTGCAGCCAAGGGGATGGAAGATCAGTACTCTCCTGCCCTGAGCCAGGCTGTAGCAGGGAACACAGCAAAGTGCTCCGCCAAGGTCCATAGGTGCTGGGGTCCCTGCTGGAGCCAGAGGGAGGAGACCACAGATCTTCTGCAGAAGGGAGTCACTGCCTAGGGATCCAGGTGGAGTGCACAGGGCTACAGGATGTGTGCACGTTACAAAAGGGTAGCTGTGTTAAGGTGTGTGCAGTTTCTCTGCTGCAGCCAGGAAGACAGATCAGCAAGGAGACAGCCTGCTTTGGGTGGTGATGGTGGGACGGACTGTTGGTGGCCCTTCAGGGCTGTAAAAATTATATCCATGGTCCTTGAGCCAAAAAGGTTGGGAATCACTATTGTGGACACTGAATACAGACATTGGAAAATCGGGAAAGTCTGAATGAGGTTTAAATTTAAACACAAACCTTTAGCACCTTCCAAGGAGAGGAAAAGAATCGGACAAAAAATGGGAGACACGTGGTTATGCCCATGTTTCATGTTACTTTCATTGTCAAATATTCCCATTTTTTTAAATATATATCTATATCATCCATTCATTTGTTTTCCAGATGTTAAACCATCTAACATTTTGGTAAACTCTAGAGGTGAAATCAAGCTTTGTGATTTTGGTGTCAGTGGACAACTGATAGATTCAATGGCAAACTCGTTTGTTGGGACACGATCTTACATGTCTGTAAGTACAGATCTTTTAGCCTTTTTTGAGTTTTATGCTTTTTCTGGTATAGTATTTGGTGAAGAAACCGCTGCTGGCGTCACCACAATTATTTATGGTTATTACTCCCTTACCGCCTCACTGAAGTTTTCAAGCACTGTATCAATGTTCAAACCAGATTTTATGTTGTATTGCACAACTGTTGAGTTAGGGTTATGTAACATTGCAAAAGGGATGATGATGCCTTTGCGTTGTAAAATCCAATGATCTGATACTTTGGGGGTTTGTGTACATGAAAATCTGGGGTGGGGGGGACACTTAAAGTTTGTTCTCCTTACAAAAGTCTGTCTTCCCCCCCTAATTTATCCTCCTCCCCCCTCCCCCCAAATTTCACACTGTTGCTACAATTGCAAGCCTGGACAAGGTGCTGTCTTCACAAGCACTCCTACTGTTGCTATCACTTGGTGAGCTAAACCAGTGGGACATTTTCAGGGGAAGAGGTTAATGTAGCCCAGGCTTAGTGCCTAGTGTTGGACTACTTTAGTGGTGTTCTCTTTTGAAATCTAATATTCAGGAGAAAAGTGCTATTTAAAGAAGTATTATGTATCATGTGAGTATGAATTGTGGATCTCTATCACTCTCATGTGTAATGGTATTTATCAATTTAATGCAGATCCTATTAATCCGTAAAGCCAAGGTTTTCAGAGTTTCTTCTATAGCTATGAAATTGAGCCTGGACTTAAAAACAGGAGGAGAAAAACGGTATCTTGCTCATTCTACTCAGAATGGATGCTGGATACAATATACTCAATTTGTCTGCTGAGGTGGGTGCCAGATTAGAAGTGAACCACTCATGTTACAAACTTGAGGTTTGGGGCTGGTTTTAAACAGCAAAAAATGGTCACAGCTCCTCATTTTTTGCCCCTGGCTCTAGTGCTTTGTTGTGTGGTTTTTGTTCTTTTGATCAGGAACACGTGAAGAGCAAAGTGCTGCATAGCTTCAATTTCCACTGACACGTCACTTCCACAGGTTTGAGGTCCAGCCCAACACCAGAGCATTGTGTTTCAGAGATGGTGGTGATTCCATTTATTCTCTGCACTGATGTTTGAAGTTCATTCTTTTGCAGGCAGTTATTCATGTTGCACAGTCTCTCTCTCAGCAGTTTTTCAAACCATGGGAGAAGAGGCTTTCCTGGACCGTGATCATCTTTCAGGCAACTGTGCAACATCTGATGGGGTTGTCTCAAAGTCTATACAGTGAGATTAACTTGGAACCAAACCATTTTCTCTCTCTTGTCTGCTAAATGTGGTTCTGAGGCACCTAGTACCATATAGATCATTTTCCTGGCTAGTTCCATGCTGCCTGCTTTTTTCTCATTCATTCACTTTTTTCATCTAAGGCTCTAGCAGACTCTAGAATTTATCCCCTTTTGAGTTGTCTTCCTTGATGCCCTGATATCTAGTAGGTTATCTAAAAGGGCTATGGGGTCCAACTCAAATAAGACATTGGAGAGGGTCTAAGTATGGATTCCAGTAAATAGTACATGGTTAATAAAATACGTTACCTTTGTCATAGTGGTTCATTATTGTTTAAAAGGTTTAATGACTTTAGATGACTTTGATATCCTACAGCAATACGAGACTGGAAACTGGATTCTCCAGATACGAGTATCTAAATGTGTTCACTCAAGTTTTTGCCTTTATGGAGAACTTGAAGTTCAGTAAACAGGGAAAAAAAAGGCAAAATGAAGTTTGTATTGAGCCTTCTCAAAGAAAATTATATATATGGGTGCCTTGTGGACTACTTTTATATACTGAAACTGCAAGAGGGAATGTGTCTTCTTTGCAGGGTGGGGATGGCCGGATTTGTTAGTGTGGCTGTAACTGAAATGCATGTTTCATTTTTCCAATGTGTGATTCAGTTTTAAAAAACAAAACCATATTTTTAGTTGACACTGTGCCATCTGTTAGAGAAGCTCCTACCTACATACTTCCCAGTTGTACGAAGGTTAGGTTTTCATGATTGTGTATACAATATATGCTGTGTTTTTACATCTTTACATGAGATTTTTTTTTCTCTTTGTCTCTTTTCTGCTCTAGTCTTTCCTAAGCAAAACATTCTGAATAATGTTACATTTCAACATCTGAATGGTTTTGCATGTTCCCATCCCATATGGAAACTATTTGAAATATTTTCCTACTTTGTTTTTATACTTGTCAATAAAACACTCCAGGAAATCTACACACATTACATTTTACAAGCCAAACGTGTGTTTGAATAAGACAGACTCTCACTTTTGAAAAACCTTTTTAATAATTTAAATGTTTTCAGAAATAAAATAAGTATTTTGAAAAAGAAGCATCTGACATTGCAATAAAAATATTTTCTCCGCATTGATAAGTATTTTAATACTCAAGACCATATGATAACCGTTTGCAGATTCCATTAACTACAGGAGTTGTGGTACACATTTCTCCTCTCCTAAGTCACACTTTACAGACCAGTGTTGGCAAATTACTACTTTGAAATGCAATGAATTGACACACACACTTCCATTATGGAAAGGAAAATTGGTCTATAAAGGGGTTCAGGGTTTAGCTTCTGTCTTGTGCGTAGTTTCTGCCCAGAGCAGAGGCATTCTGGGACTGGTAATTCCTCAGAGTATATGGGAAATATAGACTGTGCAGCAGTGCATACTGGGAAATTTGCAAAACGCACTACTGCACAGCCTACAGTTTCCATGTGCCTTGGGGAGCAGAGGTGGGTGAGGTAATATCTCTTATTGGACCAACTTCTGTGGGTGAAAGAGACAAGCTTTTGAACTTATGCAGAGCTGCTCTTCAGGCCCAGAGAGCTGTCAGTCTCGGAAGGCCTGTATTCTGGATAGAAATCTGAGATAGGTAGAGGCTGGACCTTGAACCACCTTAAAGGAACAGCTTGCTTGAGACATTTAGAAAATCTATAAAGGTTACCCCACTCTCTTGAGGAAAGAATGTATCTTTGATTTCACACTGCGCCACCCCAAATAATAAGAATATAATCTTATTCTTCAATTTATATTCCAGCAATGGATTCTTTTGCAACATTCAGATACTAGCTCAAACACCATTAGTATTTTCTGTTACAAACAATAGTAAATCACCATTAACAAAATATTCTAAATGCTTAATTAAAGGTACATTTCTATTGGTGTAACTGAAGTGGGCCTCTGAATTGTGCTACTGACAGTTGATAATTCAACTCTGCTTTTTTTAAAAATCATTAGATTAGTTGGTAAGTCCGTAACTGACTTTTAAAAAATGTCTGAATATGAACTCTCATACGGTCCGTAAACCTCGGGTACTTTGATCTTTGGCAACTAAAGACCAACATGACAATTTCACCCCAATTTAAAACTAAAAATCATCACATTCATTTAATCAAGTTTTTATTGTATTCATCACTCTTTTCAGGTTATTGCAGTATGTGAGTTTCTTTACTGTTACAATGTTTTCTCTTTTTTTCTTTTTCTTTCTTTTTTTTTTTTTGTAGCCGGAAAGACTCCAAGGTACTCATTATTCAGTGCAGTCAGACATCTGGAGTATGGGATTGTCACTGGTAGAAATGGCTATTGGCAGATACCCAATTCCCCCTCCTGATTCCAAGGAACTGGAGCTGATGTTTGGCTGTCACGTTGAGGGAGACTCTCCAATTTCTGAGACTTCACCGAGGCAAAGAACACCTGGCCGACCAATGAGCTGTAAGAGACTGATGCAATGTAAGGTTGTGAAAGCTGGATGGGTTTGAAAGGAGGAATATGTGGCCCAGAGGGAATGTGGGAGACCCATATTCATGCTGTCCTCTACCAGTTCCATGGGGATTCTAGGCAGAAGCTATTAAAACTTGTCAGACAGTGAATATTTGCAGAACAAGACAGAAATACAGCCTGGTTTTTTTTGCTAAATATATATCATCCATTTCCAGCCTATGGACCGGACAGCAGGCCACCAATGGCAATCTTTGAACTTCTGGACTACATTGTCAATGAGGTAAACAGCTGTTTACTGATATCAGAACTCCCCTTTAAACTGTTAAAAATGAAGCACTAAAGTAAACCAAGCCTTTTAAACCCTCAAAACTCATCCCTTTTGCCAATACATTAGCTTGAATGAAGTTACATCTGGGATAAATTTAGCCCAATCCATTGCAACCTAAGACCAGTCTTTAGTAGTTTTAGCTATAAAATAGAGTTTAGTTAGAAAGTTTTAGATTGTGTCAGTTTTGAAGCATGGATTTTGGTTTTAGGACAAAATTGCCTTTTAAAACTTGCTATCAAGATTTTCACTGAATTCCATAACTACAGCTAAACTCATCTCTTCCCATGCTTATCTCTATTTCCTTTTCCTCTGTATACTGGCAAGGGCTGATCTGCCATAAACAAGAGAAAGCCCAGTACCAAGGGATTAACAAACTACCACAGCCCAAGAAATTAAATGTGGTTACAGGTGATTCATATATAAGCATGTCGAGGACACTCCTAATTACCCGTCACAGCTGATGTTTGGTTCTCCTTGGTTACTAAATTTTACCTGGGTTACTGGTTATGCTGTTTTACCTATTTCTAAAAGACTGAACTCCTTATAGTCCTATTTCAGAGGGGTTTACAATAGCTCTCATTCATTCAGTGGAACAGACTTAACATTGGATATTACTGCAGAATCTTACTCTTTGAATGGAAAATGATGATGATAAAACATCAGGGCTCATTTTTCTATTACCTGATATTTTGCTTGCGCTCTTATTCCAAGCTGCTTTGAGTCTTCAGTTGCTGGGCTAGAGAATGGCATTATTATGGATACCAATGAACATGTGTGCATGCGCGCGCACACTTGCATTTTCATCATCCTCACAAATAAAATGTTTTGTATCTTTTATAAGCCTTTACTGGGGACTCAGCTTTGTAATCCAGGAGCAATGTATTTAAAAAAAAAAAAAGTGTTTCAAAATCCAGCTTGCTGCCAAGTCCATGACCCTTACAAACACTTCTCATTCCATAGTTGATGTGAGTGCACATGCATTACCATGGCAACTCTTTGAAGTATATATTTTTGTTCTTGAAATACAGCTGGTTTTGGCTTACTTATTACATTAAGGCATTGATTGTGCAAACACTTACACATACACAGTTTCTCATGAATATGAGAGTAGGCTTGTTGAGTTCAATAGGGATCTCATATGCATGAAATTACTCACTAGTGGAAGTATTTGGCATTAAGTGTGTAGATTTAACTGTAATCCAGTAATTAACAGCATGGAAGAAAAGGCAAATTCTTCTTGTACCAAAATCCTAATGAATTTGAATGCAGAACCTGATCATAGTAGTTCTCTGCAGCAGGATATTTGAATTGGGCTAGAAATGTTATGCAAATAAAGATATGTAAAAGGCCTTCCTGCTGAAGGATAGCAATATACAAATTAATTATTCTGTACATACATGCTGAAAGACTGCTCCCTCATTGTCAGCTATACATGGAAAAACTGTGAGCTGTGCAGGGACAGTCATCACTAGGGTAAATGTCGAGTGAAGGGAGGTGCCATGGGGAGCACACATCTACCATGGCAACATTACATTGTCACTTTTTAAAAACAGACCCTTCTGTGCTGTAATGCAGGGGTGAGTGCTTTCTTCTTTAAATAAAGACACTCAATATGCTTAAGGTTGGACTATGGCATTGAATCTATGCCCATCGCTAGGGAGAGCTTGGAGTAACCCCACCGCAGCGAGTGCCTGGGAGTCTCTGAATACAGAACTTAAAATGGCAGCATTTTGTCTACGTTGGTTGCCACTGTTGGAGTTGCACCACCGGTGGCAAGAGCAGAAAATGTGAAGGAAGAATCCTTGTGTAATCACAGTGTAAGAGGGTGCAGCTTGCACTCCCTTCAGCAGCCAGCCAGTTCTGCTGGTCATTGGGATCTGGGGCAGAGCTTTGGCCCCACCTTCTTTGCAGAGACGAGTGCAAGCAGCAACACTAGCATTCATGGACTCACAGAGCATATGGACTCTGCTGTGCTGGGTCGCCAGGTGGAGAAACTCCTCTCATTCCTGTGCTCACAGGAGGTAGGAAAAATGTCTCTAAATGTTTGAATGGACAGCGTCACCATTTTGTATGAAATACAATCTGGTACATTTCCTGCTAAGCCAACTATCACCTGAGCACCTCTAGCCATTGCTAATGCCATTCCAGAAATTAGATTGGAATCCACCAGTGGCCAAAGTGTAATAGGATAGCAGATTTCCTCTCAGAAACCACTGCTCTGCAGGCAAGAGACACCCTGTCCTTGCTCCACAGCCTGAGTCCTGAAGGATTGGTCCAACAAACTATATACAGACTTATATTACAAAAATAATCCAACTCCTGAGATGATCCAGCATCACTCATTCCTTTTGCTTTAATCTACTGTTGATTTTATTTTCAGCCACCTCCAAAATTGCCCAGTGGTGTTTTCAGTCCTGAATTTCAAGATTTTGTGAACAAATGGTGAGTATTTGATGTGGTGGTAAGCTGCAAAGAGACCATATTTGGGACCGCAGTTTTCCTTTTACACAGAAGTCAGAAAATGTATTTGCTTTAAAAGGATCTCATAGCTAAGAGATTAGTTCCTTCTCAAAATGTGAACTCCGCTACTTTGTGGAGCTGTGAACAAATGTTTCTACATGTAATGTCAACTGCAAAAGGGAGTGTAATACAAACCTAGACCTTTAAATGTATTGATGGGAATTGCACCATCATTGTTAGGGGTGTACTAAGAAAAACTTATCTAGGACTCTGAAACATTGACCAATGCAGTCTGTCATTGGTAACACCTCTCCTTTAAAAGAGAAAATTAAGCAATAATTTGACATTTTCTGTTAACTTTTTTTTGTTTTCTTAGCTTAATAAAAAATCCAGCAGAGAGAGCAGATTTGAAGCAACTCATGGTGAGTGAAAGTTCTTTGCTCAGTTAGTAAGAGTGTCTGGTCTTTGCTAGGTAAGGTGTAGCTCTGTGCATTTTGGTCTTCCAGCAGACAACAGCTGGAATTCTCAGTTCACCTGACTAAAGGGGGGGACAGAGATTGCTTTAAGCCACCTCTTCATTTGTTGTGAGCCTGTGGTCACCAAACTGGCTCCTAGCACAGTTTAGTTGGAACAGTCCCTAGGGACCGTTCTGCCAGCTTGGGATTGGAGGAGTGCATCAGTCCCCATCTCGATTCCTTCCTTCTCCATTTCTTCCAAATTCCTCCACTGCAGGGGTCAGGAGGAGTTGACATGAAAGATGGCCATTCCACAATTCTCCCATGCTGCAAGGATCCTCAGCTACCCCATAAAGGCAGCTTCAAGGTCACTGTACTAATCCAGTTGTGCACTGAGACCCTAGAAGGACTGAGAATCCAGTTCATTATTTTAGGCCTTTAATTTGGGTCATGTTAGGTTCTGTCATTTTTAAATCGAGTATCTTAATGGAAGCATCTTTCTGGTATTTGTTAATTACAATGACAGATTATTAAACTTCCCCATCTCTGTTTTAAATGGGTGACAAACAATGGTTTATTTGCGTTAATTTAGTAATTAATTGTACAAAATACAGTTTATTTTCAAAGGAAGAGATAAGCCCACCGTCCTTTATTTTCGCTAGTTATCAGCTGGAACATCTTGGACTGTTTGTGGGGAACATGCACCTTCCCTTTTTTACTGTAAGAATATTTTTAGAAGAGCCAGCAACAAAGGATGTAGCAAATTAGCAGCATTCTCAGTCCCTAATTGTGCAAATTATTCTGCCTGGGGTTAACTCCATTCACTTCATGCTAAATAATTGGCCAGATCAAGGCCTTAGGCTGCACCAGAAAGAGAATATGAATTAAGACTTCCTCTAAATGTAAATCATGAAAGGGAAGAGGTAACCAGATTATTTCCACCACTTAATATAGAGAAATTCTGTAAGCAGAAACCACGTAAGTGGTGCATGGCAGTCGTTGCTCCTTTTGTAACCCATATTGTTTCATTATATTAACATACAAGACCTGAAAAACAAAATGGACTAATCTGTTCTAATCGGATTGTGTTGAAAGCAGTGCAAAATAAAAGGACAGAGCATGAGTGGTGAAAATAAATTACTCTTTATGCCACTTCTGATTGTTTCAATCTGTGTCCCAATACTTTGATCTGGATCTCATTCTCTTCCCTTTTCTGTTATAGATCCATGTTTTCATTAAGAGATCTGAAGTTGAGGAAGTGGATTTTGCAGGATGGCTTTGTGCAACAGTAGGTCTCAACCAGCCTAGTACACCCACGCATGCAGCTGGAATGTGAATGTTGAGAGCAAGCCTGGTTCTGTACATCTGTTAAAACAATGCTCCTTTGGGTGCTTTTCTCAAGCTTCGCTCTTCACCTCTTAAGGAAGGAAGTCTGTTCTAGCATGTGCCAAATCCTGTTTGTTTTAAAATTTTGTCCTAAATTAATTGATATTGTATTGGATTCCTTTTACTTAATTGACCAAACTGTGTGAGATGTTGAAGTTACAGTGCTTGCTCATTATGTGAACATGGATAGTCTTTTTGCAATGGAAATCTCACTGGGGTACTTAGTCCCAGATTGTTTGTGCTCTGTCAGGATTCCTTGTAATTTGGTGGCACTTCAATCATACTTATTTAGTCTCCCAGACAAGACTGTTAAAGACCCTTCTAAACAGTGTTTGTCAAGCATGCTGTCGCTGTTACCAACCTGTGCATCTCAAAGTTAGCCATAATGGTTCTGATCTTGCTTTTGTGTAGAGAACTTTTCCCAGTTCAACAGGCAAGAGTCCTTTACTGTCATGATACACAGGACATCATGACTTCTTGTAGGCCTGTTTATATTTCTATATTTATTTTTAAACGTATTCTCATATTTGGGATTGTTTAGTGGTGTATGTCTCCTTTAATTGGTATTTTTAAAAACGTAGCTTTTTTGAATGTCCTACAGAATCAAGAGATAAAGGTACATCAGACTTGCTTCCTTTTAACCCAAGTAAAGAAGACTTATGACAGCCGTGTGTACAGTGTCTAAAATGTATGAAAATCCTTTTAATCGCTTTATTCTTTCAGATGGTTAGCAGTTTAATCTCTTATACTAATAAATATATTATCAAGTCACTTCTTTAGAGGATGGGTGTTTTTAAATGCTTCAGTGTCAGTTGGTAGTAACTGGAATTTAACTGACAGAGTCCACAGCTCTGTTGCAGGGCAAATGTAGGCACACACAATGAAACATCTGTTTAAATATCTTCAGGAAATAAGCACCTGTTCAACACTGTTACATCCATCCCATTCCAGTTACCATAAGCCCCAGCTTACATATTTGCTCAGCTGTGTTTTTAAAAATGTCTCCTTTTTCCAGAAGCTGTCTGACCCTTTCTGTTAGCCTCTGCTGCTACTCACTAAGACAGCGTTCTGCAGAAACATCAAAAACATCATCAACCAAAAGATTGGGAAATCTTATGGAAAAAAACCCCCTCTTTTGAGACTTCTAGAGCTTTCTGATTTCAGCGAGGCCACAAATACTCAAGACAGCCTTTCTTGTAGTAATCATGCATCACATCTCTTCAGTAACCCAGAAGTGCAAATGCAGAAGAATTTAAGACCACCCATGCTTACAAACATTTAAGAAAGGTTTGCTAAGAGGAATGGGAAGAGATCTGGACTCTGTTATAATAATCAAGGAATGGTAGGAACAGAATAGGTGTAAGGTAAGTAATAACTTTCCCTGGAAGCAATTTTAAGAACTGCATACACCCTTTTAAAAATTAATGTGACATTTGAAGAACATTCTGAAAGAGATCAAATGGTAGAAAACTCTTTTGCAGTAGATAAGACGCATCCTGTTCCCAGGCTCAGAAGGGTTAGTTGTTTTTAATCAGTAAGTATTGGCAAAATATACAGCCAGGTAAAGTAAGAAAAACACCGTTTGAGAACTTTAGAAGTTTGATGTAAGGATATTTAATTTGTATACTTTGACACGAGGTTGACAAAGTGTTTTAACAGTTACAAAGCTCAATGCATGTCATTCAATAATTGTCTGATCCCTGATCTATAATTTCCCACAACTGAAAATTTAAAAAAAGGAAAACATCCTTAAAAGTAAATATCTGTTGAAATTAATTAAATTCTGGGAACCCTACCTGTGCTTATGGCAAAAGCCCAGACAGCTTTCTACCTAGCTCGAATATACCTAGGCTGAAGTTTGGAAGAGTATCAATCTCATAGATTTTAAAAGCAAGGAGACTTCTAAACAGCTGGGAACACTAGGGAGCAGAGCATTCTAAGAGCTTAGCACCAGCCTGGAATCCAGGAGCACTCTGATGTGACCCTGTGTGGAGATACCTCTTTAACCAAAGTAGCTGTGAACTGTGCTTTTTCTCTGCTGTCACCATCACCTGTCCTGGCGGGGTTCAGCTGGTCTCATCCACTGTACCTTGCGGAAAGTGGCAGTACCGTACACTGCAGAGAACCAGAGCTGTGTTCACCTGCGTGCTGTTGGCAATGCAGTCCACGTACACCCTGAGCAGAATTGAGAGAGTACTGACTCTTGGATGATACTCAGAGTAAGGTGTCTAGTGGCAAAGTAGTAGCATTCCTGTCACCAGGGTTTTGAGTCAGTACTTCCAGCCAGACTCAAACCATTCTACCACATGGCCCTGGACTCCTGCCATCTACCTCAGTTTCTTAGATTCAGCAGCATCAAGTGCTGCAGAAAAAGGATGACCATCCATCCATCCAAAGCCATACATCAGCAAACAACACTGCTAACAGTGTATCCATCCACTGGCCTGGCTCACATCCAGCTTATTTGGTCCCACAGTGCAAGCAAACCATATTTAAGTTGAGTTGAAAAGCTGGTCAGCTAAGGTCCTCTTTGCAGAAGAAAACTATGCCATATATGCAGTAGTAGTAAGGCAGACATCCCGCAACATGCCCAACTTATTTTGCCAACGTTCACACACCCAGCAGCACGTTAAGCACTTCAAGTGCAGCTGGCCCACTGGGAGGAGGTCTAACAAGAGCATGCAAATTAAGTTTCTTGACTACATCAACCCTCCAACTTTAAAAGCAAACGTAGGCTAAGAATTATTTAGTCTCCCCCTGACCCCAGCCAGTCTAACAAATGGAAGAAAGCATGCCTTTACAATGGGAGCAAATGTGTGTACACGCTCAGCCAACAAGCCAACGTTTTCCAGAGCAGACAAGGCTAAGGGTAACTGTTACAGAATATATTTTGCCTTGAGCGTCGATACAAGAAAGGAGGGCAACAGCCATCATGTCTCAGGATTTAAAGGGAAGGCTAGGATGCCAGCAAACATAATGACAAGTCCTGTCCTAATGCCCTTACACAGGTGGTGTGTTGCTGTAGATGCTTTTAATGACTTGGGGGAAAAGCCTGCATACCACTCTCCCATACCAAGAATGAATCTTCACTTACACTGTGGTCTAATCAGCACCATGCTCATCGGCAGCAGTGGAAGATGAGGCCGAACTTACATTCTAGTACTTGAGCTGCATTATGGACACTAAACTAAGTTTTAACCGAGAGCTAAGTAACCGTCTTTCCTCACATATTTTCCTACCGACAAGGCAGGAACCACCTGTTGGGTCATGCATTATACTCACATGGGATACTGACTGTATTGCAAGATACCTCCGCCCCCCTTTTTCGATAAGTAAAGATACATTTTGTGTTCTACTAAGTTTTTTTGCAGGGGTAGTTTTGCCAAGGGAGACATCAACAGGATCTTTAAAGCCTAATCATGTAATCAACCCTGGAATGCTCTACACACGTTTTATAAACCAGATATTAGAAGTGTATAAATAAATATCACACGAGAGGTTGAAAGAGGTTCTGAGTTAAGACATTACTCTTATTTTCTATTTTTAGCAGCATAACAGATTTGGTTTTCTATGCATTCACATCTATTTCTAGAACGATATAAGGATCAGCTGCTGCAATGTGGTTGCAGGAAGTCATCAGGAGAGGAAATGCTTTGTCTGCTGATAAATGCAATGCTAACTTAATACACCATTACGTGAATAGGGCCACCCTTTTTCACTACCTACATCACCACAATTTCCTATTGCTTTCCATCTGCATCATCTTGAAAGCAAAAGCTGGGTTTATGGGGCTTGTTAGAGGCGCTACTGAAAAACAAGTTTTAAAATTGTATCTCCTTTAGAGTCTGTGTTGTGAAACAGCTTTTACTGCACAGTCTGGGGACAAGATGATGCTGACGGGCTGTTCCTTTTTACCAGCAACTTCCCTAGAACTTACATACTTTTAAACCAAACTAAAATGTTCATTTTCCTTTATTTTTGTATTCATGCTGACAGTGCAGCATGAGGATGACACCAGGGTTACAGAAAGAGGCTATTTTGCCATTCAGTATAAAGTGAAGTTAATGAGTTGATAGTAAAGTAGCTCCCAATAGGAGACCCTACACTAGTACATTTATAGGTAACTATGACATTTCATTTTCCACACAGCTGAGAATGCAAGCAGAGTGTCTGAGACTGTATTGTTTGCTAGTGTATAGTAAAATAGTCCCACTCTATAAAGATGAGGTTATACAATCCCATTATCTGGGTGGGGAGCCAATGAACTCGAGGCTTATTTTTCAGCAAAGCACCAAATCTCCACCTTTATGGAATTACAGTTGGAAGAGAGTTATTGCTTTTAGTGCACAAAATTAATTTAGTTAACTAGATTAACAACTTCTCCCCTCATATACAAACTAGTAGTAAACTATACTTTAGGCTTTAAAATGCAAAAGTATCATGCTACATATTTGTGCAATAAGTTTTCATTCTTTTCATGTTCAAAACAAGATTCTGACCAGCCTGTGTCATCTGTGCCATACGTCTTAACATTGCTGGAGCCCTCATTTTCATTCACATATGTACTTCATGTCTGTGTGTAGCACCAAGCAGAATCTGAGGGGAAGCTTTGCTTGATAAGAAGGGAAGTTCCTGAGTCTAGTATAAATAAGACCGGCTACCTCCCATTCTACCTCCTTCAGGAGTCAGATTCATCCTCCTCTTCCTCCTCTTCATGGTCTTGAATACATAGCTGCAGTTCTGTTTGATTGATAGCAACCTCATTGTCCATTTGTCCAAGGGTCTGGTATAACAAGAAGTTCAAATGGTCAGTTACCAAGAGGAATAGTAATACTGAACTCTATTATAGCATCTTCCCACTGAGGGTTTCACAGTGCTAATAAAAAATAAAATAAGCTTCAGCACATTTCACAGATTCAGCAGTCTTTTAGGGAGATACCTCTCTGTACTGGATTCACTGAATAAGTAAGGCCACTGAGCTGTTAAACAGTCACTTCTTCACAGTACAGGTTTAACTAGTTCTGGACTGATCCCATATTTAGCAGAGTTACTGTTTGATAATGCACCAAATTGCCATCTTTGGCAGTATCTTGGCTAAACCAGTGACTCAACAGAATTACAGCAAAAACTATATACTTCCATACCTACAGCATGTTAAGCTTTACTGGCTGAGAATTAAAAATATCAAACAGGTGTTTCCTAATCCAACTCCCAGAAACAAGGTGGCATTGTTAGGAGTAAAAGAGGGAGAAGTCATTTAGTTGGTTTCTTTATCTGGTGAGTAATGTAACAATATAAGAACAGTAGATTTAACATTTACCAGAAGCTTCCTTATTAAGACTGACAAACATGAACAGATAACATTCTGTTGGTTTCATATTCTTTGCTACTTATGCTTTGGTGCTGCATTACATGGGAAATGAGTAACCCTCTTTCCTTTACAAAAGCAGGAGTATTCCTTACTTTTTGAATCTCCTCTGTGATAACGGGCGGAGAGATCACGACATTCTTCTCTCTGGAGCTAATCATAGATTGAAGGGCCAGTTCTTCCACCTAGAAATAAGATATTGGAATAAATATTTCCAGCAGTTATTTCTTTGCACCTGTTAGCAAGATACACTCAAGTTCCATTTATTGTTTTTGAGGAGTGACAAAGTAGCCATGTGAAGATAACAGCAGGTATGAGTTCAGTGTATTGGAATTTAAGAGCTCTTGTGATGAACTTGGTGCAAACTGCATATCCTGAACAAACAAAGCTAAACACCAGGTTCTGTATCATTTGTCTTGTGGAATAGCATAGGAACTATTACTAGTTCAAAATACCTTTCCATTACAAATTCTATTTTTAACACAATATGAAGGAAACAGGAAACAAAGCAGAATTCAAACTATTCATCAAAGACTCTGATACATCCTTGGTGGGCAAACATATCCAGTCACCGGTATTTGACAACGCTATTCTATTTCTGAAACATACAAAAAAAACCCCAACATGTTAAGCTGAACAGAGCTTTGTTGGTCTGCTCAGATATTTTTCTGAAGCTAATTTTACAATACCAAATCTTTTTAAATATGGTGAGATCTAGAGGCAATAAAGTGACAGACTATCACCTCTGAAAACCGTGATGCTGAAAACCCTGCACATGCCAGCGTGCTTCTGTAAGTAGTTATAGCCTTTGCTGGAAATGATATGATCAGTGCATTCCATGAGTGAACTGTCTATTAATAATTCTGTCACCTTTCCCACACCACAGTCTTGGCATATCACAGACAGTCACACTGACTTGCAAAACCTTACGGCATTCAAAAAATTGCTGGAGGAAATAGCTATAAAAAAGCTGCAGAGGTCATGGCAAGCTCTCTCCTCTGCTGTAATGAAAGGAGCCTTCACTCAAACCATTTTGTCAATGAACAAGTACACAAATAATTTATGCTTTACTATTTTGCACTTGTACAACATTTTCAATCCAGGACCTCACAATGTTTTAAAAATATTGAATTAAGCCTCACACAACCTCTGCAACAAAGACAGTCCCTCTATTTTGAAGACAAGGAAATGGAAGCTACAAAGGAGCAAAAGGCTTTGTTCAAGTTTACACAGTGAGTCACTTGGAAAAGAATGCTGGAATCTTGACTCCCACCCTCTTTCTCTACCCACCAGACAATCATGCCTCCCAATTTCTGAAATGCTTTTACCTACTCTAGGCCCTAGGCAAAGCTAACTATGCCACGGCACTTTTTCTTTCAAATACACACCGTATGATCAAAAAGAAAAAGTAAAGAAGCACACAAGCCAACGCCGAATAGCAACTTTCTGCTTGTTTCCTTCTAGAGTGTCTGTGCAACATGCAAGGAGAGACTAGAGCCGGGACCAAGGTGACTCTGGCTGGAAAGGGGTCCGCCCATGAACAGCACCGCTGCAGTGTATCCAGCTAACCCCTGGGACAGATTGCAGGCTCCCAGCAAGGGGCTCAGGGCAGACTGCCCCAGGGAGGTTACCCAGCTGGATTCTCTTAGCCCAGGGGGGCAGACGGACAGACACGCCTAAGACGGGGCGGGGTTACCCAGCTTGACTCTCCGATCCCAGGAAGGACCCAGGGAGCGGGGAGTGGGGGAACGGCGGGGCGACGCCGCAGAGGCCGGTGGGGGGAGGGGCGCGCGGCTCGGGACCGCCCCTCCCCACACCTTGAGCCGGTTGAGCTGATCGTTCAGCGCCGCCTTCACCCGCAGCAGCGTCTCCTCCTCCTTGCGCAGCTCCTGCAGGCGGCTCAGCATCCTCCCCGCTCTCCCGCCTGCCGCAGACTCAGCCCCCCCTGCAGGCTGGCGGCGGCGCTTCTCTTCCCACCCTGCGCCCAACCGCAGGCAGCCGGCGCAGGCCGATGACGCGTCTAAGGCGGCGGTGCCCTCCTCGCGTGTGGGCGGAAGTGCGTCAGTAGCTTCCTTCCGGCCGGACCCTAGGACGGGCTGAGGTGAGAGGCTTTGGCGCCGCCTAGCGGGGTGACCGCATCCGGATCCCTCCGCCGTCTCCTGTCAGGGGCCCGCGGATGGATCCCGCCCGCGCCAATCTGTGCCCCAGACCCCCCAGAGTCCCGCCCATCGACTAGCCTGACCCGCCCCGCCTCGCCCTGCTAGAATGGGGGTCATGGCGGTGGTGGAAGCAGCCTCAGGAGGTCATCTAGTCCAAGCCAGTGTCTGTCCTGAGGAAATCTGGGCGATGGCCGCTGCCGTGTCCCGCACCCCTTGGGGCCCTCCAAGGCGGCTGTCCCTCTCCTCCCCCCCGTCCAGGTCTGGTGGCCGCCCTCAGACCAACCAGCGCCCACCAGCCATCCGCACTGCCAGGCCCAGCCCTCCTCAGCGCCTGGGGGGTGCCCGCTGAGACGTCTTCGCTGCCCCCAGCGATACCCGCCTGGACGGATCGGAAAGGGGCAGGTGAGGCGGGAAATGACATTTGATAAAGCAGCCGGCACAGTCGGGCTTGGCTGGCTCAGCCACTGCTGAGGCCGAGTGAAAGGGACATGGTGAAGACAGCACCGCAGGAGAGGCGGGAAGGAAAGAGATCCCCAAAGAAAGCCAAGAAGGGATGAAGGCATCAGAGACTGAACAGGTGGCCTTCAGTGCACCTCCGATGAAGACGGTGGTTGGTTAGTTGAAGATCACAACCCCTAGATAAGGAGATTTTAAATTATGTGTATTGACGTTAGTCCAGGCCGTCTTCCGGAGAACCAATCAACTGTACTCCAACTCTCTTTGAAAACAGAGGGTGATCAACGTGCTTTAAATCCGGACTCTTCTTACTAGTTGGAAGCAGGTGGAAAATTTCACTTATGCTGTACGCTGCCAGTGAGTAAACGATTGGGTCTCTTTTATAAAGGCCAAAATAACGGTCCACTGAAAGTTTGCCCATGACTGTGGAGAGTAGATGATCAACAGGGATAGAGATGACAAGTTCCAGCAGGGCAGCCGTCTTAGTCTCTGTACAGCAAAAACAGCAAGAGTCCTGTGGCACCTTAAAGTCTAACAGATTTCTTTGGCTTTTCATTAGCTTTTGTGGGCTCCAACCCACTTCATCAGATGCAACTGATGAAGTGGGTTGGAGCCCACAAATGTTTATGGCCGAAGAAATTGGTTAGTCTTTAGAGATAGGGATATGTAACATAAGAGGCTGTACATAAGGCAGTATTTTTTAGCTTTAGTTCCTCTCCTTTTAAGTCTCAGAAATCTTAGCAGTAATCAAAACACAACTTGTAAGAGCTTGAGGCAAAGATATATGGGTATTTAGAAACCACTCTATTTTACCTAGAAAGTGAGGAATTTGTCTACCTTCGAAAGGCTGTAGCATAGCCAGAAATCAAACCCCTCTCTCCTAACTTCCACTACTATCTTATTTAAATCCTTCATTTCCTTTAAATAGATTCCTAAGTAAATCCTGCCCTTCATTTCCTTTAAATAGACAACCCTTTATTTCCCTAACAGATGAATATGCACTGCTTTTTCTATAAGAACAGCCACACAGGGTCAGACCAAGGGCCAATCTAGCCCAGTATCCTGTCTTCTAGCACTGGCCAATGCCAGATGCTTCAGTGGAAATGAACAGAACAGGGAAACAAGAAGTAATCCATCCTGTCCTCCATTCATAGACTCATAGGGTTGGAATGGACCTCATGAGGTTATCTCATCCAATCCCCTGCTAAAAGCAGGATCATTCCCACTAAATCATCCCAGACAGGATATTGTCTAACCGAGCCTTAAATATCTCCAAAGACGGAGATTCCACCATCTCCCTAAGTAGCCCATTCCGATGCTTCACCACCCTCCTAGTGAGAAAGTTTTTCCTAATATCCAACCTCAACCTCCCCAGCTACAACTTGAAACCATTGTTCCTTGGTCTGTCCTCTGTTACTACTGAGAACAGCCTAGCTCCCTCCTCTTTGGAGCACCCCTTCAAGTAGTTAAGGGTTGCTATCAAATCCCCCCTCAGTCTTCTTCAGACTAAATAAGCCTAGTTCCTTCAGTCTTTCCTCATACGTCATGTGCCCCAGCCCCCTAATCATTTTTGTTGCCCTCTGCTGGACTCCTAATTTGTCCACATCCTTTCCGTATTGGGGAGACCAAAACTGGACACAGTATTCCAGATGTGGCCTCACCAGTGCCAAATAGAGGGGAATAATCACAGCCCTCAATCTGCTGGCAATGCTCCTCCTGATGCAGCTCAATGTGCCATCGGCCTTTTTGGCAACAAGGGCACACTGTTGGCTCATATTCATCTTCCCATCCACCATAACCCCCAGGTCCTTTTCTACAGTGCTGCTACTTAGCCGATCAGTCCACAGCCTATAGCAGTACATGGTATTTTTCCATCCTAAGTGCAGGATTTTGCACTTGTCCTTGTTGAACTTCATGAGATTTCTTTTGGCCCAATGCTCCAATTTGTCTAGGTCTCCCTGAATCCTGTCCCTGCCCTCCAGCGTATCTCCCATTCCCACCCATTTGGTGTCATCCGTGAATTTACTGTGTGTGCAATCTATCCCGTCATCCTGATTATTAATGAAGATATTGAACAGAACCGGCCCCAGGACTGACATGTAGGGCACTCCACTCATTACTGTTTGCCACAACCTCAACCATTGCTGGTTGCCATTGCTTCCTACCAACTGAGCCTGATGATTTAGCCAGTTTTCTATCCACTTTACAGTCCACTCATCCAACCCATACTTCCTTAACTTGCTGACAAGAATGCTGTGGGAAACCATATCAAAAGCCTTGCTAAAGTCAAGGTATACTACATCAATAGCTGTTCCCGCATCCACAAATCCAGTCATCTCATCATAGAAGGCAATCAGGTTGGTCAGGCATGATTTGCCCTTGGTGATTCCATGCTGACTGTTCCTGATCACTCTATTTTCCTCCAAGTGTTTCAGGACCTGCTCCATGATTTTCCCAGGGATCAAGATGAGGCTGACCAGTGTGTAGTTCCTGGGATCTTCCTTTTTCCCATTCTTGAAGATAGGTACTATATTTGCTTTTTTCCCGTCATCCAGGACCTCCCCCCTTTGCCACAAGTTTTGAATGATAATGGCCAGCACCTCTGCAGTCACTATTTATAAGTTTAATGAGAATTTAGATATCCATTTGTAATATTCTGCGCTGGAGCTCTTGTACATAGTGTGAACTGGAGTGAGTTAACGGTGCCTTGCAGTAGCTTATGTGCATGGTAAATAAAGTGGTAGCCCTGGACCTAAATGTCAAATCCTTTATCCCAATTGTGTGGCATACAACTAATATTAGTATCAGTGTCATGTCATCCTCCCTAATTTCATTTTTAAAATTGTTAAACACCTCTTTACTGTCAAGTATTCTTTGACAAATTTTCCTTTATTAAATTAGTCTGGCAATGGGAGTTGACTCAATAGACATACATATTTCTAACTAATCTGAAATGCCACCTTGTGGTGGTTACATGGAGTGAGTTTTTGACTAGTGGATCGATCAGTAATTCTGTCTTCCATCTTAAAATAATTCTGCAGCAAAGGGCTTTGAGAATTTCAGCAGCTTAAATGAACTCCCTTTTAGTCTTTCTAATCTCACACTACATTGGTTAGACTAGAGCCTTAGTGTAGTTTCAGCTTCTTCAGCCTACCCTCACTCTGACTTTCCACGTTACACCAGTTCTCAGTAAAAACCTTGATTTTGCCATCTCTTTTCTGAAAGTTCTTTTGCATAGAGGCTCTAATTTATGTCCTGTCCAAAGAACATATTTATTTCATGTTGCATTTGCTTTACACATACCCTAAGAACAGAGGAACCTATCTGTATATTTAATTATGAAAAGGCAGTTATACAGCTCATTCCATCTATAGAAGCATAGTCCTTCTAGACTTTGAAGACAAGTGTCAATATATTGCTGTTTTACCCATTACCTCCACTCTGAGGTTATTCTGTCCCCATCATCTTTCTGAATAAAAGTTCAAACTCTGCCTGTTCAGTTGAAGAATAAGTCAGCTCGTTATGCCTTCTTACTTTTATCCTCTCCTGGGTGTTTTACAAAGGTAAAGACGGTCAAATTATTGTAAACTTTATTTCAAGTGACATCAGAATTTTCATTTAAAGTGTCTCTGTAGGAATCTTTCTGTTAAAGTCGAAACACTTCCATTTTCAACCAAAAACCTGTTGATTTTCAATGGGAAAAATGGTTTATTGACCAGGTCTATTCATACCCAACAAAACAATCTTGTATTATTTGGTAAGTAACGAATCTCCATACTTTGATTGCGTCCTGTGACCCATCCAGCTTCTAATGTTGGTATGGAAATCCTGACTACAGATTTTTAATGTTTAAAATCACTTACATAGGTCATAGTTAAACTTCCTTAGAATAAACTTGCTTATCTCAGCATTACCTACACTAGGGGTTTCCCTCTGCAGCTAGTCCCAGTTCAGCTCCAGTAGTAGGAACTCTGGGAGCCCTAGCCTATGATCCCACAGTAATATAAATGGACTTCTTTCCCCTTTCACTTGCACCCCCTTAAGCTTTCTGATAGTTGTTTTTAGTGTCCAATGTTTATTCTAACTGCTCACCCACAGTTTAATTTACTTTCCCTCCACAGCATTTGCAATCATGGTCACAAATTTAAAGACATTCCATTAATTCAATAGAACATTTATTTCTGGTAAGTCCACAGTACAGTCTTCCAAATTTAAATGGATAACTTGATGCAGCGTTGTTACGCAGCCGCCTTTGACTTCTTCTCTTCTTTGCGTTTGTGCTATAGAAGAAACAAAACATTAGTTTTCAGTAACATACAGAATGTGAAATAATGCTTAGGTTAGAAATCAACCTTGAGTCTCACGTTTTGAGCGTGGCGCAGGATAGTATTGCGTCGCATTGTTTTGGCATATGGATTCAGTTTTATCATGACTCTCAGATTCTTCAGTGGATTCTTCTTGAGAACTCTACGGTGAATCTTTTTACTGTAAAAAGAATTCTCAATTAGTGTACCTCACGGAGATGCACAACTGTTACTTAAGAGTTTGTATACATTGTACTAAACAGTTTTATCTTCCAAAATGACAACTTATCCTTAATTTAACTATCAAAGTAGAATAAAATCAAACCCCACTCAAACACTGGTAAGATCTATGGTCTTAAATCCAGACCTATATATTTAGTTCAGTAAGATCAAGCTGAAAAGTCAAAAAAACAGGGAAAGAATGACGGAATATACTACACAATGTATGGTATTTTCAGCTATGAACAGACCATCTGCATTAATTTCATATTTAATTCGGCTTGGAAAAAAGGAACGGAAGTACAGTCAGTTTCATATTCTGGTTTTCATACGTTTTACAAAATATTGCAATTTTTTGTTGCATAGTGCAGAAGATGTAAATCCAGATTTTCTAATATATGGAAATATTTCTGAATATTCCATTTATATCCAAAACCTTATTTTTAGAGAGTTAGAACCACCTGACTATGTACCCTGAATTAAGCTAAATAAAACAGTTTTTAAACATAAAAACCAGAGAGAGTAAAAGCATTCTGATCTGCCATGTTAAGTTTTCTATACCCTCTTCTCCCCAAAAGAGGAGTAAATGTTAAAATACTTTGTGTAATTAGATTAAAAATAATTACTTTGGTGCACGCAGGGCCTTCTGGATCTCCTGGCTTTTTAAGATTCTTCCAAGGTCTGTATTGGTCATCTTATGCATTGGTAGGCTGCACAAAACACGAATATTTATGGTTACCAATTAGAAAACGATATTTTCTCTGTACTCAGATTTTATGACCATCTAGTTCTTGAGGAAACTTTACATACTCAGTTAATCTTACCATTAAACTAAAAGTTACAGAACTTGTGTGTTCACTAGTCACAATTCTCTTACTAAAATTTTTAGCCAAGTCAGATTCTAGATATACATACTTATAGTCACTCTTTAGGGTAGCAGGTTTGCGCCAGGTACCATACAGCTCATCCAACTTGCGGAAGGCGCTTTCAGTCCAAATGCAGAAACGCCCAACATGGCCACCTGGAGCAAGTCTCAGAAGATTCAGCTTGTTTACATTAAGGAGAGTAATTCCTATAATGAGACAGGATCACAGTACTTGTATTTTATTGGATATCATAGCAGCTCAGTCCACACAAAATCAAGTATGAGTTTACTGGTTTTAAATGTTTCATACTACAAAGACATACAGGCATCAAAATTACAAACCCAATGTATGAAACATTTAATTTTACAAAAATATTTGAAAGAACAAAAATTGATATCTTTAATAAGTTACCTTATTGCTCCCTATGAATGCAATTTATTAAAGAAATGAAATAAACCTCTGACAATGCCCTTAAATATATTAAAAAAAATCTTTCCAAGGAATACATTCATTCAATTCAACTAGTAGTCAGAACTTCCACAAAATCATGTGTTTCAGAAACACGGACCAATGAAGTGGAATCTCATCATTCTAGGTACTCTGATCCAAACAGAAAAATCAGAGCTTCCCAATAATCAACATACTACCATTTGTTCAATAATTCAAAATTACCTGGGATGTTTCTAAAAGCCTTGATGATGCCATTATCTTCATTATAGATAATGCAGGGTCCCCTGCGCTGGATCCGACGGCGATTCCTCATTTTGCCCTTCCCAGCACGCATACGCTGGGAGGCATAAACCTGTGCAGAAATAAAACATGTATAAATCCAAACAGTACCATTCCCACTATTAAGAGGTAGCACAATCAAGAAGTCAGACCACCACTATCATCACAGTTCATCTGAAACACGGACCAGTGTAAGGTTCATCATATTGGAGATAAACTAGGCTATTAAAATGCTTTTCTATGCAACACTAAAATAAAGTCTTAGCATGACGCCGGCAGCACAAGAAAAAAAAATTGCGTTGCATTGTATCGATTGGCTATAATTTATCTTGAATAACCTACTATACTTTGTAAAGAATTTAATTATTAGCACAGTGTTAATTCAAGATAGGAGTAGAGCAAATAAAAACAAACGTAATGTAATAAAAATTTATATTATTAACCAATTAAACTATAGCAAAGGAATTCTTTACAGCCAACATATTAGTTTACTGAGCTGAAGTCTGGCATGTTTTAACAGGAATTTGTGAAAAGATTTTGGAAGAAAATACTTGTACTGACAGTAATCAACTCACCTTTTTTATGTCATTCCATGCTTTAAGCTTCTTCAGAAGCAGAACAGCTTCCTTGGTTTTCTTGTAACCCTCAACTTTGTCCTCAACTACAAGAGGAAGTTCTGGGATCTCTTCAATGCGGTGGCCTGATGAGGATTTTATTAGAATTTGTTGAGTTATTCATTCCTTTTGCCCATACAAATCAACATATTACTTAAGCGAACATAGTGGTCATGAACCATGCCGCACTGAGAATCGTGTAAATTTAAATTCTCTGCATAATGAACACAAATAGCAAAAGCAGTAATGCAAACTTCACCACAGAAATGCACCGAGGTCCCTCAAATCACAATAGGATCAGGCTTCAACCTGTCTTTGGCCTCTAAGAGCAACAATCATAGTGGTGACCTGGAATGTGACCCAAAACTGATATTTCAGCAACTGACTACCATAAACTACCAAGGCAAGATTCACATCTTTCACAACCCGTTTCCAGTTTGTTCTGCATAACCTCAATGTGTTGTCTGCTCAGTTTTACTCCACATAAATGCTCCTTTTATTTGAAATACTTCACAGGAGATGGAAACCATTAAAAAAAGTTGTACTGCAATACTGTACAACACTCAACTTCTTTAGAGTAAACTGAATCACCCCATGACCAAAAGAAGTGTTTCCCAGTTTACCATACAATCTCTCTTATCTATTGGTTTATCCAAATAGGAATACAATAATGAGCTGTTGACACAGTGCTCTACAGTAAACAGCCAGCATTCTGGTAGTTTGAACTTGCCCACCTTTAGACATGACCAGTGCTGGGAGAGCAGAAGCTGCTAGAGCAGAACAGATGGCATATCGTTTTTGAGTTGTATTTACTCTGCGATGCCAACGTCGCCAAGTCTTGGTTGGGGCAAACATACGGCCTCCACGACACATCTATGCATCCACAGTTAAGAATAAAACTTTTCAAATATTTTACATAACAAGACCTTTTAAAGCTTTGCTCAGCATTTGCTGTTCATCAACCATCTGTACCAGCTAATTGACAGCAGGCAACTGCCACTGAGCACAGAGTAAGACGCAAATTACAACATCATGGCAAGCTAAACAAACAGCAACGTATATCTCACAAATGAACATGGTGATCAGTTAATAGTTTTGTACATTAAAATGAATTTGAATCCAAACAGGTGGAACTGTAACCTTCATACTACCATAGGCTTTTGACGTCTTTGTGGTGGAGCTCCGTCTACAGAATGTGGTGACTACCTTAAAAAGAACCTAAATGCTAAACATGAAGATTTCTCCTTCCCCTCAGGAAGTTCAATTTTACACCTACTCAAGAGTCAACAGCCAAAATCCAAAGGATACATTTCCAAAAGCACCTTGGCCAGAGCGATGGGTTCCACCACCTCGCACTCGGGGAATACGAGCAACAGCTCTTCCAGTACCCCAAGATTCAGCACTGGTCTGGTGGCCTGAAACAATAAGATTTTTAATTCATCAGTAAAAGTCCACAGAAAGTGAAACTATTTTTTCAATATCAAACAAATAAAGAATTCAAGAGAATCAGAACTTCCACGGATATCATATAGTTCAGAAACACGGACCAATGAAGTGGAATCTCATCATTTCTGCGTGGTGAATCAATTAACTGAACCCTACTACTTTAATTCATTTCTGAACTGAATTAAAAATGAGGCAAATTTCAAAGCTTGGTCATCAATTTGGACAAACACAACTGGGACTATTACACTACTATTAAAATGATCATGTAAATTACAAAAGCTTGCTGTACTTGAAGATGGATACTGTAAACATGCATATCTTCATAAAAGGTTAGTTTAATTAGTGCCTTCAGGTGTGATGTTACCAGATGACAAATCAAGTAGGTTATGCCTGTTTAGTACTTGGATGGGAAACTACTGGGGAAAATTTGCAGCATCCAGCTCTCCCTGTATCAGACCATGATCACGACGGTTATCTTTTAAAAATGTGAAAGTGACATGACCACCTTACCACCAATGGCAATTCAATATGAAAAATGCCAAAGAATAACAGGGTTGTTAATTGATTTTGCCTACAAAAAATCCCTTTCTGGGTTTAACTGGCTAAGGTTTTTTCTGCAGTGTTTGTTTTGGGTTCCACACCAGAAGTAGCTACAGCTCGGAATCCTGGCTGTAAAACACACTGTAAATTGTCCTAGTAGTGTTAGAGAGAAATCAAAATTCAAATAACGTAAGCGGCATGCATTACAGTAAACTGACAACTATTATATACTGACAGGGTAAAACAATAACTCATCTAAAATAATCATTTAAATTCTGTACAAAAATCATACCTGCAAGTTCACTGACAGCATAGGGTTGCCTATTGTTCTTGCGCAAATTGGTGTGAACAAAGTTCACGATGTCAGGGCGAATAGGAGCCTTAAATATAGCTGGCATGGTGACATTTTTGCCTGATACCTCCCCCTTCTCAGAGTACACAGATATTAACGGACGAGTACAAGCCTGAAAGAGAGAGTTTTCTTCAGCACCAAAAAGGAGAGAGGTTCATATTCAAGAGATGGTACAAATATTGCTCAGTCAAGTTGTCTTCAGGTCAACAGCAGGGAACTGTCACTGAACACTGGATAAGATGCGAATTACATCATCATGGCCACTATTTCCATTTATACTTACACCAAACGTCTTTGTAACACTGCACAAATAGTAACACACTTGGGAGTAACACCAGTTCAGATTCAGCCAAGATACAGAACTCTATTACTCTTAAATGTGTAAATCTCACCGATTACTAAACCCACTGTTATGATGCATCTTCAGGTGACACCTATTTTTGATGTACAACATTTATTTATTTAAAACGATTATTTAGTTTACCAAATTCCAATGTAAATTAACAAAATGCATTTTATAGAGAGACTAGTAATTTTTATAGTAGTTTCTACACAATACAAACTTCAATTGCTCACAGCACACAGGGTTTGCTATACACACAGATTAGCCTCTATAGCTAGAATGGTTGGCAATCTGTTTTATAAATGCTATATCCACACTGAACTCTATTTCCAGACACTTAAAAATGATTAATAGATTGTATAATTAAAACAAAGTCATTCCTGAAATCTACATTTTGTAGATTTTCTGGTACTGTCACAAGGTGAAGTGATTTCACTTACCAAAGTATCTTGGAAACCTAAAAAACCAAGCAGGGCCAGTACTGTTTTCCCTTCCAGTGTCTAACAAGGACCAATATTTGACCTATTCTTTTGTAGACAAACTCCTGGCCATAACAAAATGTTGTGGGTGTGCTATTAAAGCTGAGTGAGGAATTTTTTTTTATTATTCCAACCCACTTCTGCTGGAAAAAAAAACCAAGATTTTGAGCTACTCAGAGCTCTGCTTCAAGTAACTACCACTGTGCGGCAATATGAAAGGTTCCTCCCTCCCTTTCCCCCCAGTTTTGGCCATACAAGCATTTAACCAATAGCTACGATACATACTATACATCATAAGAATCCCCAATAACAAAACTCAGTTACACTACTCTCTAATTATCATGAAGCGACCTTACCATGCAAGGCACGGCAGCATACAGGGAACTACAGGTTGTTCAAGCCACATTTTTGACTGGTGCTACTAGATGTGAAACTGTAACCATCGTTTTTCAAAGCCTATTATTTTGGGGCAGGAGGGAAGGACCTTGGAAAGGAAGGAGAGCAAGGCCCCCCACATCCCATTTTAATAACAGCCTTGTCGCCAAACCCTCCATACTTTAAGACGGGAATAGAGGGAAGCAGCCGGGAGCCAGGCTGCCTCGCAATGACCCCCTGGGCCCATCTCCATCCATATCCATATCCACCCCCCAAGTAAGGGGCCCAGGGCCGAACCACGAGCGGCGGGGCCCTCGCCAGGTCCCGCGGGAAGCAGGCCCGTTTCCACCCCCCGACCGCACACGGGTTGCTCCCCAGATCGCGGGCCCCGTCCGCCCAGGCCGGCTCCGCTCCCCCACGCCGGCTCCACGCGGCAGGCCGAGCGCTGACGACTCCAAAATGGCGGCCGCTGCCTCGCGCTCTCCGTCCGCAGGCGGCCCAGCGCCGCCCGCCGATCCCTGCTCCCTCCGCGCCTTGGCTGCTGCCTGCCCCGTTCCCCGGCGCCCCCTCATCCGCCCTCCCCCTCCGACCGGTCCCACAGGCCTCCCCTTACCATGCTGGCAGAGGAGCCTCTGCCCCTCGCTCCTCACTCGGCCACGGCCCCAGCCGGAAAAGGAAGGACCTATTACTCCGCCTCCCATAAGTAACCCTCCTCCTCGCAGGCCGCACCACCCACCCCTAACCCGTCCTGCCGGCTTGCCAGGAACCGGCCCCAAAACGGGCGGGTCCTCCCTCATCCCCCCTCCGCTTAAGCTGATGGCGCTATCCCCACAACACGACCTCCCCCAGCCTCCCTATCCCGCCCGAGCCGTGGGGACTATTTTTGGCGGAGGGATACGGTGGGCGGTGTCGAAAGCAGCCTGAGAAAGATTATAATGAAAGGGTTTTGCTCTTTTTTGAAAAATGAAGACGGTAATGTGACAAGAATAACGGCAAGCGGGGCACTGGAGCCCGATACATTAAAAAGGCTGTGTTTTCTGGTGCGGGGTGGGTGTAGTCCCGGCTGGCGGGCCGTCGCGTGGGCGTGACGTCAGGGGCGGGAACCGCGGAGGCGCGTGTCGGCGGCGGCCGGGAGCACGAACGTTCCATCTCCTCAGACTGGCCGGCCGGGCGGGGCCATGGGCTCCCACAGGCACCAGGCGGCCCGGCGGCTGTACGACTGCCTGCTGCAGTGAGTGACCCACGGCCCGGGGCGGCTGTGGCTGCTCCCTTTCCCCGGCCAGGCTTCCTCCGAGGGGCCGGGGCCGTTTCCAGCTGCTGAGGGGGCGGGCGGCGGCTGGACGGAGTGACCTGACCGGGCGGTTCACAGCGGACCTCCAGGAGCGGTTGGCCGTGGCGGGCTCACCGGCCTGGGACCTCTCCTTGCCACTGCTTGGGTGGGCGTCCTGCGCGGGGAGCCTCCGATCTGCATCCGCAAGAAATGGTCCCTGGGGCTCTGCAGGGCTCTAATCCAAATTCACCATGTCTCCCCCCCCCACTGTCAATGCTTCAGAGCAGGGAGTGCCCCAGCTTTTGTGCCTGCTCTACACTAGAAACCAGCCTGACTTGCTGTGAGAAATGTCATGTCCCCCCCCACACGCCCAGGGGGGAAGTGGCGAGGCTGAGGGAAGGATGTTTTCCGCTTACCGTGCTACTGCCTCTGGGAGAGATGGATTAACCAAAAACAACCCCTTTGCTGGAGGCAGGAAAAGTCTACATCGGTGGTTTTCCAACCTTTTTCCTCAGGACCCAGTTGAAATAAACCATTTGTGCCCAGGACCCACCAATTACACCTTTCAGCAATGCATCCCAGTCTTGCGGTGGCACCAGGACCCAGTGCCCGAGGGTCTGTGACCCACCCGTCCTTTGAAAACCCTGGGCTACACTATGGCTCAACAGTGCCACTGGGGTAGCAGCTGTATTGAACACAGTGGCTTCCTGTGTAGCTGAGCAGGCTGTCAGCGCTGGCCAAATACTTGTAATAGCACATGAATGCAGTTATTAATAAGTCAGTAGCATCTCTACTGTGCAGCGTGTTATGGAGGAGTGATTTGAGTAAAATGAGAGAGTAATGGCGGGTGATGCTAGCTGTGGAAATGTGAGCGTCACTGCAATCAGTATTGGTCTTACCTGGTTTGGTTGAAAACTTGGGGTTCAGTTCAGGAGCGGGCTCTGTGTGAGCAGACTACGCCTACATGGAGTTCTCTAGGCACATTTGTCAGCTCTTGTCTTTCCCTTTGAGGATTGGGACCTTAATAATGTCAAAATTGTTTTTTTTTTTTAATTTTACTGTGTTCAAAATGTTATGCCTGAAACATGATAACACTTTCCATGGGGGAGAAAAAGGAGGTTTTTCTTGAAGGCATTGCAGGAAATACTGAGTGAGAACTGGGGCAAGGAAGAGAAGTGAAATTAAGACCTTGTCAGCACTAAAAATGATATTACTTTATATACAATACTATAGGCGCCCCTTCCCCCACAATGTGGGCATGGTAAAAAGATGCATCATATTGGTATAGTTATTCCAAGCCTCAACAAATCTGCTGGACACCTAGAGGCCAGCCCCCAAAGTGAGGTGCCTTAGATGTGTGCAGAGAAGGGGTGCTCTGTCGCCAAAAGACCACTGCTGCCACTTCTGGCGGTGGTGCAGAGCATGCTGGGCTCCCCGATGCCAAAAACTGCCGTGACCGAGGCTACTTTCAGCAGTGATTGTGGTGTGCAAAAGACCCCTGCCACCAAGAAAGAGACACTGCCAGCTGCGCTTTCGGCAGCGATGGGGAGTGGAAGGGAGGGAGGGAGAGAGAGACAACAGTGCTGGAAATGTCAGTGCTGCCTGTTACCTCTTTTTTTAGGTGCCAGGTGTGTTTGTCTCCCTTGCTGCTAGGTGCCAGGGGCAAAATCCTGGGTTCCATGGTAACCTGGTATCCTGGATTTGTTAAGCCCTGAGTTATTCCCATATCAGTATAAAGCACTTTTATCCCAGTATAACAACTGTTTATGTTAGAGGTTTCACTAATATGACTGTTTTGGCTATTAAAAAAAAAAATCATAAGCCTAACTGAAATAGTAATACAGGTACCAAAAACTGTGTGTAGACCGGGCCTAATACATTTTAAAAAGAGTAGTTTACTTTTGCCAGAATATTGAAATCTTAAAGTTTATCAAAAATTTAGAACACTTGGAAAACACTGAGGCTTTGTCTAGATCAGAGGGTTTTTTGGTGCTATTGTAACCTGAATTAAGTGTCTGCTAACATACACATGTTGCTGAGTTGAACCATAACTTGGAATGAACATGTCTTGGATCAAACATTTTTTGATTGTATATATTCGTATTACGGTCATCTTGATTAACTCAAGTTATGTGACAGTCATTTGAGTAACAAAAGGCCTGAAGACTCAAGTCTAGATGAGGTCAGATAGGTTGTGTGTAGCTCTTCATTGTATTTTAGGGTCTCTGTCCTGTCCTTGAGTGACAGTATGTAAATTCTCAAAAGAAAATCTTTGTGCTATAGGAAGTGGTATTGGTGATGTTTCAGATGCTCCAATAGCCCAGAAATAGGTATGCAAAAAGGCCTGAATAGAATCTCCTTTATAATGACTTAACTACTTCCACAGTGTATTAGATGAGATGTGAAAACAAATAACTTGATCATTTTTGGTCAATAAATTATTTACTGGTAGCTTGTCAGAGATAGGGGTATTCAACAGTAAGGTAATATTCTGATATCAGAGTATTCCTATTATTTTTCACTTCCCCTTCTAATTTTTTTGCTGCTGCTTTTCAGTGTAGATTAGTAATCCATATTCATACTGCCAGTAAAATGCATTTGGATACTTCATGGTGAAAAGACTTAACAGTATTCTGTCAGCAAAAATTACTCTCCATTTGAACATTTTTACCCACTACTGCTGCATGTAACACCTAAGATTAATATCACTGAAAGAGATTTGAGAATAAGACTTTCCCTTCATTTGGGATTTTTCTCTACTCATCTGAGACAACTTTGTGTAAAGTCTCAGACTATGCAGTGAAATAATTTCTCCCTTCTATTTGTGCGTTTCTCACGGCAACACGGGCAAGAGGAACATTTTTTTAAAATAGGAAAATAAAGACTTTATCTTGCAAACTGAAGTGGATCAGTGCAGAACTCCATTTAATTCCATGGGGGTTTGCTCCCATGGATATGCTTGCAGGACCAGGGTTTCTAATTGTAAAACCAGAGGAAATGTTAAGGAGACATGGGCAGATGTTGAACTTGAAACTTTTTATTTTTTTAATTGATTAGATTTCAAATAGATAATTAAAGTAATGTAATGTAAATGTAGTTCTGTTTGGAACTGTGTGATGTATTTCACAGATCTGAGGCTCATTTTATTCTGTTTTTTTAAAGACATGTATCATTTGGGGAGGAAAAAATAATCTAAATGAATGCTTGTTATATTTCAGAGTATATAATGAAGGAAACAAAGATATCCCCAAAGACCCAGTTCCCTTTGAGGTAAATATTTTTTTTCTTTCTTTAAAAAATAACTCTTAAACCTTAAAAGTACTTTGAAACATTTCAAAAGCTATATAAAAGATCATTCTTTATTTTTAGGTTTATAAGAAAGAGGAGTATATAGAAGAGAAATATTTGGGTAGGGAGATTTGGCATAATTCAAAGAATGCAATAACATTTAAAAATACCTTTTCCAAAGCTACAAAATATAGAACTGAATAGAAATGACAAATTAAACAGTATCCTTATTGCACTCCTTTTCATATTCATACCTCCTCTGACTGCAGCTGCAACAGTATGGCAAGGGAAGATGGTAGTCAGAGGTTCTCAAACTCTTATTTTGCTGGGTCACCATTTAAAATTATTTCAGACTGTGACGATGCCCCCTCCCCCCCCCAGTGATGCCTTTCTCCGCATGCCATGCCATACCACCCTTGACTACCCAGTTGAGAACCTTTTCTCTAGATCCCAAGCTATTTGGCATTCAATAGGTCAACTTAACGCATACATTTCCTCTGGAAACTTAAGAGGCAGTTCATACAGATGCCAGACCTGTGATTCATGATATGCATCATTTTAAGTTTCTTGTGTAGAAACAAACAACGCTTGTTTGATAAGCTTTATTTCCATGTGAAGTACAATGCAGCTGTGTTATCTTGAGGTGAGAAGGGCATAGATTAATGAATGTTTGAAATGAGTAGAAAATTGTGTAATGAGTTGATTTTGAAATTGTTAGCACTAAAATGTCTTCTAAACAAAATATGTAAATACAGTACATTAGTAATATTGTTCTTTTCTTTTGCCAGGCTGATGTCCAAATACAATTGATTGGTGAGGGTGGCAGAAGTCCCTTAGAAAGTTTTTGGAAAGGAAATGATATGATATTAATTATGCAGAAAATGGTGAGTTTTGTTTGTTTGTTTTTTAAAACTAAATCTTTAAGTTTACATCCCTGGCAATATGTTCAAAAGTATTTTAATTTTCAGATTTAAATGTGCATTTCTTTTAAAGGGACATGTTGAGCTAACTGAGCAATTAGAAGAATCACAAATAGATGATGCCGTTTATATTTCTGAGTTTACACCACCAGAGCATTCTGGACCAGTTGCTTTACCAGTCACAAGAGCAAAGTAAGTTTTATCTTTTTGTATAAAAGCCATTTTATACCTTATTAAACAAAAAAGTAAATGCTGTGCAGCAATGTAACTAGTATACAAATTGTATTTATAGCTGAACTAAGAGGAATTTTAAAAGGAATCTTATATGTTTATGTATATATTTTCCTCAAACTGTGTAGAAGATTATCTAGAAGGAGAAACCTAGATATTTCTACTTTTGATATTACCGTCATTAGTATTAAGAGAACAACTACTACTTCACAAATGTGAGACAGCAAAAGTAAATTGAAATGAATGGACAGATTTCACATTAATGACACACATACTGTCTTTACTGTGTGGAAGATGTGGGGCAGGGTGGGAAGTGTGTTCTTCACTAGGATTTTACTGTAAGTTAGTTAAAGTTACGGCCAGGCAGTTGTAGTTGTCACGCAAATCAACAGGTTAAGTTAAAGAGGATGGATGCTCTTGCACGCAAAGAGAGGTATTTTGCGATTTAAGTTGGTGGAGGACTTCCATGTTCCTTTTATGTTGGGGTGAATTTCACCTCTTATGCTAACTGCAGCAGTGTCCTTTTCTTTCTAATATTGAACAAGTTCAGATTACTTGGTTTTGATCCTATAAAACTATTCACTTCTTAGTATATGCATATTAACGGAAAGATGATTGTATTTCATCATAAAAAGGGAGCTGATATCTACTGGATATATTAATAACTGAAAGAGTAATAAACCTGATATTACAAAGGCTTTTCTGAGTTTTCCCATTAACTTAAATTGGACTGCTCATGGGAGTAAGTGTACAGGACCGAGGCTTAAATGTTTTCTTGGTGTATGACTTTAATTCAAAGTGGTGGCTGTTTTTTCAAAGAAATACTGACTTTTGCTATTTATTTTAAAAAACAAACAAAAACAAACCAGACAGTTTAATCCACCTCATCCTTAAATGAATGAATAACTTTACTTAATTTTCAATAACTATCATACTAAATTGTTATATTTTTGCTTTATTGTTGTTAATAGTACTTCAGAATCTAGTGTAACAGAGAGGGGTTGGGTAACATTGCCCTAACTTCTGTTAATAATTCTTCTTTTATACCTCTAGGCAACTGATTTCACTCTACACAATGGCACAGAATCCAAACATGATCCATTTAAAGATAAGCAAACCAATTGTACTTCCTCCTCTGTGGGTAAGATGTGACGGCTCTGATCCTGAACATACCTGTTGGGTAGGAGCTGAGCCTCTCAAAACTGGGAACACAATCACAGGGATGAGTTTCCATATAGTTACATGTAATGGTAAGTTCCTTTGGTTTTTAATGTTACAAAATCAGCCTTTCACCAAAGTTGAAAGAGGGAATGATAAGAAATAAGTGAGAATTAGTAGAGTAACAATGTATATTGCCATGATGGTAACCCGGTTATACTCCATAATACAAATTTTCATTTTAAAAAAGTTGCCTCTAGCCCAAAAAATGTCAGAAATAACTTTGAAAGTTTGAATGGAATGCAGTCAATATGATGATATCCGTATAGCTCGCAGGCAGTCTTACACAATAACTTCTAAAGAGGTAAAAATGGCTGCCATTCATTTCACTGGTATACAGTAACCAAAGCCTACTGAACACTTAAAAATGCCATTAACTTTCATGCAATGATAGAGATGATTTGCCTTGAAGAATAGCATAACCTGTGAATGGCACCTTATTCTGGTGTCACAAGTGAGCAGAGCTTTTGTTGTGAGTGGATCTTGGGAGAATACCACCACTTATTTTTTCCATGCTGACAATTTAATAATTACATCTGAGTTCTAAATTCAATTTTAGTTAGCATTTTCTGAAAGTCGCTTTTCCTTTCATAGGTCCTACCACTGATAAAACCTGCTTTGCAAATCTAGAAGACCTCAAAAATGCTCACAAAATCAGACATCACTCATCTGTTGTAGGTTTTTCATGCTTTCCTGCCCTTCAAAATATTTTACACTTAATTGTTTTAGTTGTAAGACTCTATATTTATTGATTTATGGGGTTTGCGGGGGGGGGGGGGTTAGTTTAATGGCTGGTTTTTATATCTTGGTCTCTGTGGTTCTGTAGCATTGTGAGCTCTTGCTAGTCTGGGAAGCAGGAGATCATGAATGAAACCCAATCTTTGCACATCCTATGTTGCAGTATGTTTTTCTGACACTAGCCAAGTTGTATTTCTAAAGTTCTCTTCAAATGTTCGATTAGTGGTACACTTGCCTACCTCTCTATTTATTTGGCATTTTAGGGCTCTTTCGTAGGCTTTGGGAAGTATCATGTAACATTTAAAAAGTCTATTTAAAATATATTCACTCTAGGTGGCAACCAGAGGCTTTGCTCAATATGAGCTCGTTCGATCCACTACGTTGGAGGATACGGTTGTTGAATCAGAGAGTAATATATACATTGATATTACATGGAATATGGTGGATAACATTCTGCAGAAACCTCCACTCACTGCAACTGCAACACTGGTAGGAGAAAATCACTGTTCATATTAAGAAAATATGATGATTTTTGCTGCATTCATTATTTAATCATTGCATTAGCAGTATGGCGTGTTGAAATGTCCGTAATAAATCATTTATCAGTCTAAGTTCCATTTATAAGATTTCAGCAAATTTGTATTCAAGTCAAAATTTGATCTGTAATTTTGAAATTTTTAGAACATTAGATTGGAATCTGGAGACCCCAGGAGTCCTGTGTACCAGTTACATAAAGAACTACAGTTTCTCCTTGTAAGTACTGAAATTCCCAATTTATATTAGTTTGATTGTCAGTATACCAGGAATGATATTGTTATAGTTTTTATATTATCTTATTTAGAACTTCAATAACTGTTTAAAAGTTTCTTTGATAGTATATGAGTATATTACATGCAAAGTAACTTTTTTAACACAGTGTTAAAGTTGATAAATAAACACACAAGTTAGAACTTCCAAAAATTTCTTAGCTTGGCAGTATTGCTTACAATATACATATTTTAGAGAAATTTTCATATAGTGATTAAATTTTTATTTACAAGTTAAATACACATTTGTATTCTATTTTATATACAGAACTTCGAATAAAATAAGTGTCTGCATTTTTTTTAGGTTTTAGCTGAAGGCTTGAAGACTGGTGTGACTGAATGGCCTGAGCCTTTAGCAATTGAATCATCTGTTGAGCTGGTGCAGGAACTTTTGAATGGTATTTTTGTTTACTAATCTGAGATGCTGTGATTGGGTGAAATTGTGGAGAGTGGGGCAAATCTTGTAATCAAACTATATGTTGAGAAGAAATTGGAAGAGGCTTAAAAATTCACACAAATGAAATGAAAATGGCACATAGGGTTATGATAGTATTAGAACTGTCGATGTTAATTTTTAAGGTACAGAGTCCACCAAAAATGTCGGAGAAACTGGTTACTTTGTATCCCTCTAACTCTCCTGGTGAAGTCATGAGAATGCTGAGGAAAAGTAAACCATAGAATTTTCCCCACTTACTGGAGAATAAGAAGAAAAATGAAATGAGACAAAAATAGAAATCTTTCCTACAAAAGTTTGCAGATGAAACAGGAAAGAATACATGTAAACATAGTGGCCAAGATCTTCAGTGATAGTGCTTTTCAGTACCCTAAACTTTCTGTGCCACCCATTTTATGATACCTTAAATTATCCTGAATTTCAGAAAGTGCCAAATGCCACCTCTCTGAAAATACATCGTTTTTAAGGTCGCTCAAGTGGAGGCATCCAAAATCACTAGTCACTTGTGAAAATTCTGGTCATTGAGCACAAAAAATTCTTGTCAGACAGGCTACAGATATGCTGGTTTAAGATAATAAGAAATAAGTTTAGAAGAACAGGAACAGTGAACTTCAGAATTAAATTGAAATTATCCATAAATTAGCATATAGACTAAGAGAGAGAGAAGCAAAACTATATGGAGGAAAACCAGCGACAAAACTGTCAAAAATGTACTTTCAAAATGCACAAGAAAGGATTCTCCCAGACTAAACTGTGTTTAATAGATGGACATCTAGAAAAATATAATAAATCCTTCCATTATGCAGCTGAATGTATTTAGATGCAGGATTTTTGTTTTCTTCAAAAACCTCTCACACCTGACCCCACCCCCTCTTCTCTACCTCCAGCAGGATGAGGAACCCATGGCAAAATTATGAAATGGAATGCAAAAAACATATACTATGTTATGTTTATGTATAGAACTTAGTGATATAAAAAATTTAAAAGCACAAGAAAGGAAAAAAGATTCTCCTCTCCCACTCCAAGCTCCTTTTTAGTGAAAGAAGATTTTTTTTTATAAGCCTGATTAGATCATCCACTTGAGGTCCCTTCCAACCCAAATAATTCTGTTATCTTCCATTTGAATAATAGAAACAGTTCTCAGAAGGAATCAAAAAGAAAAATGTCAGTCTTTGTTATCCATCCAGTTAATGACTGCTAGTAGGACCAAAGTAGTTGCATATTTGAGACTTATACTATTGTTCAACTGTACATGATTTATCATAGTGATGCAATTCCTTTTCCCCCTTTAGATTTAAAGAATAAACAGGATGGATTTAATTCTTCAATAAATAAAAATGATGTAGAGGTATGTGGATTTTCAACCACCCTCTTGTTTCTTTCACTGTCTCGGCAGTAGTAGTTTCAAAATCACCTGTTCTTACTCTTCAGGAATAGGAAGAAATCTATTGTTTCGATGGCACATATGGCTGTGGGGCACTTAGCTGAAGGTCAAATGCCATTTATGACTTTTCAAGATCTCCTTCATTGTTTTATATTTTAGCATTTCTCCCATAGTTTGTTACTTAGCTTTTAGCGCTGATTGTTATATTACTAGAGAACTACTTGTGGTCTCATCCAGCTGGCAACTGACAATCCTGTTGAATGGGACTGGATCAACTCCATAAAGATCTACTTCCTTCTCTCTCTCCCGCCCTTCCTGCTTGTTGGAGATCTCTCTGGTTTCTTCCAAACACAATCACTTTCCCTTATCTTAATCTTCCCTATTACCTCCTAAAGCCATCAGTCTCATGCTGCTATTTTTCTTTTTCTTACGTGAAGCTCTGTGCCAGTTCCACTCTGCCACTAACTTGACTAGTCCTATATCAAAGATCACTGGAAAACCACATGCTGAGAAAAACTTGTTTTTTGTGTTTTTCCCACTGATGTATTACAAGTCATATCGAAATCAAACCATACAACTCTATCATCTGAATTCTATGCAATGGCAGTCATGTTCTTTATTGGTGCTTCTCTGATTCCATCACTGGAGCTGATTATGGTAGTGTTTTTTATCTACACTCGTATAGCCAATTATAGGACACAGTGAGAGGGCAGGCTTGAAGGGACCCAGTGGGAGGGTCAGTTACTCAGTCTAATAAGCATTCTGGTGAAGCTCTGCTTGGTAATAGCCAGAAATCCTTCATCTCAACATCACTGTCCTTTTATGTGCCTTTAGGAATTAGCTGTTTTCCCAAGAGGTTAGGACATTAATTCCTTTACTGGCTTAAAATTTGGTAAAAACATGTTAATTGGTATAAAAAAATTTTTTTATTTATTGAATTTGGGAGGAAGAAGAAACATTAGTCTTGCAAATAAACTTGACCATTGCAGAGGATTTGGATTTCCGTGGACCCTTAGAACAGTGGTGCTCAAACTTGGGGGGGTCCAGCTCCCCTGAGGGGGGATGCAAGAGGTTCTCTGGCTCTTTATGAGGAAACTGGGATCTCGCAGGACCCCCAGCCACCATAGTGTGAGTGGGATAAAAACAGCATGGTTACTGAGAGATTAAAAATAGAGTGGGTATTGCAGGATGGGACAGGACAGGAATGGGATGAAAAAAATAGCCCCTGTCAGCAGCCACTGCTCCCCAGCTGCAAGGACTGCACTGCTGGCAGTGGAGGTTGAGGTGTGACAGATTCTATGAATGGTCAGGGGGCATGACTGGGAAGGTTTGTGCCTCACTGCTTTAGAATGTTAAGACACATTTGGCTTTCTTGTGAAGGAGCGTTTACAAGTAGCACTCTCTCTTTCAGAAAGTCAAATGTGACTCCGCTGCAGTGGACAGTTCAATAAAATCACTTTTTAATGAGCGAGGAGACCTGGATTTTGCTGAACAGTTGTGGTGCAAAATGAGAAGTAGTAAGTGTTTTATCTTTTCCCCACTGTTCTATAACTTTTCTACAGTTCCTGTTTCATTTTTTTATATAGAAGAAATTAGTATACATTTCTCCAAGTTTGAAGGACTGATTTAACTCTTCTGTATGGTTATGCCATAAAGAGGCCAAAGGCTTCTTATCATTCATTTAATTGTAAGATGGCATATTCTACTTTTAGCACACAAGTCAGCACGCTTTCCTATAATATTGTGTGTGCATGTTTTCTCTTGGCCCGGTTGACTGCTGGTTCTTATTAGCAATCAATAAAGCTAACTGA
>ML685765.1:30192321-30208054 GCA_007922175.1 Pelusios castaneus
CTCATGGGATCAATAAATCTGTTAGTCTTTAAAAGTGCCACTGGACTTTGTTGTCTGACTTTATTATTGACAGCCATTTATCTGTAAAATAGACTTTACTGGGGCTCATGGAATATATTTAAAGTAGGTTGCGCTTTAGAAAATGTTAAAGGTGTCAAACTTTGCAATCATATTTGCGTTCTTGGAGTCGTATTAATTAGATGCATTACTACTTTTTGACTATTAAGTGACAGTTTGGCATGTATAGGCCTTTAAAAAAAAAAAAAAAAAATTTTTAGGGCTGATTTGCAAGTCACAATCATTCTTTTCTGATGTGAATATTGCTATTGTAATCAATGTCTTTGTAACATCAAAAGTAGATGACTAAAATACACTGTGCTTGGGGACTACCATACACCCTACTCTGAGATATCAGCGCTTAAAGGTTTCTGCTAGTGCAGAGTACAGACACTTGTGTCTTTAGTGGGGCAAACAGTTAAAAGAGCATATAACAGTCTCTGTGGAGTGTGAAGCATTATCTGTTTCCTTCACTTTAACCAACACCTGGATGTACAGTCTATAAAGCCTGACGTGGTCTAGGACCTGATTAAAGAGAAATCACTTGTCTCTCCCTGTTTTGTTAACAGTAGTTATAAACTATTGAGTTGTTTTTTCACTCTTGATCCTGGAGCTGGACTCTAGTTACAGGCATTATCAATAAAAGGCCATTCTCTGGAACCTGCTCCTATAGAGCTTTTGCCAGAACTAGTTTGTTAAACTTTTTGGTGTAGTGCAAGACTTCCTGGTGCAGTTACACTTTTAAACTCATGTTTGGGCTTTCTCTGCAATAAGTTTGCATGGATTTGTTGCTGGGTTTTTTTTTTTTTTTTAAGTCCTATATTTTGTGTATTAATCAGTTTTTGATCTGTCTTAAATATTGGAATAACTCTTTTCTCAAGGTGTCGCTTCCTATCAAGACTTGGTAAAGTGTTTCACGCTGATCATAAAATCCCTAGAACGTGGTGAGATACAGCCATGGGTATGTATGCATAGCATGGATAACTTTTATCATGAGAACGATCAGCTTTTGTTGTGTAAAGTAGGATGCATTTCTTTTAAATGTTCATGAATTGCTCCTCATTTTGACAATATTTTACATTGTTTTTAAATAGTTCACTGAGAGTTTCTATTTTTTTATAATGCCCTACTTGTAAATTATACTCTATTTCCTTTATATGTTAGAAAAAAAATCCTTTTTTTTTTTTTTTTTTTTTTTTTTAGATTCATCAAGGGAGTAGCAGCTTACTAAGCAAATTGATTCAGCAGTCTTATCATGGAACTATGGAAGCCATTTCCCTCAGTGGTATCACTCCAATTCAAATGCTTCTGGAGATTGGTCTGGACAAAATAAAGAAAGATTATGTCAGTTGTTTCATAGGTGAGCCTTTTACTTAAAGGCATGACTGGAAATTCATAGGAAAAGACAACTTGACCCAAACAATTCATCACCTTTGGTTTTGGTTGATCTTAACTTCATCTCTGTTCTGTACCTTAGCCTTTTTTCTTATTGTCCATAAAAATCTGTATTTACCACTTTTCTTAATTAGTACATTTAAAAAAAATCTCAAAAAGACTACGGCTTATGAATAAAGCTGTGACAGGTATCTAAACAAATCTTTTAATGCCGATTTTCATAAATGTCTAAGTTTATCAACCTATCAATCTGAAAAATCTGCAGGGAGAAATTTGAGTAATCTATTTATTTTACCAGATCCTTTTTTTAGATATGATAATGCACTAGATGGGGAAAAAAATGTGTTCCCTTGTTTACTGTCTCTCTTTTCCCCTTTCTAGTAAGCAAAAGATTTGAGGAAAAGACAGTCAAGAATACTGACTCCATAATTTATTTTTAATGAATAAATCACATTCTTGAGCCACATTTTGAAACAGAAGCTAGCATGTAGGGATAATGTTCTTTTCTTTTAAACAATTAAATATTTACTTGAATGGTGTTGTGACTTTCTCTTCTAACTTACTGTTTTTGTTTTTCTCTCCGTTCTGCTAAACATGCCTAAATAAGAAGCAGTATACTACCTTCAAATAGTAACAAAACATTTATAAGCATTTGAGCAAAATACTTGTAAGCAGGCTGCACTCAGGGATTCTTCTACGCATGCTGGTTGACTCTTATCATGGTCAGGCAGATATCAGCAATGACATCTTTTAAGAGTTTACTTTTTTATATTTCTTAACAAACTAGTGATGTCATTGCCAATTACCAGACCTTAGCTAAGGTTGTATGAAGAATTTTCTTATATAGCCAATTATTTGCTGCTCCTGATACCCAACTGATGGCGTTTTATTTCTGTTATATCAGTCCCAACCTTAAATAAGAGAACACTGGCATTTTGAAGGATCACAACAATTTTAACACAATAACTCTTCTTTCTCATGTTCTCATTCTTTTTGGTCACATACACTGGGCTTGTTGCTCATTCTAATATCCCAGCTCAGTAAAACCATAGTTCACACTTCTCTAATGTTGGCCTCTATTTCTACATTGCGTTTCTCAGGGCTTCTCTTTTCACCATCTCTTCATTCTGTGAGTCTTCCCACCACTCTGGCAGCCTATATGCACTCTCACTCACTCATTCACCAGGTTTCTGTTTCATATGCTTCAAACCTTATGCTCTTTAGGAGGGAGAAGTGTTGAGAACTTTAGGACTGGTGGCCCAGCTGATCCTTGCATCTGCTACACCTACTATTGCTGTCCCTCTGCATTTCCATGCAGTGAACATGCCATCTTGGCAGCTGGTTTCCACTGTCTTCAATGCCAGACACTTCAGTTGTTTCTTTTTGTACTTACAGCGGTGAATACAAAGTAGTCCTCAGGTGTGGTGATTGCACTCTTCCCTTAGTTTGGCTTCTTGTGTAACTACCTATTTTGCTTATGCTTGAAACTGCCCCTACGTGAAGCATGTTTTGGTTTCTTAAAATATTCTTTATTTGTTTTTCAGGCCAGGAACTTGCAACACTAACCTATCTGGTGAGATATTTTAATTCTTACCTTGAAAGCAACATAGAGTTTTGACATATTCTTGTTTAGATTAATTTTCCACACAAATTCATAAAGCCTGTTTTCGGGTCTGTGGCATATATTCTTGATCATGGAAATGTTGTCATCGCCTTAAAATTTGAGTATAGCTAAAATATCAATGCCCTGTGTATTGTCCAGTATCCTTTTCACTATCTTTAAACTTTTCTTTTAAAGAAGGGAAGAGAGTGACATTCTAACTTCACTGGTATTTGACTCAGCATCATTATTTCAAGGTTGTAGATATGCATGGAGTGTTGCTTTTCTTTGCTCAAGAAAGCATGGCATTCAGTTTACAAGAAATCTGCTCAATGAAGCATTCTTGGAACAGGACTTTTGTAAATAATACTCTTCTTTCACATAAGAAAGGGGCGGACAAGCACAGCAGAGAATGCATCTTCAGTATGGATATATGTTGAGTACTTACCTGGTTAGCATATTTAACCCACCCAACATTCACAGCTACTGTTTAAGAGCTTAGCTTATTTCTTGTTTTGAAGTGTATACTTTTTTCCGTAGGACTACTTCATTTCCACATCAGTTAAGCTGCAAGAGCAGGTTCACCGTGTTCAAAAACTTCACCATATGTTGGAAATTTTGGTCAGCTGCACAGTCTTGCTTCACTTTAAGCACGAGAACCTCTTCCCTTTGATGCAGTAATTATTTAATTTTTACTTTCTATCATTTAAATGGCAATAATAAATGGATTATTTTAAATAATGATGTAGTCAACAGGCAAGCTATTTTTATACACTTTAAATTATTGATAATGATTGTGAAGAGCCGGGGCTGGAATGGTAGCATTGGATTTTCCTGTTCAATTTTTCTGCCCTCGTTTAATAGCCTTGTACTTTCTCTGAGTATCCTGTGAGGGGTTGCAGGAAAATCACTAAAACCCTAATTTTCATTTTCTTCTCTTCTTCCTTGTCCTTTCTGAGCTGTCAGATCCCAACCATTCTTCCGTTCTGAAATACGTAAAACAGGTATTCATAAGAACACACCTTGAGAGTAACATCCAAAACATTTTTTTAATTAGCTTTCTTGTTGCTGCAGCTTCTTTCTTGCATGTCTTATCAGCCACTTCAAGTCATGCTTCCAAACCTTCCAATATTTTAAGTCTTTCATCCATTTCACTCTGAATGGTTGATTGGGTGGAGTATTTTAGTGTGGAATCCCAACATATTCCATATTTATTTTCAATGATGCAAAGCTTGTGTGACTGGATAGTGTGGAAAATTAGCCTTCCGTTCCTAAAACACTCTGGTTTTAGAGAAAACATTTGTGAGGAATATATTCTTGTGCAATTGCAATTTGTCAGGTAGACTAATTCCTGTGAAATTACTGTTGTGATATAATTTTCTACTGTCCTGGGGAACAAGAGCAAAAATCCAATTTTGGCATCAAGGTTTCCTGCAAGTGCATGGTAACTGATCTATTGCAATGAAATATGAAAATGTAACTAGTTTTTCATGTATTTGGTCTGGGATTGAATAGTTGCATAAACCCTTATTCAGGGAGTCTAAATAATAGTATTTGACTGCTTTTATCACAGGTCCTGCATAAAATATTACAAGGAAAATCCTCTAAATGAGAAACACGTGTTTCAGCTACCAATCAGACCAGCTGTTGTCAATAAGTTCTATCAAAAGTAAGCCAAACCTCAGTGTTCATAATAGGGAACTTCAAATCTTGACTGAATACATAATTGTTGTGTTCTTGTGTTTGTCTGATTATTCCCTCAGTGAATATCCACAAATATGGAGAGTGGATATAAGTAGTGGACATGGCCAGAAGGAAGTTAAAACAATATGGCAGTTTAGCATTAACCCTCCTGTTGAACATATGACTCTGAACAACTTAGGTAAGGAACCATTTCTGATATAAAATAATAAAGTGACGCTGTCAGCTTGAATTTTTTAAAATTAACTAGTGATGGATTTTGTTTTGTTCAATCCAATTTTTCATACAGCACTCTTTTAACAGTGTGTCCTAAATATTTTTACTTCCTTTTATGTATAAGAATCTCTTCAGCAAGGGAAAAACTGACTGCATGTACAAAAAGTGAAACTGGCTATATGAACAAAAGGCTGCCGAATGCACAAAGTAAACAAATGAGTGGGAGGGAAAACCTTTCGAGATAATGTTAGGTGTTAAGGTATTAGTTGTAACTACAGAGGTACAAAATTTTCAGTGTGTAATGATTCCTCCCCTCTTCCTCCTCCCCCCCCCACACACTTGACAGTGTTACTTTTAAAATTAACTGTAACATAGTTAAAATGATCCCTATCTTCTGAACTTTGACATCCTGCTTCTCAGTACAGTAGAGAGTTAAGTGTACCGTTAATGTTATGAGTAGGTGTCCTGATTCACCATGTTGACTGGACTATAGAGCAACATTTTAAAAAAACTCTTGAAAAGGTAGGGAAGAATTCCAAATATACCACAGAGGAGAGTTGATTTGCCTTTCTTTTGGCAGTGGCAAAACAGATTAATGTTTTAGTAGACCTAGAATGTTTTATCTTTCACAATAATTTTGAGAGCCTCTTATTTTCAGTGGGACTTGGTGGTTATAACAGATTTTTGAACCCATCATGTCAAATTTTTCTTATGATCTGTCATTGTTAGAATACCATGTTGACACTTAGTTCTTTGTACTGCAGGAGTACTTTGTGATACAACAGTTAATGGAAGCTCCGAAGAAAGTATGTATTTTGTTACCATGGCTAACTGCAGTCAGGTGCATTTTACATAAAAGAATGGTGTTGTACGGATAGATGCTTAGAAGGTACAGTAAATGAAAAATATTGTCAGCATATCTGCCTTTACCAGTATATCTAAAAATATGTTACGGTTGGTGGTTGTTTGCTGTTGTCTGTAAAAGATGGAACCTACATACATGTACGGTTTGTTTAGATACTTCGTAACATGCAATTGTTTAAAAAAGAATATAAAATGCAATTGCTTTAACATTAATTTTGATATTTTACAAATGATGAATATCCTATTTTTTAGATTTTTACATGTTATTTTATTGTTTATAAAAAGGTGGTGCACAGATTCAAATTTTGTATAATGTAACTGAGCAAGAGCAAACAATATTGAAAATTTTTGCTGGAGTATTTTTATGTTACATCATAAGACTTATTTGGAGAGCTCCTCTGCTAGTGCCCTGTACATTTTATACAAGAACCATACTTCTCTCTAGCCCTACATTAATATTTTGAAGTTGCTCTTATCTAGCCCAAATTCAGGATTTCCTCAACTACAAAAAATTTATTTTACATGTTTTTCATATGTACTTTTAAGTTATTTTCATAAAGAACATTCATATAACCATTTAAATATGTTGATTATTTACAACTAAATATAGCCTTTACGTTCAATCTGGTACTTTCTTTTTGCTAGGAGGATACACATTTCTATAATACAGAATAACATAATTTGAGGCTGTAGCTTTTCTGCACAACAGAAATTGTAAATACTTACAATTGGGAAAAAGTAACTGCTAGCATTCACTTGATTGTCAAAGCTGAAAATGAAGTATAGTCTAATACATTTGTAAAGTTTGACCTCAAAATATAGATGGTCTCCCCACCTCCCCTTGATTTTATAGACCAGAAAAGTAGCCTTTAGCTCATTATTTATAGTTTGAGAGGGACTCATTGAATCAATGTATGATATTTTTATTTATTTAAATTAAATTAAATTACTTTAATGGACTATAATAAGTTTAGGTCTTAGCATAGGTTGTCATAAGTTCAAATTTAAACAAGTTGATCTTTAAAAATAAAAACATGAAAACTCAAGTTAAAAATAGTTTAAATTTGAAAATCCAGTTTAAATGTGTGGTTTTGGTTTTTTTTTAAAGTCATTGATTTTTATTTTTTTTATTCACCCATCTTGAATAGATGTTAAGAAATCTATCTATTTTTATGCACAATTAACCTGATATCTACAAATGTGTTTGTGTTTTGAAATTATGGTAAGATCTGATCATAAGATCTGATCATTTCTTCTGTAGAAATCGTTTTAGACCATGCAATGGCAGGTTACTAGCCATACTCTGGAACTAGTAAATGTCTATATAAGCAGGTACATCTTGATTTAAGCTGTACTTGCTTGAAGCAGGACTGAATTTGGTACAGTATCTTAAATTGTGTGTCTAGTCTTTAGGTTGCATGGATTGTATGTTTTTGTGTGCAACATTCTACAGTAAAGAAGATGTATGATGAGGTAGGTCTAGTGGCTTGAAGCATAGGACTGGACATCATGATTCCTTATTTCTGATCTTGCCTTTGACCAAAGTTCTGTGAACAAGTCAGTTAACCTCTCAGATTTTTTTCTCTCATGTGCAAAATTTGAGTTAGTAATACCTAATTGTTGTTGTGTGTGGATTAGTAGTTGATGTTTATACAGTGCCATTAAGATTTTGAAGTATAATATGCTGTATTCTGGAGTCCACGTTTCATAATTAGCACTTCCATGGTAGTTAAGAATACATCAATGAACAGGTTGAAAACAGAATTGGCCAACAATTTGACTATCCTTGAAATATATACTGGCAAGCTTTGAATGAATTTAATTAGCTAATTATTTGTTGTCATAATGAAGAAAATGCATGCTTTGCAAAACATTGAGGAAGATAAAACCTGCAATTTAGTTTTGGTAGAAGATAATACTGGGACACATGAAATGTCTTTGATAAAATTTCTAAATTATATCTTATGGTTGAAATTGAATAAAATGTAGAAGCAACAGTATATACACAAAAGTAAAGCTGAATTCTTTTTAACATTTCAGTGTTACATGTATGAGGCATCTGGGGAAACTTAAAACAGTGCAAGAATAAGTGGAATTTTATTGGTTATGCAAAATGAAGATATGTAAATTTGTAGTTTTAGCTGTGTTTCCGAAGGAGGAACATTAATAGAATGGCACTGATAAGTATACAGAGTGTGAACACCGTTGGAACAACAATCTCAGTCACCATCTCCATGTGAGTAGTCAAGGGATCTGAAATTTGAGAAAAGAAACAATACCAGATAAGATTTGTTTTAATGGAATAATTTTAGATATTTGTCCATTCTGTTGCTTAAGCGTAGATGAACAGCTTTGAATCTTTTTGAACATAGTTTAAAGCTAAAATTCATTTTGTTACATCACAAATTGACATCAGTAGAAACAACAGAGGAAAAAAATGGTAAAAGATATAATCAACATTAACATGTTTTATATATTTTGAAAATCTGAAGCACGTTTGTTACGCTCTCTTCATCTTTATTTTTTATGGTAAATTCTGAAACATGCCAGTGCTCAAAGGGTTATAAAAATTGTGCTTACCATGAATTAGCCTCAGTATATTAGCAGCAGTATTCCACTGTTCCTCTAATTTTCAAGGAGAAGGGAAAAAAGAAAATAGTCAAAGAAAAAAATCCTTGGAAAGCACTCTAACCCTTTGAGGACTGCATTGTATCTTTGCAGAATTAACATTAAGTTGATTCTTTGAACTTTTTATTTGGCAGTTATAATACAAATTGTTTTGGCATATATGTATGATAGTAGCCCTCAAAGAGTTGAATGAGAAATGCACTTAAGATATACTGTCATGTTAATTCATAGGGAGCTACATATGTTACTTGCATTTCAAAAAAGATATGCAGGGGCATACAAAATTTGATAGATCCCCATAAAACTTAATGTGGGCTTACAACCATGTACTATACTCATCCCATCTCCCTTAGTGGTTTCAGGAGTCCACTCTAATAGTGTTCCTCCCATTGAGAAACTGATGACCCCTTCACAAGACTGAGCGTGGGAGATGGAGCTGGAAGTAGAAGGGATGTGTCGGAGGCAGGCCACAGTACTGTGGATATTCCTGGCAGTGCTGTGGTTTGTAGGGCAATCTGGGGATGCTGCCTTAATTGAGATTCTGAGAGCCAGTATTAATTTATGCCAGGAGACTCTCCAGTCCCCAGAGCAACAAAACACAAATGTAGTTTAGAGTCACCTCAGCTCTCCATCCCTCGGGCTACATGTTCTCACCACTAGTTTTTATGTGCATCAGGCAGAGAGGCTAGACCTTTGCCATTTTTCCTTTTGCACGATTGTCCTTGTTTTTGTTTTTTCTTTTTGCTTTATGTTTGAAAAGGGCAAACAGTCACTGAGAAATACTCGTATCTACAGAAGTGAGTTTTTAACAGCTGTGACAGAAATGTTTAATCTCTAAATCCATGTAATATGCATTTACTGGATGAATAAAGCAGAAGAAATATAATTACCTGCAGCAAGGAGTTGGTTAGTGATAGAGCATGTCTGTATGGCCTTTTGGTGCCAATTTGCCACCTAACAAGATCAACATTATTTATTATTTGACTAAGCTTTGAATATTCAGTCTTATTTGCACCATTTTCTCTGCCTCTGAACTTTAGTCACTTACAACTTTTTCCAATACTCTTATTCTCACACTGCATGTTGATTGTATGAATTTTTATGTTTCTTTGTACATATTCTGATGAATATTTTGTAATATTTTCATATTGTTAGTGGTTTGGAACAATACAAAATAAATTGGGAAACCCACTGTGTATTTTCCATATTGTTTTCCTTGTTTTAGATAACATACACATGCAATGTCTGGAAAGCATAAAAGGCAATGTATTTAAACACAGTAAATGTGGGTATTGTGACTGCAAACTTTTATTTAAGTAGTTAATTTACTGATATGATTAAGAACATAGATGTCGTTATAAAAGGACAATAATAGTAAGATTAGATTTCATTCTTTTCTTCTCTCTGTTTCCCCTCCCCCCGTCGCAAGTCGATACAATCCTAAATTAAATGTGTAAGTATACTATGGTGATCTAAGAGTCAAATCCCACATACCATACTCCTGCAGGCTTTTTTTTGCTTGTTTGTTTTAAATTAAACTCAAAGCAGAATTTGGTCCTATATTAGGAATAAGTAGGTTTAATGATTCAACTCACTTCTCTTGGATTTGGGAATCCATTTGCACTGATGATCATCTTGTAATATTGAACAGATGCCTTTGGGTAGCGAGGTTTGTTCCCTTTTTTAAAGTCAACATGGTATAATCCAAATCTTTCGGAATAACCTTTATTCCATTCAAATTTATCCAGCAGAGACCAGGCAGTATAACCCTTTAGATTAACACCATCATTTATAGCTGAAAATAGATTTTAAATTTGTTAACAAACCACCGCATATTTATGTCTTCGCTTTGTAGTGCTATTCATGCCCTATTATATATTAAAACTGAAAAATTTGGGGTAACATTTTCAAAAGTATTTAAGTCACTTAGGTGCCTGGCTCTTATTGAAAGTCAATGAGACTTAAGCTCCTAAGTCTCTTAGGCACTTCTGAAAATGTTATCCTTAGTCTAGACTCTAGAAGTACTAGAAAATTTCAAAGGAGTAATTACAGTATATTATTAGGTGCAGTTTTTATTTTGTACATGTAACATTGATAAAACTATTACATATTGAATCCAATATTGGTCAGAATTTCAAGGAGTTTGAATATCAAAATGCTTAAAAACAAAGTAAGAAACACATTTTATGGTGACCTTGTCCATTTTCTAAAGTTCACCTTTCAGCATCTCATTAATATACCCTTTCAGATATTCCATTCTCCATTCATCGCACAACTGAGTACACTGCATCTTTTCCGAAACTCCATTCTCTGTTACATAAATCAGAGGGTTCCCATACTGTGTCTACAAAGAAAAACATTCATATTGGAATGATGAAATAATATAGTTCATACAACAATTTTTTAAAAAGCCTAAATTTCCAGAAAACTGGTTTTCATCTTACTAGATTTCCTCTTCCCCCCACTCCTCCAGTACGGTTCCATTAAAAAAAAAAAAAAAAAGTAAAATTAACTTTTCTTTGTGTTGGCTGACACTTATTATAAACTGTTTCTATGAATGTAGTACAGAGAGGTTGGCCCTCATTGATATTGAGGTTCCATTGTGCTAGGGATGTGGCAAGAAGCAAGCTTCCATGCTCTCCAGTCAATCCAGTTAACATGCACGCACACAAGAGACAGAGACCTACCCCCCGAAAGGAGTAAGGCTGTGTTCACCGGAAGGTATCTCCCATTGACACAGCGGAGTGGAAGCGCCACGGAATGTAATAAAAACTGTTAGCCTTCTTTAAAGAAAGTTAACTTAGTTTAAAATTACCTTAACAAAGTTGAGTAGCCTTCTGAATCCCCAGGGCACAGAATATAGCCATTTAGATCCTGGATTTGGCCACCTTGGGTCAACGAGTTCTGCCAAATCACGATCAGTGTGGTAACTGGGTCTTTGGAAGGTGGAATAATTCTTCTGTGTAATGTAACGAGTGGTAAAATGACTTATTCCCAGAAAATCAGATGTACCCTTAATATAGCTTTTCTCTTGCACTGAGAAGGTTGGTAATCTTGAAGTGCCCAGGCCTTGCTGAGCACTCTTTCTACCTATTAAATAAAAGAATTAAAAAAAAAAAAAAGTAAATGCATCTTCAACACATGATTGAACCTTTCTGCTTTTCTTTACGCTACAACAGCCAAACTAAACTATTCTTAAATGATAAGTGCTGATATTGTATGGTCTTGAATGAGCTCTTTCTCTAACACAACAGTTTTCCTCCTTCTGCCTCTAGGTAAAGCATAATAAAGGTTAAACTTGACTTAATGTGGCTAAAACAGAAGAAATTTGGTTTAGGTTGGGATTTTCAGAGGCACAGTAGGAATTTAGTTGTCCAAACTTTGGTCTCTTTTGAAAATCTCAGCCTTAAAGCACAGGACTAGAAACAACGGTGTGCACTGCTAACTTGCCACGTGTCCATGGGCACATAATTTGACTTGGGTTCTGTTTCTCCATCTGTAAAAATGGGGATAATCATACTTTTAAGAGGAACAAGCTACTGTTTGTTTTTAATTAACAAATATGTTTTTGTTTTTATCTGGAATCTTTAAGAAAAACTGTTTAACAACCCTCCCTAAACTGCTCTATTTAATTTTTGATTAACATGCACATTGATTAGATTATGCCCCTTTCCCATCAGAGGATGTTGTAACTATATTGTTTATTCAGGGTGTGACTAGTCAGCATGTCTTACCTACATAATTCTTCATAACTTCAGGATAATCTCCTCTGTAAATTGGATTTGCAAACCATCCCAAGTAAAACTGTACATATCTTTCAGCAGCTTCAATGTCCTTCTGGCTATTTAGATCAACAGGTTCACCCCAGGCACTAGTTAAAGAAATTCCAACCATACCTTAAAATAAAGTGACAGTTCTGCAGTTATCCATAATCTTCTCTTGAGTCCTTACTGCAGAGGTATAATTACATAATGAATGTTTATTACCTTGTTGCTTGCTACGCCATGTCTTATTATAAGAATGCCAGACCTTTGCATGAGTCTGTAATTAGAAGAATATATGTATGTTAGCCTATTGTGCAATAATCAGTACAAGAAGAGTCAATGAATCTGACAGATATAGCAATATTCTGAACAAACTTTATTGAATTGTTAAACCATATTAATTTAAATTTCAGAATCATAGGAGTTGTACTAAAAATGCAGATATGTATGTTTCACTGTGGGATTGTATGTAACATCTCTAGGGAGGAGGCATGGCTAATGTGAACCCTGGGAAGTGTTATGAGTTTTAGAGGACTCTTTGTGTCCTAGACACTTTGTGTGCTAGACAAACAAAACTAAGTGGGATTCTTAGGAAATATGTGGGAGGAGGGAAAGGCAACTTTTGGGTCAAAAAGTGAACCTTTTGAATCTGTGCCCTGAGCAGAAATCCACTGTCTGCTGATCACCTGTTACATAAGAACAAGATCAAAGGCCCAGACCGCATGAAAGAGTGATTCTCAATTTCATGGTGGTGGTTATTCTGAGCCAACGTGGTTATGAAAAGAAAAACCCATGGTAGAGTCTGAAGGACTGTTCATTAGCCAGAGTCCCTCTTGGAGTTGGGGTGACCTCTGGTAAGCTTATTAGCTTGTGTAAAGATTTTTTTAATTAAAATTAAAAAACTGAAATTACATTTAAAAATGTCTGTATTGCTTTTACCTTAAGAATACTTGCTAAGAAAGAGCTGTAACTTAGAGCAGGGAACAATTAGCCTCTGAGTATTTGGAAAAGATCAAGCAGGCCTGCTGAGTCAGTGTGTCGTGTTGAGGCATTCACAGTGCAGGCAGGGAACTGTGCAGCTGGATACACCCCAGTCAAGGGGAGAGGAACACATGTCTCTTCTACCCAAGGCAGGTGACTGCTGGGGAGCTGGGAGCCTGAGGATGGATGGACAATGAAGGGTGCAGTTGCCCTGCAGAAGCATGGAGACTAAACTTGTTGCACAAATGCATGCTGAAAATTTGTTACTGGAGTGGTTTTGAAGCATTTTTCTGTTTCTCCTGGAAGCGTTTGTTTGACATGAAATGTCAATCAGACCTCTGTGGGGTTGTTTGGCTTGTGAAGGTGACATTTATTGAAGAGTTCAGTTTTACTGCATATCTGTTCTACTGTATGAGAAACTTTTCCTTTAAGTGTCGTTTGGTTGCTTGGAGTGAAATCCTGGCTGTGTTGAAGTCAATCACAAAACTCCAGTTGAGACTGAGGCAGGATTCTACCTTTTGTTTGTAGAAGCTACTTTAAAATTCTCTTCTGATCTGTTTGGGAGTGTGTTCAATGAAATATTTAAACAGAAGTTTTTAAAAAAAACTGTCCTCTGAATGTTGCAGCTGAGTGTCTTGTCATGCACCCAGTATTTAAGTATGCACTATCTCAGTACCAATAGTTTATAATTCACTTTAAATTAACTCTTCTGAATGCTTTTTGATGTGCTGTTCAAAAAGTAAGTTTTTGCTACAAATCATTTTCCTGTGGGGATGGGCAGGTGGAATTAAGATCTTGTAGCCCCTGACTTTACCTTTGCTTGACTTGCATGAATCTATCACTTTATATATATTTCATTGCATACATATATATCTTTCTTTATAAGTTGAAGAAATCCTGATTCTGTAGTATTACACTTAGCATAAGTTGATAAGTTAGCCTAACTTTTCTATTAGTAGCTGAAATGCAAGGTACCTTACAGGCCTGTATAAAAAAATATAAACAGCCTGTATGTCAGAGCTTTGCAGATGAGTATGAGTAACTTTGAGGTTAAAAATATCACACAGGGTGGGTCTGTTTGTTCAACAATCTCTGATGGAAAACCCTACATAAGCTATTGTGGATCATGATACATAGGTCAGCAGGTAAATAACCACTCCAGGTGAGGCCTTTGACATTTCATAAAACACCACAAAACCCACAAAATTCATAAATAAGAAAATGGGAAAGGTGATGAGGAATAGTCTAGTAGGGAAATATACATCAATTATATACCCCTTAACCAATAACACAGATGTACCTCAGCAATTTCTGGGGTAAGAACCCATATTTGGGTGAGGAAGGATGAGTTAATCTAATCTACTTTTAGAAGGGTATAAAGGTGTAGTCCCTGTTGCTAGTGGGGGAAAAGAATTTAAGGTCTTAGGAGTCGTAGAGCGAGGAGGCCTTCAATTCAATTCTCAGCTCAACTTTCTCGAGAAGGGTGTCACAGACCCATCTTGCTCTTTTTTAGCAATCTAGTCTTTATTATTTTGATAAGTATATTAGGGTTGCTAGACTCCACGCTACTCATGTCAGTTTGAGGCATTGGCATCTTTCTTGTGAGTGTAAGTATAGCAAGTATAAGTTTTAATAGAAAACATAACCTATCAAATTATAAACTTTATAAGATTTCCTTAATGCATTCTATATGTATAAACTTATATTTCATTGTACACTTATCAGCTAATATTTTTCTCAATTCTATGCTTTATGCTTTTAGCAATAAAGAGTTTTATAAGATACCTTAAGGAATCTGTGTAACTCTGACACTTCCTTGGGGAAATCCGTGGTAACTGTTTATCTATGGTCAGATTTGGACCAGAACTCACATCCCTTGAACAAACTTATTAAGGATCCTTATTGGCAATTCTAATCCAAATTCCAAAACCATAAAGAATCAGGCTACAATCTACTTATATCAGGCATAAAATGAAATAATACAAAAAAACTTTTTTTAGTTTTACCTTAATTATATGATGTGCTGCTTTGTATGCCCCTATTCCACTTAGCTTCAGTCCTGGTGCATGCTCTCCTGTCTCATAACCCTCTTCAGCAACTGTCTACAAGTGCATTAAGAAAAAAAAAAAAAAAAAGTAAATATAGGGTCACTCCCAATATTTGGGAAAATAAAGGAAGGAACCCAAAAGACCCAGAAGGAAGGCATCAGTAACTTACCCAAGGGTTATTAAAAGTGATCCAGTGTTTCACACGATCACCAAACTTCTCAAAACACAGATTTGCATAATCATTAAAATAACTTATCATACTTATATTCTGCCACCCACCATACTTTTCTTGGAGCACCTGTATGTGTAATAATTACAAGAATTATTAGATACATAACTTAACATTCATTATGCCATTATCAATATATCCATTAGCTGGCTAGACTAATGGCTATGTCTACACTGGCAAGTTAGTTCAAATTCAGGAAGCTTAATTCGAACTAACTTAAGCCATGGCTACACTAAGCTTTCATTAGTTC
>ML685765.1:30213054-30306359 GCA_007922175.1 Pelusios castaneus
GAATAATAAATTTAAATATTCTCAGACCTGTGGAAGATCCCAGTAGTAGAGGGTAACAATGGGGATAATCTTGTTCTCCAAAAGACTGTTAATTGTATCATTATAGAACTTTATTCCTTTTTCATTCACCTGTTCTTCTGTGAAAATAAATTGAAGAGAATTGTTTTATATATTTTTGATGTTGGAGAATGTTGGGGGTTTTTTTTAATGATGGAAGCTCTAGATATGTATTACACTGGAGTATGTACTACTTTGCTGTGGAAATGGGTGACGCTGTAAGGGCCCGCTAGAGAAATAGATATTTATTTAACAAATATACCATATCATTGTTTATGGTATTTGCAAAGATAGCAAAGTTGTTTTGCCTATATGTGCTTTTAGGTTTGTCGTTAAATGGTTATGCTTACTTTTAATGCCAGTGGGCATAATGCGAGGCCATGAAATGGAAAGCAGATAGTGATTAACTTTCAGCTCCTTCAGTAACTGAATATCATCCTGCAAAAAGAAGATCCAATTAAAATATTACTCACTAATCCCAATAGACTAACTCTTCAGGTCATTAATCTACAAATTAAAGAAATTTTAATGAAAGACTTCTGAGTTGAGGAAATAAGAAGGAGGAGAGGGATGCACAAAAACTGGGCTCTGCCAATATTTTTCTTTTTTTTCCTCTGAAAAAATGACTGTTTGCTGAAGCTGGTGCAGGATGAGCTTATTCAAGTACAAAGAAGCTTTAACAGGATGTATTTTACCTCAGTGTATTGCCATGGAAATTGTGAATGTGATGTTAAATTCAGAATTCATTGACTCCACTGCAGAATCAATTAGAAAGAGAATGGATTGTGAGGGAACAAGTTTTCTTACAAAGTGTGTCTAGCATCCTCTTAAAATATTTTTAACTGGCCCTCTCTTTAAAACTAACTAAATAAAATAGTGAGAGTTCTGTATAAGAACAACCAATTCTGGTTTGTGTACCTCAGGCTCCGCGCAGGCCAGACACCATTGCTATGAGAACTTTGGGGAAATTTGCATATAGTGTTCTTATTTTAAAATCCCTTTTCTAATGGTTTCCATTTAGATTGAATCTAATCTCTGCTTCTAATTATAGAAAAATACCAAAATGGTTCAATATACTAGTAATAAAGGGGAGGACCTGTTTCATTACCCACTGGTATAGGAATATAATATAAAGATTCAAATACAAGATTGTGGAGTCTGACTGAACTTTGTTTCTCGATTAAACTCTAGTTCAGTCTGTTCAGTTAAATTACTACTTTCCAAAATCCTGGGCACTAGATAATTCTAGAGCTTCTTCTAACAGGGTTTTCCTTACTAAGTGCCCTATTTCCTGCCCTTAACATTTTTCACTTCTATTTGTAGAATTCACATGAACTTCCAATTAGCAGGCAATAAAAAGACCTTCAGTTGCCATTAACTAAGAAATAGTACAGTCCATTTTCCTTTGATACATTTTTCTATAGGTTTTTATGTTGGGATGGGAGGTGGGAAGAGCAGGACCCATCACCCTATGGGCTGAGATATGCTGAATTGCAGACACCTTCACTGCATCTCAGACTGGAGAGTAAAATCTGTGGCAAGTAAATTGCTAAGCAGACAGGAATCCTGGTTGCTCAGTGCCAACTCTTGACTGGAATTCCTCTTCACTTTTCTCCAGTGCAAAATGTCAGGCAAACCAAAAATTGGCTAAGGGAGGTGGAGGCACTGTTGCCTTTTCAGGCAACAGCCTTCATGAAATCTCCAATAGCAAAGCAAAGGGCCAGCTTCCAGAACAAGAAAAGTAATTTGCTGGCTGCAGGGCTACTGTTTAAAAGCATCCAGCAGCCAAATTCAGAAAGCAGTGTTATCAGCTTGCACCTGTTATCTCAAACTGGAATCAACTCCACAGTGAAAACCAGCAACTTACTGGACTCTGATTCTAACCAGGTATATGCCCAGATATGCAACATGGACATTTATCTCAATGCTATGAAATGTGCCGACAGTATTTTTAGGCATGAATTTGAGGGTAGAGCTGAGATTTAAAAATCAGAGCTGCAAATACTAGATAGTACATATATTAATATAACTGGCATTATATAATATAATGTGTGTTGCATAAAAAGATGGGCAGAGAAGCTCAAATGTTAGAGGAATTTTTAAATATTGAGTAGAAGTAGTGGCTAGGGACTCAATTTTCCATCAAGTTATAAACAGGAGTGATTTTCTTAGTGTGTATATATATATTGCAATTGCATAATTTTAGGGAGTGGTGTTAGATGAAATGTTTCTATTTAGCAAGAGAAGGGTCCAGTGGCTAGGGCATGAACCTGGAACTCAGGAGGCCTGCGGTCAGTTCCTTGCTCTTACACAGACATCCTGTGTGATGTTGGGTAAGTCAGTTAGGCCTTTCCAAAAAGCATCTTAGCCCCTAAAACCCATTGATGGGTTTGAAAGTCCCACTAGGTGCCAAAATTCCTTTAAAAATCTGGCCCTTGCTCGCTCTCTCGGTGCACTGCCCTACCTCACAAGAGTATTGGTGAAAATTAGTACATTATACAGTGCGAGGTGCTGAGAGGCCATGGTAACTTGGACTAGTTACCTAAGGTATGAGAGAAACTAGTTCCTTCTCCTTTATGACACAGGAGTTAATCTAGCCCTAATTGGAAATAACCCCAGAGCTGAGTGGGGTAGTGAGGGAAAAGGTCTAGCTAGGTGTTTATATTGCTCTCATCACTGTGGTATCTGAGGAATAGACAGAGAAGGGAAATTGGCAGCTAAGTTACAAGAGTCCCACTCCCATTAAACAGCTTCAAGACTCCCAGAGGCAGAGCTATCTTTGTGTTTCTCTTTTCGTTGGCAGTGAGTAGAAGGCCCCAGATAATAGTATTTTAAACGGTGCAGGGACGTGTAGCCTTCTCAGTCCTCTAAGCATTAAGGATGTTCTTTGCTGTAGGAGGGACAACAGTCTCCTGACTGGCATTCACATGTAAGTGAAGGATGGACTGCATTTCAGATGCATAATGCTGTCCGTTTAAGGAATTGGCATATTCTGCTGCTGCTCTAGGCCTAGATCGTGCCCCCTGAGGAGGGGCTAAATTCAGAGGACAGCAAGGGATACATGAAGCATCATCAATCACTGCAGAAATGATAACCCAGTTTGGAGAGACCGCTCCGAGGGTTCTGGATACGGCTAGAGCCATGGTACAGCTCTGCCTGGGAGCTGGAAAGGACTGCTAAGGTCTTTGTGGCAATCTTTTCTAATTGTAGGGGAAGGGAGACAAGTGCGCAACCAGTATCATGCAGTCGAGGGGAATTCCAGGAGCAGAAGAAATCCTTCTGTGGAGTGGGATGTATTATAGAAGGGCGTGCACGACCCGACCTGGAGACCTCAAACAACATTTTCACAGCTTGTCAGTTCCTCTGAAATCCCAATGAAAAAAGACTTTTGTTTAGATTTAAACACTGCTCTGCAGTCTCTGAGCTGGGATGTTGCAGTTGTGTGTTGGTGTATGACAACCAGATAATGAAATTGACTAGAGACCATTTTCATTTTCCCAAGCTAGATCACATGGAAAAAAGTCAAGAAACAGGAATGAATAAATGTTAATTTTTAGTCTCACTTCTTGTAAAAAAAATAAATAGGCTTTTCTTTAGAAGCCGTGGGCCTGATTCTGCAAACCTTGACTTGCATGAGAAAAATCAATGAGATCGCTCTTGAATTTTCCCAGTGTGAGTCAATAAGGTTTTACTTGTTTCTTTCCCTGCGACATTAGAGCTGAACCATCCACTTTCTCCTAGACTTTCAAGTTTAGTCAGCCCCACTATGTAATGGAGTAAGAGCAATTTCACCAGAATTTCAGTTCCTGCAAGACTGACTCAGCACAGCACAATCATTTAGAATCTCTCTTGCTCTGTGTGTGTTTGGGGGGGGGGGGGGGAGACAGAGACGGGACAGGGGTGGGGTTTGTTTTGTTTTTCCATTGGAGCAGTAATTTTAAAACATTATCCTTGGCCTCTGGAAGAGTGGACACCTACTGTTATTGCAAACAACAGTCCTGAATTTAACAGCTTGGGGTAGGAATCTACAGACTTCAAAAGCAGCTTCAGGTTTCAAAAAGCAGCCTCTGTCATTATTGCAGTTAATTCCGTTGTGATGGACTAATTCAGTATTTTTTCTATATTAAGGGTATTTCCTTTGTTTTAATCATACCTTAACTTTGTAGTAGCCTTCACATGATGAATCTGCTGTTTCATTCATAAACACTTTCCCTTTCTTGTGAGTAAAAGCATCCCAGATACTTGGTCCTTTCCCATCCTTGTCCCAGGCCCCTTCAGTCTGGTAAGCAGAACTGCCAACACCCCATAAAAATCCTAAAGGTAACAAAAAGTAAATACACTGATGACAATCTGGAGACTAAATCTCAGAACTGTCTTTAAGGACTAAGTTTTTGTATGTGGAGGTGACGGATGCCCTCAAAACATTGCATCTGAGTGTGCAAAGAGTGTGGCTTTGTGCCTAATTGAACACATTACACAGACGTGTGATTTTACACATGAAACAGATATCCCTATAAATGCTTTAAGTGCTTTAATGGGGGATTGTTGAAAATTGGGCGTCAGACTACAGTCACTTTTCTTACTATGTAAGATACCAGCTTTTTTATGTACCAAGATGAGTTTAAATATAATGGGCCTGAGTCTCATAAGACCCTTTTTATTTCTTAAGGTGTGTGCGTGTAAAAATATATGTATATATAATCACACAATATTTTAATGAGGGTTTTTTTGTTTTTTTTTTTGGTAAACCATATTTAGCTATTTTTGCCATAAAACATAAAGTTGCCATTCTATGGTAAGGATGTTAATCTTGTTCTTTCATTAAGATCCAATTAATCCATATTTACCAATCACTTAAACCAAACATGAAGACAATCTGTGCCTAGATTTTTTGTTTTGTTTTTAAAAACATTGTTTAGACTGAATGAATAGAACAGGACATTTTCAAGTGATTCATCATTCATCCTACCTCCTCCAGTCCCAGCTTCTGGCTGTTAGAGGTTTAGGGACACGAGGAGCGTTGGGTTGTATCCCTGATCTCCTTGGCTAATAACCGTCAATGGACTTATCCTCTGTGAACTTATCTTAATCTTTTTTTAACCTCGTTATACTTTTGGTCTACACAACATTCCCTGTTCCACAGGTTAACTATGTGTTGTGCAAAGAAGTACTTCCGTTTCTTTATTTTCAACCTGCTGCCTATTAATTTCATTGAGTGGCCATTGGTTCTTGGGTTATGCCAAGTTGCAAATAAGACCTCCTTGTTTACTTTCTCTGTACCCGTAATGATTTTATAGACCTTTATCATAGCCACCCTCAGCCATCTCTTTTCTATGTTGAACAATTCCAATTTTTTGAATCTCACTTTCATATGGAAACTATTCCATGCCCCTACTCATTTTTGTTGCCCTTCTCTGCTCTTTTCCAATTCTAATCTGTCTTTTTTGAGATGTAACCAAAACTGCATGCTGTATTCAAGATGTGGGGGTACTCTCAATTTATCTAGTGGCATTATATTATTTATCCCTTTTCTCATGGAACATTATCAACTTTTTTGACTGTTGCTGCTCATTTTACACATGGTTTCCAGGAACTAACTAGGATGACCCCAGGATTTCCTGAAAGGTAACAACTAATTTCGACCCCATCATTTTGTACATATAGCTGGGCTTTATTTTTTTCCCACTGTGCATTACTTTGCATATATCTGTACTGAATTTCATCTGCCATTGTGTCACCCAGTTTTGTAAGATTTGTAACTCTTTGCAGCTTTGGACTTAACTATTTTGATTAATTTTGCATCACTTGCAAATTTTGCACTTCACTATTTATCCCTTTTCTGTATCATTTATGAATATGTTGAATAGCAGAAGTCTCAATACACATTCCTGGGAGACTTTGCTATTTACCTCTCTCCATTGTGAAAACTGACCATTTGTTTCTACCCTTTGTTTCCTATCTTTTAGCCAGTTATGGATCCATGAGAGGATATTTCCTCTTATTCCATGATTTCTTAATTTGCTTAAGAAGCTTTGGTGAGGGACCCTGTTATTTAGTTCATATTCTTTTAGTTAAATTGGGTTTGAAAGAAAGCATTTGGAAAGAGGGTATTTTAATCTGTAGCTCTGCCTTCCCAAATTCATTGCAAATAATTAATAAAAAATTATAGGACTTTAGGGCCTGTTTCACTTATACCTTGTTTGGTTATTTACACCACATAAGAAATTGTGTGCGTAAACACTTGCAAATCAGAGTACTAGCATTTTACACCCAGTTTATTCTAGTGTAAATGCCCACACACAATACAGAACAAAGGTGAACCCAGCAGTCCTATAGCTGGGTGCAATGGAGTGTGTTAAATGTGCATTCTACAAGAGGCTCTGGTGAGTTTCACTTCAGCCTGTTCTTTGTGCTCTGAATATCTCTATATTATGCATATAATCTCTCTTCAAAAGGATGATCTTCTACCAACTTCCTTGTGCTAAACATGAATGGGTCTAGAATGTTATAAAACCACAAACATATAGAGATTAAAAGTACCAGTTGGAAAAGTGCCATAATAGAAGGAACCAGGATTATTCTTTGTCCATTGGAAATCCTCAGCTGTATTCAGACACAGCACCAACACAAGCACATACCACACTTTCAAAATGTATGTCTTCATCACTATTACTTTCTGCACTGCAGAATATCCACTGCAAAACCCCACCTAATAAAAGAGAAGTGTCGTTGGTGAGTGTTGCATCTCATTCAGACAGAAGTGTATTGTCATTGCTGACAAAGAACCCTGATTCAGAATCAGCAGGTTTGGAGGCTTTTAGGGCTGGCATAGGTGGGGTGAAAGATTAATCTAACCTCCTGTCAGGGTTCTGAGGGTGAGAAAAGTGCAAAATTCTTGCCATCAGAGTTACTCCCTGGGGAAAAAAAGTCTTTTTGTTGATGACTCTTTTGGTCTGGATTTCAGATTTTCCCGGCCACATCTAACCCATAGCTCATGCACGTGACCCAGAAGGTGAAATTGGTTAGGCTAACATTGTCGACACAGAATAAAATATGTAACAGAAACAAACTTTCTAAGATATTTAGATTTTGAATTGTTGCAGTTGTAATAATCATAGCTCTTACCTTGACAGTATCCCCTAAACGTATTCCAATATGGATTTAAAAGAGCAGTATTTATACCCTGAAGATTTTTCCAACTGGTGCGATTGTTGGCTGCAGAATCAGGCTATCCTATAGGGCAGCGGATCCCAACCTGTGGTCCAGGAGCCAAAAGTGTCCTGCAGGGCTTTTCAAAGTGGCCCGCAGAGCCCCTCCTGCTGGCTGCGGAAGGGAGATGCTGCCTAAGGACCCAGTTGGAGCCCAGGTGGGGCTAAAAGACCAGTGCAGGCTATTTGCTGCAGCCAAGGGGATAAGAGATCAGCGTTTTTCTCCTACTGGCTGTAGCAGAGAGCACAGCAAAGCATGCCCACCTAGGTCTATAGGCGCTGGGGTCCCATCCAGAACCAGAGGGAGGGGAGGGGAGCGCTGATCTGTTCCCCTGGCTGCAGAAGAGGCCCCTTGCATAGGGACCCAGGTGTGCAATTTGGGGGAAAATTCTTTGGTTTCTGAGTTTGAGGAGGGTAAATATATTTTCAATTAAAAGAATCTAATCATACTTTTGTAGACAAAACTATAGTTTTAAAATAAAATTGTGAGTCTTTGAAAGGTGAAACCTGGCATGAAGACCATCCTCAAAGGGGTAGTGCTTCTCTTTTCTTAACAGCTGATGGGTGCAAGCGTCATTGCACACTCATGGGCAGCTGCACACTCCTCAGAACTTGACATAAACATTCACAACCTTAAAACGATTTATCCTGCAGAACTCAATGAAACCTAACTATCAAGTAAACTTGAAGAAAACTGGGTAATTTTAAAGATATGAATATTTCACATTTACAAACCCTGGGACACCAATCAGCTGTATGCACTCGGAGAGAGAATGTGGCAGAGGGTTAGACAGGCAGGTTTAGCCAAGTAATTTTTTTTTTTTTTTAAATGGCTGGGGATGAGATTCTGTGGGCTGAAGGAGTGGCCACAGCTACTGTATAACACTAATTTGTGATTTCATGGCTACCAGATCAGGGTTATGCTCATACAGCCTGGAGACCTTCTGCAGCAGGTGAGAAATGCAAGCTGTCTTCTGCATGGCCCCTTTTTATGTGAATTCCTTTCACATGGCCTCCAGAACAGGGCCTAGATGCTGCAATCAGGTGATGTAGAGTGGGTCATCTCCCCAATGGGCAATGGCACTTGAAATGCTCTTTCATCCTTTCATTTTTGAGAGACTTCAGTATTGGGAGCAGCTGAATACATTGATCATTCTGCTAAACAACAAGAATTTACTTCTATTTACTTCTGACTAACTTACTACGATGGTTCTGCAGTCTCTCTGCAAATCTAGGACTTGACCCAGGGCTCAGTAGAAGGCTTTCCATCGATGCCTCGGGACCCCATTACACTGTGACCACAAACTCCTATTAAGCACTTGTGGCTACTTACAGATAGGATCTCAGTAACGATAAAAGGAATGAATTTGGCTAGTTAAAGAGATAAAACATTCTTCAGTACACCTCGGTGTACATGTTTCCTAGTTAACAGAGAAACTGCCCACCTGGTTTTGGAGGAGGTATTGGGTTCTACATTAAAAGATTGTAAACAATACCTAAAAAATTATCAGGCCCGGGTTTCTAATGTGAAAATTAAATATTAGAAAGAAAACGCTGACTAGCATGGCTTTGACCATTACAGGGAATACTTCTGTTTCAGAGCAGCTTGTGGAAGCAGGAGACTCACAGGTGGGGGTTAATCTTCCTCTAGGGATGGAAAAGGCCAAATACATTGTGAAGTGAATATAGTACAGTGATGAGAAGGCTGCAAGGGGCGCAGCTACACCAGCCAGTTCACAATGAGGCTTTTCTGGTCACCTGTGAGGAGGTCACTTACTCCATCCTGTCAGTCAGAGAGTATATTGACATCAAGTGGACATTTATTTATTTCAGTGTTTCTCAGTGACCAGTGCCTGAGATCTCCCTGACACAATAAAGGAAGTTGATTCTTGATATAAAAAATGTTGAGAAACAGTGGGTTATGTGATTCACCTCGCTATTTATAAATAAATACATACATGGATTTAGTAATGGTTTTAACATGCCGGTTTGCGAATTTGCATGTATTAATTCTATCCACTGACAGTTAAATATTACACTTGAACCCACTCACTGTTTCTTGCAGTGTCTCCTTGGATTTGTGTTAGAGCTGGCTGAGAAGTATTGTGAGGAAGCAGCAAGGAGAATTGTGAAGGGTATTGCGCTCTGTAACTGAGGCATTGGCCCTTTGAATTGATGTAGGGGGAATAGCTTGTGCTCTCATAGGGAAGCTGGATTTTTGGTGTCCAGCTAGTGGCTTGGGTTTCATATAGGGGTTTCATAGATTTGTAATTAGCTGATTGTTATTTGGGGCTAATAATTTACCTGGTGCCAAGGACAGGCACTAAATGAAAATCAGTACATTTTTCTTTTGGTCAGGAGAGCAGAAAAAAGCCAGTTACAATGATTAAAAAACTCCATAAGTTTATCAAATAAACACAATATAATATGCAAGAAATGATTTTTAGACCAACATTTGTCATTTCACAACATCCTTCCTGTACTGAATCAGTTATCTTTTATAAAGAATTAAATGCCTGTTAAAGCTGCTGCCTGTTTTATTTTTCTAATATAAGCTTCTCCCATTACAGCAAAACAGACAGCTATTTTATCAATTCTAGCCAAGCTATATGCAACAAGTCTGTTTAGTTTAGACAATACAACTATTTTTAATTCCTAAAACATCCATCTATTTCCTGTACTGCAGGACTGTAAATATTATCTTCTAACTTGTGTAGAGTGCACAAGCTGGGACACCCTATCTAGATAAACTCCTGCACTGCATTAATTTTCTACTGTTTCTGGCTTACCTGTCACTCCTCCTTGCCCATATGTTCTGACCGGGAGATTCCTCCAAACTGCCAGAAATTTACCAGAGCATTTAGATTTAATTTACCTTTGCAGAATAATCACACAAAATTCATCTGACTGTCACAACACCCGAGGAGAAACATCTAGTTGAAAACAGTATTCTGTAGATTTAAACCCACAACAAAACCGAACAATCCTTCTCTATTCAAAGTCAATGATGCAGGAAAAGATTTAGCTTAACCAGACAAATCATTTTGCAAAGGAGATTTCTACTTTGTCAGCAAAGTTTATTTTATTAGAATGATCACCATCTAATGGTGCATTCCCCTGAATTGGGGAGAGCCATGCAAGCATCTTTATCTGGAACTATATTTGGTATTTGACTAAGATTTTCATATGACCATGCTTTTCCTTTCATACTGAATCATTCTGATTCAAGAATTTCAGAGTGTAATCTTAAGAGTGTATATACTGTACTTTTCCCCCTTGCTACTAGATAGATGCAGTTCTATTCCTGGCTCTGTCACTGACCTTCTGGGTAATGTTGAGCAAGTAACATCGTGGCTCTGTGACTCAGTTTTCCCATCTGTAAAATGGGGTTAATGACATTGCTCTCCTTTGAAATGCACTTCGGATCTGCTGATGAAAAGTGCAATATAAGAGCTAGGATTATTATTGTTATGTCATTAGAAATCTTCCTGTCTTATTTGATAATATGCTTAGAAGACAGTCATTGGAGTGCTCTGAAACTAATGGGAATTGAGTGTAGAATTAGATGCCTATGCAGATTTCAGGGTCTCAGTGCCGGCTGCTCCATTCCCAAGGTCTCAGTTCTCAAGGTCCAAATGCTGCTGTTCCATCCACGTGTACAGTAGAAGTGTGGATCCTGCTTATAACTGCTGAGCCCTTCTTCCAGCTCCCATTGTGCTAGGGGCTGTACAAACACAGACAGAGAGACGGTCCTTTCCCCAGCAACGTAACAATCGAAAGAGAGAGTACAGAAATAGGGTGGGTGGGGCGGGGCAGAGGTTGCTGAAGACTCACTGTCCTAGGCAGAATGTCAATGTAGCGTCCCTTTCCTCCTCCCCTGAACAGAGGTTCTCTGGGGGTGCAGTGGTTCTGCTCGGGCAGCGTGTCAGATTTTCAGGATGGGATGTGGTGAGCTTTCTGATGGTTTATTGACTGGGGGGTGGCAGGGGAACTGGCCACTGCTCTGTCGTAGTGTGGTGGGGATAGAAGCAGGATCACAATTGAATGAGTGGCATTGCAATGTGGCGCTGCTCAGATTTGGCTTGGCTGCTCCTGCTGTTCCAGGCAGAATCTGCCTGCTCCGGGCAGCTGTCTAGTTTGCCTATAGCTACAAAGTCCTGGGGTGGGGAAAGAGACTTACCCAAAGTCTCAACAGGTCTGGCAGAATCAGGACTAGAGCTCATTTCTCCTGACTCCTAGTTCAGCACCTGCCTGTAGCTGACAGGATGTCTCTGGAGGTGTTTCTGTAGCCTGTACAATGTCTTCCTTAGGGTTGGGCAAACGCATATGCAGGGCCAACCAGACTCCCAGGAGAGATGAAGACATGATGGAACTTAATACTGCTCTCTGGAAAGAGAGGATTCCCAGCTGTCCACTCCTGCAAAGCCTGGAGTTTCTAACAATGTCATCATGTATTTGCCTGGCCACCCTATGTATGCGCCCTGGATCCTGCCTCAGTGACTCTAAGGGTACGTTGACACTGCAGCCAGAGATGTAATTTCTGGCTCAGCTAGACGCGCCTTAAGGCTGCATCACCACCGTGCAGTTTCCCTTTCTTTGGGGTTGGGAATCCCTGCAGTTTAAATCCAGCAATGATCTCCGGCATGTTGGCTGTCTTCATCACAAGCAACACGCTGCTTTTTCCATGCACCCCTCCATGACGACAGTACCCACTGTGGATTTCCTGACCGCAAGCTGGTGCCCAAATGACTGGTGCCCAAATGACTCTGCGGAGGCCAATGTCAACAGGACAAACACTGCTTCCCTTTCCACAGGGAGCAGTGATTTCATCCTGAGGGCCTGGCATGCCGCATCAGGGGAAGCTCACCTTGTGTACAATTAAGGCTTGCTCCTTACTCATTCGAAATCTATGCAGCCCATGAAGCTCATCTCAGGATATGAAAACAAGTTGGTCCTGCTGGTCTGTGGTCTTGGTTCCCACCCAAAAGCAGCACTCTACCTCAGTAAACATCGCACTGTGGGGCAGCTTCTCAGGAGGGGAGAAAAACCTCTGCTAGCATGTGGTCTTTGTCTTGAATTATCCTCAAGCATGGCCTCACCACAGCTTCCTCAGATCCTTCCTGGCTCTTCACAAAAGAAAACTTTCTTGCTGAGTAAGGATAAGGAGGGGAGCAACTGTCTTGCCGTCCTCTCAAGAAAAGGTCTAGAAAATGGTACCAGTACTTAGGGACAAATGGGAGCTTTTCCCTATTTTCCCACAATTCCCCTGGGATCCCCAAAGGATCAAAGAAAGCCTTTGAGCTCTCCCAGAAACCACTGTGTCAGAGAGCTGTGCTGGTTAACAGAGGGGTAGGTGTGCAGGGGAATGCAGTCTGTTTATTATACTGCTCATATTTATCTGGCTATTACCTTATGTTACCCCATATTTAGATTGTGTGCGCTGTAGAGCAAGGGTGGTCTTTTCATTATATTTGTCTGCAGTGTCTAGAACAAGAATAGTTGGTCCCTATACAGCACTTTTTTGTCCGTAGGTCTTTTAACACTTTATAAAGGGAAGATGACATTATTGTGCCCATTGTACAGACAAAGAAACTGAGGTGCACAGAGGGGAAGCGACTTGCCCAAGCTCATCTAGCAGGCTAGCAGCAGAGTCAGGAATAGAACCCAAGTGTGCTAAACCACAGTCTAGTGCTCTATCCTCTAGGACATACCACCTCTTCAGTAGGACGCAATCTTGACTAAGCCTTCTAGGTGTTACTCGGATGCAACTAAATAATAATAATTAGTAATAAAGTGTAGCACCAAGGTAAAACTGCAGCCGAAATATCCTGGCTGTCACTGGTTCAGTTTCCAGTGGGTCAGATCTCTGGTGTATAAATTGCGCCCCATGACATAATCCTCATGCCCAACAAATGAATTTTTTGTATGACAGCCTGATCCAGAGGTCAGTGAAGTCAACGTTAAATGCATTCTGCTGTGAGCTAACTTTTTTTCTGTGGATTTCAGGGGAGTTGTGCGTCGCAATCTGAAAGCCAATACTTGTCCCATGGATTCTGGTGCAAAAATCATTTTCCAATCTTGGCGGTTTGTCCTTGTCCCCTCCTCTTTAAATCTCTTCACAGGTTCTCTTTGCTCTCGTATATTGAGCTACTTTGCTCCACTTCCAAGGCCATTTGCGATCTACCCTCACCCTCCCTGTCATCTCTTATTTTTCATGGAAAGATTCACTCCCACTTTGATTGGCTCATGTCAGCCCCCATCACTCACTTCTTAAATTTTCAGACAAGCCCCTTCATGCTTTCTCCTTTGCTGCCATTCATGCCTGGGACAAATGTCCTTACCTCCTTCACCACCCACCTTCAAATGTTCTTTTGCTGTCAGGCTTTCAAAAACTTTGATATCAGGTTGCTGGCGTGCCGAGACTCAGTCTGCAGCCCGCATTTTTTCATTGTTCCCTTGTATGGTGCTCACCCGTCAGTCTGTCTGCAGCCAGAGGTGGCTATTGTGGTAGGCGAAGCAGGCACCCGCCTAGGCCCTGAGCTGGAAGGGGTCCTTTTGCCTGCCCCAAAAGCTGTGTTTGCTTTCTGCCCTGCAGGATGTGTGGCAGGGAGCTGGGCCGGGGCCAGCGGAAGGGTATTAGGGCTGGATGGGGCAGGGGGCTTGACAAGGACGACGGGGACAGGTGAAGGGAACCGGGCCTGCGGTGTGGGGGGAAGGAGTGGTAGGCCTAAGGCCACCTCTGTCTGCAGCCATTCATCTCCTGTCTTGGAGTTAGAAGCTCTTTGAGGATAAGCACTGCCTTTTTGTTCTGTGTTTGTACAGTGCCTTGCACACAGTGGAGTCCTGGCCCATGCCTTGGGATATGATACTACAAAGAACCGGTGGTAATACTTAGTGGTGTGTGATAAGGGCCAAAAGGGGCCATCTGCTGAGTTAAACTTCTTACTGCAGCTGCAAAAACTCAGAGGGTTTCATTGTGAGAGCTTCTTTCTGAGTGACTCGCAGTGCCTCCTGGTAAAGCAGAGGTTCAAATGATGTGAAGAATACATGTATTCAGACTATTTTTTTTTTTAAAAAAAAGATAGGTTTTAGTTGGATTTTTTTAGGCAGAGCTGCAGGAAGGAATAAATGGTTGGCTAATGTTCCGAATCTGGTGGGGGGGAAATCTCGCCATTCTTAGCTCTAAAATTGTGAATAATCCCAATTGAATTCATTGGGACTGCTTATGTGAGAGAAATTATGCGCGTGTTTAAGTAGTTGTAGGATTGGGGCCCTAAGTAGGATAACAGCTCCGGAAGGGATGTCCATCACCAGGAACCATGCCCATGCTTTTACATCTTCAAAGTGTCTGACGAAGTGGGATTTTCTCCCACGAAAGTTTATGCGATAAATAAATCTGTTAGTCTTTAAAAGTGCCACAGGACTCTGTTGTTTTTCTACAATAGACTAACACGGCTCCCCATTTGGAACATGCTTTTACAGTAGTTGCTGTTCACAGGGTGTTTAAGGGTCAGTTCTCTCCCTTGGTATCCTGTAGAGCCTCGTTAATTAGAAATTAATTTTTGTTTCACAGAAGTTGTGGTTCTTTGGGAGAGGATCAGGAATCAGTCAGGTTACACTTCTTGCAAACAGATCTCTGTGGGCAGATGTGAAGATTTGCTTTTGACTAATACCTCATGAAATGTTTGCATTCGTGTAGAGTGACACCCTAAACAAACGGCCAGTGCAAAAGCATTGGGTATGTCAAAATGTTTCATTTCAAACCAGATGAAATAAAATGTTCTGCCTATTTTTTGTCCATTTTTTTCAGCTGAAAATATTTGCCAAATTCTACCTGAATTTGTGAATAGTTTGGGTTTTGGTATCTCAAAAGTGCATTTCAGCAAATTTATTATTCATCAAAAACATTTTTGCTTAGTGCCAGCAAAATCGTGACTATCTGAAACCACTATTAACTCTGACTGTCTGAAACATCATGCTCTGCTTTCATCTCTGCGTGTTCCTTGAAATCAGGATCCCTGCTGACCTGTTCTTATCTCAAGATATTTTTTCTTGATTTCACTGTGTAAAACCTGAATATTTTAAATAAAGCTATTAGGGATTAAACACCTCTTTTTAAGTACTGATGGGCCATTTACATTGCCACTGGCAATTTGTCATTTTTTCTGCCTTACTGTGTTTGGTCTTTAAAAAGTTTTATTAGCAACAGTTTTGAAAAATGTACTGGAAACACATCAACACTAAAATCATTTAAAATATTTTACTTTATCGATGAGTTAAAAGTATGTTAAAATATTTACCCAGTGGAGTCCATCCAAATATGTGACTGCTGTGAAGTAATATATTAGAGAGTAAATTGTCTGATTGACTTATTGCAGAGTGATGTGAAGTCAGGGGGAAATCATGATTGTCTCTCATTCTAGGTTTGTCCATGTGGTATTTGTCCAGGACTCAGGCAGGACATTCACGCACACACGCACGCACACGCACACACACACACACACACACAGCTTCACGCTGCTGTTTGAGATCACCAATTCTCTGGCTCATCATCCTTTGTAACACTTTTTCTACGTTCCCTTTTGTTGCAAAACCCTTTGTCTCCAGCTCGGTACCCAAAAATGGAGGCACCCCAAATTAGTGAATACTTTCTTACTTTAATTTTTTTTTAAATCATGATCATCATAACCTGCCCAGGTCAGTGACTGCATGGAACCCTGCACTGTTAACATACAGACCCCTGTTCTAACCATTAGGCCACACTCCCTTCCTAGAGTCGGGAACAAAACCCAATATTTCTGAGGATTCTGTGTTCCCTATGCTAATGGCTGAGTTACAATCACTCTTTGATCTTGGTTATGCCCCTTTTATCTCTGTGATTTCCTTCTGATTATACACACAAAATAGCATATAAGTGTTCCAAATGTGTGGTCTCAGCTTCTGCAGCAGCCCTGACATATTTGAGATGTTTCTAAAAACCCCACTTGTAATTGCTCCTTTGAACAAGAGCAGAAGTCTGAGAGCACTACTGTAACTGGACGCAGAATAACATTTTTGTGTGTCACAAAATTACCACCTTCACATCCTACTGTCTCTTTTAGGAGGCTTCACCTAACGCTGAGCAGTGCCAATGGTCTAGATTTGCTTGTAAGAAAAACAGAGCTCTGGGAGCGATTTCAATGATGTCTTGCTTTACAATAAAGCATGCTGATTTGACTCCAAGCACTTGGAGTAGTATAGGTGTTAAGTTGGAAAAGATGTTCTGAACCATTACTTGGGGCTGAGTGCATTCTGATGGAGGAAATGGGTGTTTTATAAATGTGGGGGATGCATTTTATTGCCTTAAAAAAATTCATAGAGCACAGTGAAGACTCATTCCTGTCTAAAGAACCTGTTGGCCACATTGTTTTGCCAATATAGGTGAGACTTACACACGTGGTGGTAATCCCTTTAGATCAGGAGCTAGCCATTTTTTGGAATTCTTATAGCCAAATGGCAATGTTTCCATGGTGGATATGTCTGCAAGTAATGACCCGTGATGTCAACAAATACAGGTTCATTTGAACTGGTTATAGCTGTCTGAGTTAAATGGGGTTTGTTACCTCTGGTGTTTGAACTGTGAGATGAGAGAAAGACCAGGAACTACCAAGTTCAGTTCACATTCACCTAACAAATTCCCAACTATAATAAAAGCTAATGGCACAGTAATATTTGGTGTCTGTCTGGAGTATTAATCACCTTTTCTGTATCTACAGCCTATTTTTTTATACTGGGCTGTCTATGAAGGACCAGCTTATTTGGGAGCTTGCCCTTTTTTTGCAGAAGTAGATTGTAATGACTAGGGAAGGATGCAACGTCTGTTTCAGTTGCACTTTCAACTTAACTTTAATAAAACTGAACATTTAATGGCACTTTTTGAAACAGGCTCCGAAACGGTGTCTGTGAAAATGCAGGCTTTTGTGCATGCAGAGGTGTACAAATTCCTCCTTTCACTTGCAGTGCTGGGCTCCCAGAGGATGCAGTTAATAATGATATTTTACATAGGTTCATTGAAATTTTCAAAGCTTCCTAGGGATTTTGGATGCTCAGGTACAGTAGGTGGTTTTGAAAATCTGACCTATAATATATAGCAGATGATGACTATTGTAGATATCACTGCGTCCAGTTAAGAAGACACACTAAACATTTTCCATTAAAAATCTAATTTGCCTTTTTTCCTGCTGATGGTTTTACACTAGCGATTGCTCTGATTTTGATTTAAATGTCGAGAAATAGCTGAATTCACCAGTCTGAATTTCCTTTTTTTGAAGTCCAGTCCCATACTCTATCATCATCTGGTTTTGATCATGCAAAGAACACTTACGAAACTTGGGAATGAAGGAAAATGTAAATGATTGGATCAACTACAAAACACTAAAAATATCTTTGGCTGTTTTGCCATCACTGATTATGGTGTGAAAAGAAAGATAAAGCTAGAAATGCTTGTGTGGGCACACTTATATTGTCTTCAGTAATAACAACAAGAATAATAAATAATAAGAAAGTACTAATTTCTGTATGTCTGTGAGCAATGTACAGAAACAAATCTAAATGCAAATCTGACAATGATTTATAACTTATGCAGGAGCTCTACCTTTGATGCAGTTGACTCAAATCAGCCATATAAAATTCAGATTCTTCCTTCCAATAAAAAATGCAGATTTGGTGCTTATTATTTATGCATGCCCAGTCTAAAAATCAAGTTGATACTAGATCACCCTACATGTTTTAGCTTCTGTGTTGTGTTATCTTCTTTCATGATGTAATATTAGTATATTTCATAATAAGATGTTGTGTGAGCCACGTGGCATCCTGACAGCAATTAGAAGTAGAGTGGGAAAGCTTACTAAGTGGGGCAAAGGTAATACCCGTGTAGTTAATGGTATTGGGCTCAATCTGGTTCCCATTGCTGTTATTAGGCATTTATTTCAGTGGGAAGTTTGGGCCCTTTAAACTGTTCAGTCTTATTCCATTATGAGATAGCATTGTGTACCGATTAATGAAGCAGCCAAGAAATCAGGAGTCGGGGGTTTAAAATCCTTTCTGCAATCCAGTGTCTCCCATAATTCTTCATGTCTGGCCTCCATGAACAGCCCAATCAGGTTTTTGGTGCTGCCTGCCTGGCCACGCCTCCCTCAGCTCCTGCATCTAGCCTCTGTGGCAGCATGCGAATGAGGGTTTCCGTGCTCCCACCTTTCCTTCTGCCTAAGATTTTTTTATTGTTGTTGTTAATTTTGGGCAATGCTGAGCAGTGTTCTCTCTCCCTGTTCTCTCCTAAGGCCAGTTTTTAGTTGGGTTTTGGAACCCACCAGAGTCACCCTCAGCTGCAGGCATGCAGCCTCCTCTGCACCTTTTACATATGGCAGAACAGCCTACAAAGCACCAAACAAAATGCAAACTGTGCTCCATCTATGAGACTGTCTTCCTGGGCTCGGCAGATTGTGAGTTGTGCCCAGCTTGCACCCAGCCTTCTTTCCATGACTCTCTTCAGTATTGGAGCTATCAGTTGGACAGGCACATGGGATCCTCTACCCACCAGAGCAGCTGCAACTCCAGCACAGGCAAACTGTACCAGGAGTCTCAGCAGAGCAGGAAGAGACTCCAAGGACAAGGAGGACCCCAGAGAACCTGGCTGGAGAACAGATAGGGCAGACTCGGAGGGTCACAGCTTCCCTTCCCCAGTCTTAAAATGGGTCCTGAGTGTCCTGAGAATTGAAGCAGCCACTTACCACTTCAGCCAGGGGAGTCTCTGGAAGTGTTTCCCTACCTGCTTCCAGAGATGAGGTCTCAGAAACAGATCTTGTGAGAGGACTTAAAGTCCTAAGGAAGGTTGGGGGCAGAAGACCTCAGCAGAGCTCTGCCAGAGCTGGCACACTAGTGAACAGTAAAGAAAAAGAAAAAGCACAAAAGATAGGAGATATGAATTAACTGATTCCTTTTCTTCCTCCTCCTGCATCCTTTCCCACCGAGGATGGTGGAATGTTGGGGCCCTGATCATCATCAGGAGTGCGAGAAGAGTCAGCAAAGGTTTTTTTCCTCCTCCCCCCCCCCCGAGGAATTTGAGGCCATGGACAACAAGGCGGTATCCACAATTCAGATAATTTTCAGGTCGGACAGACCCCAAGAGTAAGCCTCAGAGCAAATTTCTCCCCTCAAAATCCTCCCCTGATGCCATGATTCCTCGACACTCCTGCTTCGAGGGAGTAATAAGGGATGAATGGGATAAGCCAGGCAAAGGCAGTCACATTAACAAATATGACCTTAGGCCCTGAAAGATCCAGGAATCAAAGGACCCAGTTACAGAGGTGCTGGAATGCTGCTGTAGCATTCCTGGCAAGGGTGAGCCTTATCCCCTCAGAAGGAGAGTTCAGTACAATGGATCCCCCCATAGGTAGAAAAATGGAGGTCACTCTCAAAAAAGACTTTGAGGCCTCCTCAGCCTCCTTTCAAGCATCCCCGCTAGAAGCTAATCCTTTGGATGTGGTGGGAGCACCTTCCAAATGTCATAGCTGCGCATTTCCAAATGGAGTATTAAATTGCTTTAGGAATGTGAAAAGGTGACGTGAATTAACTCTTCTGTCCTTCCTCTGAAGTCTGAGTGACCTCAATATTATTAACTGTATGATGTTATTTGGTCATCTAATTTAATGCTTTGGTAGTTAATTGGAAAAAAACACAATTTGTTTCTTGCCATTTTGCTGGTAAATTGTCACAGATTTAACCTTGAATTTACAAGGACCATTCATCAGTGACCTTTTGGGTGAGCCTTAGGTCCCAATTCTATAACGCTTGTAAGTATATTTGTAACTTGAAGCACATTCTCACTTCCAATCCCTATTGAATAAAGTACTAAAATGCATCTTGACTCCTGTTGGTGTCAACAGGATTTAAATATATGATTACAGTTAAGGACATGTTTTAGGGCTTTGCTGGAGGCGACCTTAATTCTTCATTTTAGGGACTAGTCCAAATCCTATTGAAGTCTTTAGAAATTCTTTAGCCCACTGTAACTGTGATCAGAGCCTCGAGACCAGCAATTTTATGACTTGAAGATTTAGAAGGAATGAGACAAATAATTAATTGAAACGCTGGTTTAGATAAGAAAATGCACTTATTAAGATAAAACGTATCTGAGCTGAGATTAATAAATTTCAGAAAAGTATGAAGAGCAGTAATTACAGGCTCTTTAAAATTCCTCTTTTAAATTCTTCTGGATGTTGGCACTAAGATGATCATATTATATAACTTGTCCCATGCACTGGTGGCGATTTGAATATCCATGTGTTAGTTCATATATTTTCTCTTTTTTAAAAACTACCATTGTGGAATTTCTTTTACGCATTATTTTTCAAGCAACCCTGCTGTCAATAGTCCTCATCTGTCTGATTTCTCAGAAACATCAAACACAAGACTGACTAGTACAAATTGCTGGTAAGTTCTCTTTTCCTAGCCTGTCTGTGAACAAACATGGAAAATTCCTACAGCATTTATGTGCTGTGATCCAGAATTCCCCTTCTGTAGCTCCAGCCTAATATAGTTTTCATGTTCGCTCAAACCACGTATGGCAAACGTTACATCACCCTTACTCCCAAAGGCTTCAGGCATATTTAGGCAAAGTAACACTGACTTCTGGTTCCCTGTGTGTTACAAATGTCTATTCCTTTGGCTTGATTAAGGGTATCAGATTGCTGGTTTTCTAAATTATTCTCAGTTAGGCTGTGGTGTTTTGTACTTTGCCGCGATATTCATGTGAAGTTTAAATAATTTAATGTCAATGGGTGTTAGGCACCCAGATACCTTTAAGGATCTGTCCCTGACTCTTCGCTTTCCCATTTGTAAAATGGCGATAATAATATAGTCCTCACTGCTTCACAACGGCATTGTGAGGCTGAACAGCAAAGTGCTTTGAGATCCTCACATGAAAGTATTAAGAGTCCCATACAACATTTTCTTTGGGTCCAGGGCCATCTATTTGTTCTGTATTTGTGAAAGACATAGCACAGTGGGGTGTTGGTCTATACCTGGGACTCCTACATCTTATTGCAGTACAAAGAAATAATAATTAATAACTAATACACATGCATGGTATTATACAGTCAAAGGTAAGTACCAAAATAGGCAACATTTCTAACTACAGGCACAAAAAAAGAAGGAGCAATGTAAAAGTCTGTAAAGTTGAGGAGACGCAAAGTACTAGAATAGTTGTCTCACCAAGCTGGACAACTTGGTTTCAGACATTAATCTAGCATAACTGGGGTCATTAAGGATTCAGAGCATTATTAAAGTAATTTGCTGTCACTTTTGGGTCCAAGAGTGTATCAGGAATTGTTCATTACTTCCTCTCAGTGGCTATTCTCAGAATTGATGCAGTTGAAGAGCTGCCTTTGTGGATGCTGAGTTTATGAGAGGCAAAAGAAACTGTAATGTGGGAGTCAGAGTGAATGTATCATATAGGGAAAATATACCACAGTATGAAATGAAGGGTGAGAGAAGCTAACCCTTATCATCTCTGCATGGAGCAGCTGTGATTTCTGAGAGTCTGTCTTAGGCACATAGGGTCTGGTCGAAAATCTGTTAGAATCCACTGGCTTTGGATCTGGCTCATAACATGTGTTTTCTTCAGGAAGTATGTGGGAGGAAGAGCTTGTGATATGGGCAATAGGGTCCACTTAGCACAAATAAGAGGCCATGTCTAGTTGAGGAAAAGTGGAAATGGTATAACTTAAGGAGTGAATTTAAATCAGTGTGGATAGCCAATGCAAAAAGCTAATTCAATGGATAACTAATGCAAAAAGTTAATTCAATGGATAACTAATGCAAATATCAGTGGATAGTGATTTTGGTTTAAGAGCAGCTTATTTCCAAATCAATTTAAACTAAATCAAAAAAAGTTCCACAGGGGAGCTGTGTTAGTCTATTGCAGAAAAACAACAGTCCTGTGGCACTTTTAAAGACTAACAGATTTATTTATCGCATGAGCTTCCGTGGGAGAAAATCCCACTTCGTCAGACGCTTTGAAGATAAATTACTCTTCATTTAACTAAACAAAGTCATTTTAAAAGGCAGTTCAAGTTATCCTGGTTCAACTTTATCATTTAGAACCATCTTAAGAAAAAGTCGGGCTTTTTTTTAAAAAAAAGATTGCTAAATGGAGCTTAAAATTGTGTAAGGTGATTTGTTTGTTTTTAAACACATAATTTGCCTAATGTAAACAAAGTCAGAAAGACTGTGAGCTGTGCTTGTCAATGAAATACTTGAGTGTGAAATAAGCCCAAATAACTCATTTGAAAAAAGAACATTCTTTACAACTAGACATATCAGTTATGCCAGAAACGCAAGTTCCAGAATATATTTGTAATAATAATAATAATGATGTTAAAAGCCTCAAATATGCCAAATTTCCAGGCCTGTGGATGTAAACTGTAGGCAGTGTGTGTTTTTCTTTCAGTACTCATCTCTCCGCTGAAGAAGATACCAGTGAGAAATAGCTTGAGATATGGACCAGAAGGACAGAATGGGGAAGCCGATATAGTAAGTCAGGTTAGGTTTTAGTGGCATGCAGATATTTGAGAATGCTTGATAGGTTTTAAAGAAACTTTGCTCTAGGATGAAGATTCCAGAAGAGAAGCTGACAGCTCAGTTCCAAACTAGAAAGGTTACTATAGATTTTTTTTTTTGCAAGAAAAACGATCACATCCATCATAAATTGCTCAAGCTTATTTTTAACTTTGCTGATGGATGAATGTTGAGTGACTACTTGTTGAAAAAGAACCCAAACAATCTGCTATTTTTATACCATTCTTGTTTTGAAGTTTCTCTAAACTGGTAACACGATGTCATCTCAGTACCTTTGGGGGGGAGGGTGTCTCTTAACTTAAAGATCTTTTTTTTCTGTTTTTGTCATCTGTTTTTAGTAGTTGGAAGTACTAGGGGTATGTCTACACTGGAGGCTCTGTTAAGTCAACTTAGACTTAGAGAGTCCATACTGAAAACTACAGTTGACTGCCAGCGTCCACACTGGCAGGTGCTAGGTTGATGGAGGAGTGGTGCATTGTGGGTAGCTGTCTCACATTGCACTGGGGCCTGGAGGCCAATTAGGTCGACTTAAGGGCACTCCCCGTCCGCTCTGGCTTAAGTTAACTTAATAAGGTCAATTTACGCGTTAAGTCGATCTTCAGAGGTGGTGTTATTAAGTCGACTTAAGGAAGCGCTTAAGTCAATTTAATAAGTTCCCAATGTGGACGTGGCAGTCTGTAGGCCGACTTAACCGTCCTTAAGTTGACCTAAGGCTCCAGTAAAACAAACAGAGTCCTTTGGCACTCTTAAAGACTAACAGATTTATTTATCGCATGAGCTTTCGTGGGAGAAAATCCCACTTCGCTGTGAAGATGGGAAATTTACAGAATGGGAGGAAATTAAATTCAGGGAAGTATATGACATAGGATCAGGTGTGGATGTACTCTTCGATACTACAGTGATGAGTGCCACAGAACCCTTCACAAGGAATGAGGAATTCCATATTCAGTTCAAGGTTTACGTTGTACACTGTAAATAAGGCATAAGGCCATACATTGAATGAGGATGGCTAAAAGAAAATATGAAAAGCTACCCATTCATTAAGCTCTGTTCATCCTGTTCACGGGGAATTTTTACTTCTGGCATTTCTCAACTTTTGAGTGCATGGCTTTGCAACCTTAACATGCATGTGTGGGGGGGTTGGGTTTGTTTTTGAATGTAGCTGAGTTGTATCTGAAAGTAGCTGATATTTTAATAGATAGTCCTGCTGATACAGTTTATACACTTAGACTCCAAGCCTGTTAGGCAGAAATAACAACATCCACCTTCAGAAGACCAACTTTTACTCCTTGTGTGAGGAAAGCTCATTGCTGCTGTCTTCCCTCATCTCTGATCATAAAACTCCAGCTGTCAGTCAAAGATCAACAAATCTCCTAAAATGGACAGCCGTCCAAAGGAAAACTGAATCTCCTCCAGAATAATTGTATCTGAGCACTGATATCACTCCACAAATATCTTGAGCTTGGCTAGTCCAACCATACTGAGTCTGTAATTAAGAGTAGAGCCAGTACATATGGACTTTTATTATTGCTCTCTTGGAGTGAATGTGTCTCCTAAAAAGACCCACTGAAATGTGGTATCTCTAAAAATTAACAGACTTTGACAGTCATTCCCTATTGAAGGACTTACCTGGGAGATCCTTGCTGTGTGGTTTTGTCCTTCAGCCAGTCCTTGCTGCATTGAATCTCATAATTATGATATAAAGCAGGCCGATGATTAGATCCCTGCAAATCTACAGATATCCGCTTTATATCTGCAGGTTGCAGATGGATGCAGATACAGATTTTATATCTGGAGCCTTGCAAATGTGCGGATATCCTTGGACCAGGTTTGCGGATTGCTGATCGGATGTGGACACAATTTCGTATTTGTACAGGGCTCTATCTGTGATATGACAAATTCTCGCATTCTTGAGTAGCCTGGTTAGTAGAGCTTCCCCTGTACAGTGCTAACAGTTAACCTTTCCTCCACTGAGCTCCCTACAACTCACCATACACAAAGTAAACCATGTGCATTTGTCTTTGCAGGACTGGCCCTTAGCTGGCCCTTCTTATCTTTGAAGTGTTTTACAGGTGAATTAGGCCTCTGGGTTCTATGTTCCTGTCTTTGCCACTGGTCTGTACATTTGTGCAAGTAATTTAACCTCTCTGTCTCTGTTTCCCCAGCTATGAAATCAGGATAATGATACTGACCTGCTTTAGAAAGTGTTTTATGGTCTGTAGATGAAAAGCGACACATAAGAGCCAAGTATTAGGAGCAAACTAGGTATGTTTTTATGTCATGCTTGTCACTGGAGGATCGGAGCGCCTATTGATTCTCTCAGTATACTCATTTACATAACATTGCTAGGAAGAAGTTTAGTTCAGTTATGTATTGTGTTAAACCTCCTTCAGTGATGCCTTTTTTCAGGGTAAAAGTAAGAAACCATGGCAGTCTCCAAGACACAGCCAAAGCCATTGAGGAATTCTAAGAATTGTGCAGAGACATATTTGCTGGGTATTTCCTGGGGTAAGGATGTGTGTGTGTCGAGGGGATAGACACAGCCCAAGGGGAGAGACACACACAGACACAAAGCGAGAAGCAGAAAGCAAGCCGAACAGACAGAGCCTGGAAGCACAGTGTGTGGCCCGCAGAGATACCTGGTGTAGAGAGATTTTGAGTCGAAGTGCCAATGCTGCGTGCAAAGGAACTGCCTCTGGATATTTTTGTTTCCTCCTGTGTGTGCGGAAACAGGACTTTGTATATTCTTTGTAATTAAGAAGACTGAATCAAAGATACCTGACCTCATTCTCCGTATCTCTTCTCAGCTGCGATAACTAGCTGGACCCCAAACGTTGACTAGCCTCTGAGTCAAAAGGGGTAGGAGCAGTACTATTATCCACAGAGGGGAGACGTGGCTTGTCTAGGGCTAGACAGGGAGATGGCGTTAGAACTCAAGATCCAAACACTCTAAATTACAACTCTCTGCTCCTGATCGTGTCTCTTGGAGGGCAGAAGTGACCCTCATCTTTCCCTATTGGAGTAATATTTTCAATCTGACTCCTAGCTTTCTGAAGTGGCTTTCATCTTGTCCTTCTAGGAGACGTTTACATTTTTTGAATTATCGCGTTCAGCTTCATCGACTTTCAAATGCAGAACAAAACCAGCCCCCCTTGTATTTATACACTCCAGCAAAACATACCTTTACGGCGAGAACATTGCTGTACTGTGACTACTGGTGTTTCATGACTATTAGAAGCCTTAGAGCGTGTGCCTGCCATTTTAGAGCTCTGATTTCAAGTTTAATGTGGTCAGGAAATATAAAAATACATTTATTTATGTCATCTACTAAAAATCCCAACCTATTTTACTGCTAGTCGGACCCAATCTGTGTTTATGTTTGAGATGAATGATCGGTCTGTAGCTGTCTGCGTTTCTAGCCAGGCTGAATGGACTGATTCTGCAGCAGCCAGAACTATAATTTTTTTTTTATTTATTTACCACACGTGGCAGCTATTTCCTTCCTCCCAGAACCCACTGCATAGTTCTCAAGGGCATTACAGCTGTTTGCCTCCTAACAAGCTGTGTATGCGAAGTGATATGATTTATTGAACTTTGCTTGGTCATCAAAACACAGGAAAATACTTCATTCCTATGAATAGCTGTTTACAGTTGAGGAGTTGGGTTTGCTTCGCTTTTCAGACCCCTTAAAGGTTGTACATTAGCAACTACCCCTGGCTGACATTTGTGAGCACTTCATTTGTGTTTAACCTTTTGGACACATGCTTTGTTAATAATTTCTCCATGTATATTTATGGCAGCAAGAACATAATGTGGTAGGGTGGGGCCTGAACATATATCCAATGAAGTCAGTGGCAAAATTCCCGCTGGATTCCAAAGGCCCAGGATCAGTCCTGGGATGTTTTCCAGTAGTTAAAAGCATTTTAGGGTCTGATTTTCAGACATGTGAGCGGCCACAGCCCCCTCTTGATATCAGCCAGTATTGGAGGCCTTTGCACTTTTGACAATCAAGCCGTTAAGTCTTCTCCCAAACCAGCCTACTGAATGTATCCAGGATGCAACATTCTTCCCAGTTAAACAATATACAACAAATTGAAATAACGTGGTTAAATCTGAGCAGTTTAACAGGGATGCTGTATTACATCTTCCCCTTTGCACTAATCCTGGGAGTTTGGCTGTTTAACAGCCCCACTACCAGCTGTCTCTTTGTACAATAGTGTTCGGCTTATTCATTTGTCTATTATTCTACACCATTATATTGAGCCAAATCCCACTGGGAAACTTTGCAAATATTTAAATGGGTGTTGGATCAGGCCTGTCCTCAATAGGAAAGTTTTTGAAGGAGAAGAAAGCTTTGAGACCTTGACACAAATATGCTCCTAGTTCCAGGAGCCAGCCTGTTTATTGGCCATACACCTGACTTTGTTTTTCCCCATGCCTGATGGGCCTGTAGTGGTGTCATTTTGTTTTATTCTCATGTGAAGTCAAACTAAGGAAAAGGTAACAGGTTGACATTGCTGGAGACCCAAGTCTCTGCTTAGCCACATAGCTGATGAAACCTCATTTGTACAAGCTTCCCCTTCACTACTTTGCCAATGCATCTCAGTTCTGACCTAGCAATGAGACAGAGGCGCTCAGACTCCATGCTCTCTATTCTCCCCAGATTCTGTGCTTGGACACTCTTTGGAGTCTTCCAGCGAAATTGCCAGTTCGTGCCAACCGTGGTGGTTGCTTTAACGATGGAGACAGTTGTCCATGTTGAAGTGGACAGAGACTTGATCTGAGCTGCAGTTAAACTGGCAACATAGCAATGAAACTCTCTCTATATCATTTCTAATCCCTTGAATCATCCAGCCTCTGTTTAAAAGTCTGGCAGTGTTTGTCTGAAATTGTGGGCAGTTGATTATTATTGACTCACTGTTGTAGATGTGAGCTGGGAGTCTTTCTGTAGAGAGAGGACCTAGGTTGTGGGCAGACCAGCTTGGGAGTAGGAGCACTGGGAGAAAGCTGGATTTTGTGTGGGTTTATTTTTGTGATCCTCTTGCAAATGAAACAAAACCCCAGCATAGGAAGTAAGTTCTGAGCTGCTACAACTTGTATGGATAGTGTACAGATTAGGTGGGAGAAGCCACCTATTCCCACCCAAAGAGTATACTTACACAATATGTGCCTATTTATATCCTCCTGTTAACACTCCTGGTAGCTAATTCATACCGTGATCTGAAATCACTGATAAGTTCCAGACGGGGAGCTGTGTTAGTCGAGTTCAGCAAAACAAACAAGGAGTCTAATGGTACTTTTAAAGACTAACAAATGTATTTATCACATGAGCTCATGCAATAAAGAAATTTCTTAGTCTCTAAATCATTGACTTTCTTATGCCTTAGAAAGTTGTGTTAAAAGTACCATGTATAGAGGAAAATTTCCGTCTTCTAGATGTAGAAAAGATGGAGGAAAACCAAGGTCTTTCAGGATCAGTTTTTGTGTGGGACTAGCTATAATAATGTGGAGTATTGTATAGTCTCTACTTTACACTGTGACTGACTAATTTAATGGCTATGGATATATAGCAAACGTCTAACTACATGTTCTCCATCATGTTAGTTCATTGGTTGGCCATTCAGTCCTGAGGGGGTTAAAATGGACCTTTAATTATTTCTTCTTCTTTATTCTCCTATAAAAATGCTGCTTTTCCCCCTACAGATAATTCACTTTGAGCCTTGGGGGCATATTCATTTGGCCAGTATCCAGTCCTGCAACAGTTTGGTTTTGCTGGGTACTTTTCAGTGTCAAACTGAATCTCTATGGGGTAAATAACAAATATACTTCTGATGTGTCCCAATTTGATATAGCCCAAGATTCCTTTTCTTTTACTGAAAACCAGAACAACAAACACTTTTCAGCTAGAGATGTCTGAACTGGGTAAAATGAAAAACCCACACTGTGGCACTTTTGCCTATAGCTCAAACCAAAGCAAACCAAGCAGACTTAAGGTATGTTAAAGAAGTTGAAATAACTTTTTTTAAAGGATTCCCCTTTTCACCTGCCTCACAGTTCCTGGTTCCAGCTGACACCAGAAGCAGATTTGTCAAAGAGTCCTTCTTATTCAATTCCCAGCCCCAGTTTGCAGTCTCAAATAGTAGTTGGTCTATGTGATCTAGATCCCACGGGATGAATGTCCATTTAAAAACAAAAAAGTCCTGCAAGTGGCATGAATTCATAGATTTTTTTTCAAGCCAGATGGAACCACTCTGGTCATCTTATCGGTTCTCCCAGAAAAATGCGGGCCATTGAATCTCAGCCAGTTAGTCCAGCATTGAGGGAATTGTTCTTTCTCACTGCATAAGTAAACACTATTGAGGCCAGTCCCTTGTGGTTAAACTGGAGAATATTTCAGAAAGACATCCAGTCTGGGTTTTGTGGACCTTGACAGTCTCTTTGGAGATGGGGATATGAGACCTGGAGACCAAACCATCTGCTCACCCCGAGAGTGGTCCCTCCAGGTCAGAGTTGAGGCCTGGAGTGGAGTGGAGTGGGTAGGAGGGGGAAGCTTGCACTCCTGCTCTGTGTGCTATGCCTGCAATGGGGATTGAGAGTGTGATCCAAAAGTCATTCAAGTCAATGGGTAACTTTCCATTAATATAAATGGGCTTTGGGTTAGACCCAAAGAGTGGACTTCAATCTCCAGGGCTGCATCATTCGCCAGTACTGAGTGAAACACGTTAAACGGGAAAGACCATATATTTTTATTTTAATGGTCATGAAGATCTCTTATTTTGCTTTACAGGATGCCACTTTTCTGGTTTAGCTGAAGTGAGTAAGTCAGATCAGATGAGCAGCAGCCTGCTCACTTCTCGTACATCCTTTTACTCCTTTTTATTTCAGTTTCTCATACAGTGGGTCTTCTTTGGGATGAAGTAACAAACACAGATCTCTCCAATGAGCTTTTTGTTACCAACTAAACAAACAGGTTAGAGTCTTCAAAGCCCTCAGAATGCTGGAGTTCTTTGGTTTCATTCTTGGAACAGGGACAGTGGAGTAAATCCAAGAGATCCTGTAATTACTAAAGCCTCCTCCGCAAAAAGCAAGCCCTTTGGCACAAATACACTTCACTTTCTTGTTACTGCTAACTTCACATCCTGTGGAGGTGGACAATGACTTTGAATGTAGTGTGAATAATTTCCTTTTCCAAGGAAACGGGTCCTGATTAAAACCATACCATCTAAGAACAGAAGGCCTGATCCAGCTCCCCTGAACTCAATGCCAGTTTGCCATTGACTTCAGGATCAGGCTCTCATTTCCAAAACGGACTGGCGCAAACAGCTCGGGTTAGGTCAGAAACCTAGCACTGGTTATACAATCAGCAATCAAGACTTGTGCATGATGCTGCACTGAAAGGCTTGGCTAAAAATCTCAGAGTAGGGAAAGAGGATATGAAACATCTTTAAATAGGACAATCCTAGGCTGAAGGATTTAGAATTGTGTCAGAATAATGTGGTCTGGAGCCAGCAGACGGCATCAAGGGGTCTCTTTTGTTAATATAAGCAGAGGTTTCATGAAGCTGAGAAGCTTGGCCAGAAGAGTGCTGGAGCTTCCACAATTTCTTGCATTTTATGTGCTCAGCGGTGTGATCCAGGCCTTTCTTTTCCTCTCTTCAGCTCCCAGGTAAATGATTCATCTGGAGAATGAAAGGCTGCATCTCAGAAGACCAAGCACCTTATTTTCTCTCCCATAGAGAGAGTTATAGGTATATCTCCCCTTATTTCCATCTTCACATTGATCTTGTGTGTGGATTTTCTTTAGGGATCATGGAAGATTCAAGATGGACTGGAAGCCTCAACGTATCACCTGAGCAGGAACTGCATGAGCAGTACAAACTTCGCCACTGTTTCCTAGTCAATCTGCCTCAGCCCTGACCTGGAGAAATCATTCCTGGACGTGAGAGATTCTTCATTTTCAAGGCTATTTGAGCAGATTGGATTAAATTTGGCTTTGGAGTCATCTCCGGGTGCATGGGAATGGGAGCAATGCAAGTTGGTTTTAATACTGCCATGTATTTGGAAACTCCAGGAGTATTAACAGAATGATGTAGAGACTCTCTGGAATGTTTTCTGGTCCATATCCAATGAAGGCAGTTGGACTTTTAACACGTTACCGGTCAATAGATTATAGCCCATGAAAATTTTAGTTGTTTGCTTTCTAGAGTACCAGGAAATCCATATGGTTATTTCTTCTTAGCTGATCTATGGAAGCTTTTATATAGTACTTGTTTCTTTAGTGGTAATGAAGTCAAGGTCTGAGTAGGAGCTATTTTTGCTCTTTTGTCTTTAGATATTAGGGTCCATTGAATGTGGCACTGAATAAATCATTATTAATATGCCTGCATCTGAGAACAGGGTCATTTAGTCAGTCTGTTCCATTGAAGAGATGCTTATTTACAGGGGTCATCAATTAGGACAGGCATTGATGTCTCAGCTGTGGCCTCTTGTCAAGATGATAGTCTGAACATCAATCCCTGCTGTAATGAATGACACCAGGAAAGAAAATACAGCTCTCTTTAATGAGAGAGATGACCGTCTAAATTACGCTTCTTGAAGAAGGAGGGTACTCGTCATTCATCTTGGGTTGGTTATAGTGCAGGCCACTGCACAAAGCAGGAGTCAGTCAATGAACAGATGGCAATTAACTTTCACTAAAGCTAAGATTAAACCCAAGGCTCCCCCAGTGGCAGCTGGTGGTCTTTGAGAGAGAAGAAGGAGAATGTGTGAATGGGATTGGAGGAGGCACCTCTTTGGGTTGCTGCAAAGCAAATGTTGCCATGTATTTTTCAATGAGGAAACACTTTTGCAGGGATCCAATCCTTCATTCTTTAGCCCTGCAAAAGTATAACTCGCTGAAGTCAATGGGGCTTCTGGCTAAAGACTATTGGCCAGATAGTCCATGATATTTAGGTTCCTGAAGATGCAACTAGGCACCTAGTATGGTTGGCAAAAGTGCTTAAGGGAGTTACCTGCCTAAATCCCATTGATTTTTATGGAAATTAGGTGCCTGACCTTTTGGGGGAATTGGAGAATCCCAGAAGCTTATCTGCATCTTCAGGCACAGAAATATCTTTGAAAATCTGGTTTCATAAATCCAGTCAAATGTTCACTGAAGTCAGTAGAAAGGACTTTGGATGATGCATGCATGAGTAAGGATTTCAATACTGGGGCCTAAAGGACCATGAGAAATAATGTTAGTATAAACTGAGAAGCTGAAAGTAATGCTAAATATAATTATTCTTTAAAAAATAAGCTTGAGAGGTGTAGAATTATTGGACTATTTTTGCCAGTGATAATAGTTCTAAATTAAAATTGCTTCAGATAAAAAGTGTCATACAGTTCAATACATTAGATATTTTAGCTCTGTTAATACACTTCTGAATTTACACTGCTGTCTGGTGCTTTTTCTTTTAAGAAGCATGACATTCTGGGAAGATGGCAGCAAGAACTCTCTTGCTGCTCCTAGTAATTATTATTAATATTACTATTTTACTTTTCTTAAGAGTATTTTCTTTAAGGGGTTTGAATTAGGGCAGTGATTCTGCAATCACTTATCCTTTCCCATTCTGACTGATGGGACCATTAATGTTTATAAAATTACTCAAATGCATAAGTGTTTGCAGGTGTGGGACTTGAATGTAAAGCAATTGCTTCATCTGCTACTGGAATGCAGCCAACTGCGGGGTGGAATTGTCATTTGTTTACCAGCACACAGCCTGTCTACCCAACAATTTAGGATAGGAAGTGAAGACTGCAATGTCCAATTGAAGTCATATGTTTACGCAGCTTCTCATTTCATGCCCCATCCATGCAGAATTCATAAATGGCAGCCTGAATAGTTTGAAACTCTGCTTATAGATGTTCCTGAAGACAAAACAACCAATAATTCACATCCACCAAGTGACTATTTGGGAAGGCACTTGTAGCACACACAAAGCCAAGCCCGAAGGCTGCTTCAGAAATGGAGGGTCTCACATATTTTTGCTCTGCCTGGCATCTTTCTGGATGATACATTTGTAAAAAGTTCTTTGACTTGGATAAGGATTCCTCTGCAGGTTATCTGAAAGGTAATCCAGGCCTCTTGGGTTACTTTGACTTTTTCTGCCACAGCTATGTTGTCTGAACTGCATTGGGCTGGAAAGAGGCCATACAGGAAAATAGAACAAGCTCCTTTTGTAGCTAACAACTTCCTCTAATTGGTAATTAAGCTGCCTGCTACTTATAAATGTCAATAAAGGTCAAAATATTTAGAAGCAGAATCATTTTAGTGGCTTCCCATTTCTCATTGCATAACCAGCTCTTTCAGACCACACATACATTCAGATGTGGTAGGGTTTCAGAGCCCTAATCTTCTCAATGTATTCTTCAGTAAGCTGGCCCATAAGGGAATACAGCAGCTTTAGTCAATGGGAGGAAGGATGTGAACCAAACCTACTGGGTGAGCATTCTGAACATTTTGCAATACCACCAGTGACACTGAGGTTGAATTAGAGAAGGGATGAGCCAGATGGTGTATTCATCTATTTTTTTTAATTCAAAGACAGTCTCACATCTGAGAGTCCATATGCAAAATGACAAAAGGAGACTGGAAGAAAAAATGCCTGGTAACAGATTAAATACAAACTGAACTTTAACATGTGAATTTATTGGGCTAAATTCTGCTCTGGTTTAAATCTGAAGTATCTCCCCTGGACGATGAAGGATATGTAGCAGAGTCTCTGAATTTGTTCCCGGTCTCAAGGTAAAATTAAAATGTATGAATGATTCACAGGACAAGAGCCACTTTGCTTTAACTTCAGTTCCCTGTTATTTGTGCGTCAGATTCTGTTAATTGAAATGACTGGGATTGCAGTGTGGTACGTGAGGGCAGAATTGGGCCTAACAAACACCAAAGGTGGCTTCAGTAGGGCTTTGTTCTTGTGTTGGTATTTTACCATTATTTTCATAGTCTCTGTTTGAAAAGTTTATCTACATCTCCATTCTTTTAGGTTACGGAACCTGGAGATTTCTAAAATTAGACACCAGAGAGTGGGCAATTTTTATTACTTTTTAAATACAACTTCTTAATATTTTTTCAAATGCAAAAATTCAAATGATAAATTTGCAATACCATCTCACTCATGACCCAGTCATATAATAGAGTCTTCACTGTTAGACAACTACATGAATTTTTAGATAATAAACAAGCAGAAAAAACCCCCTAAGCCCCCCAGATAGTGGGTCTCCCGTGTGGACTGGTCTAGGCTGAGTTTGATGGTGGGGTGGAAAATGTTGAAATCTCGGCGGAATTCTTCAAGGGCTTCCTTTCCATAGTCCAGATGATGAAGATGTCATCAATGTAGTGTAAGAAGAGGAGTGGTACTAGGGGATGAAGCATGAGGAAGCATTCTAAGTCAGCTATAAAAATGTTGGCATATTATGGGGCCATGGTACCCATAGCAGTGCTGATGACTTGAAGATGTAAATCATCTTCAAATCTGAAATGGTTGTGGGTGAGTACAAAGTCACAAAGTTCAGTCAGGAGGTATGCCGTGACATCATCTGGGACAGTGTTCCTAATGGCTTGTAATCTGTCTTTTTGTGGGATGTTGGTGTAAAGATGTCCACAGTGGCTAGGATGGTGTTTACTGGAAGGTCTGGACGTTATACATTGTATGACCTGGACTGTCTCTGTACAAAAGAATAAATGGACACAAATTTGACATCAGAAATGGCACCATCCAAAACCAACAGGAGAACACTTCAGTCTCCAATACAGAGAAGGATCGGGATACCATACAGAAAGATCTGGATGACCTTGTAAACTGGAATATCAGGAATAGGATGAAATTTAATAATGGGAAGTGCAAGGTCATGCATTTAGGGACAAATAACAAGCATTTTTCCTATAAGTTGGGGACGCATCAGTTGGAAGGACTGAGGAGGAGAAGGATCTGGGAGTAATGGTTGACCATAGAATGATTATGAGCCGCCAATGTGATGTGGCCGTGAAAAAAGCTAATGCGGTTCTAGGATGTATCGGGAGAGGTATTTCAGGTAGAGACAGGGAGGTGTTAGTGCCACTGTACAAGGCACTGGTGAGACCCCATCTGGAATATTGCATACAGTTCTGGGCCCCCATGTTTAAAAAGGATGAATTCAAGTTGGAACAGGTGCAGAGAAGAGCTACAAGGATGGTCTGTGGAGTGGAAAACCTGCTTTAAGAGAGGAGATTCAAGATGCTTGGCTTGTTTAGCCTAACCAAAAGAAGGTTGAGGGGGGATATGATTGCTCCCTATAAATACATCAGAGGGGTTAATATCAGGGAGGGAGAGGAATTATTTGAGTACAGCACCAATGTGGACACCAGAACAAATGGTTATAAACTGTCCATCAAGAAATTTAGGCTTGAAATTAGACACAGGTTTCTAACCATTAGAGGAGTAAAGTTCTGGAATGGCCTTCCAAAGGGAGTTGTGGGAGCAAAAACCATAACTGCTTTCAAAACTGAGCTTGATACATTTATGGAGGGGATGGTATGATTAGCCTATTTTGGAAATTGACTGATATTTGGCTACGTGTTGTGGATATACAAGTGGCCTAAGAGGGGAGCGTACATGGTGTGGGTTCTGAGTTATTACAGAGAATTGTTTCTTGGGTAACTGGCTGTTGAGACTTGCCCACGTGCTCAGGGTTTAACTGATCGCCATATTTGGGGTCGGGAAGGAATTTTCCCCCAGGGCTGATTGGCCTGGGCTCTGGGGGTTTTTCACCTTCCTCTGTAGCACAGGGCATGGCTCACCTACAGATGAATTCTCTGTATCTTAAAGTCCTAAGGAGGTAAATAACTCAGTCATAGGTTGGTGGCCTATTGCTGGAGTGGTGGGTGAGGTCTTGAGGCCTGCATTTTGCAGGAGGTCAGACTAGATGATCGTACTGGTCCCTTCTGACCTTAAAGTTTATGAGTCTATGAGTCTCCCTGACCACTCTGTGATGGACTTATCTGTGGTTGTCCTTAATCAGGTTTAGTCTAGGTCAAGGCTTCAAAGAGAGACTTCACCGTTAGAAGCCATATGTAAATTTGATACCATCAACTCAGATCTGAATAGAGATTTAGATTGGCTTTCTTATTATAAACAGGGATTGTCACCTCTCTCAGCTTCCCTATCTGTTGTTCCACTCAGGCCTTGTACACACTACAAACTTATTGCGCGATAACGCCCTTTATTGCGCGTTAAGAGGCACAGCGTCCACACACAAATCACTGTTGTTGCGCGTTAACAGCCCTCTCACCGCGCAACATGTAAACCACCAAAACGAGGGTGCTAGCGGCTAACGCGGAACAGCTATTGCACGATAGTCCGTGTGTGTACGGTTACCACACAATGTGAAACCTCCGGAAATGGCCCACAATTCCAATTCCATCCCTTCTGCACTTCCTTCTGTACTCTGTGGCTGTGATGTCACCTTACCCGCCCTCCCATCAGTCCTGGGAATTTTTGAATTCTTCACTCTTCCTGTTCGCTTGCTGTGGAGTGCTGCTGCTGCTGTGTGCTCCAAGATCAATGGCGGCTCATCGCAACAAATGTGCTCCAGTCTGGACAACAGCAGAGGTGCTTGATCTGATAGGCATCTGGGGAGAGTCCGCCGTGCAGGCACAGTTACGTGGCAGCCGGCGGAATTTCGACATTTTTGGCCAGATTTCTCAGGCAATGATGGAGAAGGGGTACAAGAGAGACACTCTGCAGTGCCGGTCGAAGGTGAAGGAGTTACGGATTACGTACCACAGAGCCAGAGAGGCAAACCAGCGCTCCGGTTCAGCGCCGGCTACATGCCGATTTTACAAGGAGCTGGAAGCAATCCTGAGCGGCGATCCCACAACCACCCCAAAAGCTACCGTAGACACGTCGGCAATAGCCCCTGAAAAGGACACCAGAGCAGACGGTGACGAGCTATTCGTCGACGAGGACGCGGAGGAGGAAGACAACATGGACGGTGATAGCGGTGCACCCGACCTAGGGAGCCAGGAGCTGTTCTCCACGCCGCCTGACCCAAGCTGCCCAGATTCCCTCTCCATGCTTTCTTCGGAGGCAGAAGAGGGGAGCCCCGGTAAGTTTAATCAGCAGTGGCCTCTATGCTACCAGTCTAAGCTTTGCAGGTAAATGAAGAGCGGGCAGGAAATAGGCGTTTTTAGTTTCATCCTTTCTTTTCTTTTTTGGACGGGGGGGTTTACCCCGCATTACATGAGCAGTGCATCAATGCATGCAGTAATTGCCAAGAAATCATCTCCATTGAGATCACTGAAGGTGTCCTCGATGTACTTCCACAGCCTCCTCGTTAAATTCGATGGTAGAGCGACCGTTTCCCCTCCCCCATAGAGGGAAACTCTCCCTCGCCAGTTGCAAAGCACGGCCGCGGGAACCATGGCCGCGCACAAGCCAGCAGCGTATGGTCCCGGCTGAAAAGCAGTTACATGCAGGATATGCATTCTGGCTTGCAGAGGCACTCTAAGCAGCGAGATATCGGCTTCCATGGCAGTGCCCTATGTGAAATAATCGCCCCAAGCACTGCAAATAGTTCACGGAGCTGTGTCTTGTCTCTGCAACCTTGCCCTCCCTTTTCAAAAGCCCTTTCAGTCCCCGGCAATGCCCTGTCCCGTGGGCACAGCGGAATGTGGCGGGAGAGCATCTTACCGTCTCCCTAACCAAAGTGAGAACAATAGCACTACTCATAATGTTTCATTTTTCCGTAGAAACAACCTTCGCAGGTTGGTGGTCTGCGCCAGCTGACCGGCTCAGACAGATAAGGAGGAGGCCTCGCAGGAGCAAGGAGGATATCTTCCAGGAGCTGATGCAGTCCAACGAGGCATCAGCAAGGGAGACTAGACAGTGGAGGCGGGAGTGCCGGCAGGAGTGCAAAGAAAACAGTGGGAAAAGGCAGAAGCAGAGGGATGCCCTCATAAACATCCTCCAGGAGCAGACCCAGCTGATGAAGACCATGGTTGGTCTGCTCCAGGCTCACCCCCCCTGCAGCCACAGCAACAGTTTATGTCCCCCATGCCCCATTTGCCCCCCAAGCAGTTCTTTGAAGCCCAGGGACACTCCTGGTATACTGTTACCTCCACTCCTGCACCAAGCTATGGCATTGAGACACGCACCTACACGCATCTATAGCCCCTTCTTCATGCACTGTTAATATTTAATGTTCCATAATAATAAAACTGAAACGCTTGAACATTGCACAGTCTGTTTATTGATACACAATAAGATTTGTTGATGCATGTTTGATATTCATTCAGTCGAGCATAGTAAAGTACACAACCCCCTCCCCCCCAATGATAAGCACCCAATACTGCGCGGGTACAGTATTGGCCAACAATATAATGCATCCTATAAGCCCCCATGACTAAAATGCTCCTTCAATGCCTCCCTTATGCGCACAGCTCTCAGCTATGCCCCCCTGATACTCCTAGTGGCTGGCTGCTGGAAGGCAAACTCTAGCTGCTCAGCCTCCACGTCCCAGGAAGGGGGAAATTTCTCCCCCTGATTTTCACAAACATTATGCAGGACACAGCATGCCGCAATGACGGCAGGAATGTTGTCCCCATTTAAGTCTAGCCTCCCGTACAAACTTCGCCAGCGCCCTTTTAAATGCCCAAAGGCGCACTCTACGGTCATTCGGCACCGGCTTAACCTGTAATTGAAGCGCTCCTTGCTGCGATCCAAATTTCCGGTATAAGGCTTCATAAGCCAAGGCATCAGTGGGTAGGCTGGGTCCCCTAGGATGACTATGGGCATCTCAACATCCCCAACAGTAATTTTATCATCGGGGAAGAAGGTCCCTGCTTGCAACTTACGGTACAGTCCCGTGTTCCTGAAAATGTGAGCATCATGCACCTTACCCGACCACCCCGCATTTATGTCAGTGAAACGCCCCCTGTGATCCACGAGTGCCTGAAGCACCATGGGAAAGTCTCCCTTCCTATTAATATACTCAGTCGCCAGATGCTCCGGTGCGAGAATGGGGATGTGAGTGCCGTCTATTGCCCCCCCACAGTTCGGGAATCCCATGTCTGCAAATCCATCGACGATCTCCCGCACGTTTCCCAACGTCACTGTCCTCCTGAGCAGAACTCGATTAATGGCTCTGCACGCTTGAGAAAGTGCTAACCCGACGGTCGACCTGCCGACTCCGAACTGATTTGCGACCGAGCGGTAGCAGTCTGGAGTCGCCATTTTCCACAGCGCGATCGCGACACGCTTCTCCATGGTGAGGGCTGCTCTCATTTTGGTGTCCTTGCGTCGCAGGGCAGGGGCTAGCTCCTCACACAGTTCCATGAATGTGGCTTTCCGCATTCGAAAGTTCTGTAGCCACTACTCATCATCCCACACCTGCAAAACAATGCGGTCCCACCACTCTGTGCTCGTCTCTCGTGACCAGAACTGGCGGTGCACCGCGTGCAGATGCTCTGTGAAGGAGCTCAGCAATGCGGTGCTGTTGTCCTGCATGGCAGTCACCAGCCCGGAGTCATCCAAATCCTGGTCTGATTCGGAGCTGAACGCATACTGTGCCACTAGCCGAGATGTATTCATTATGCTGAAGACGACAGTAGAGATCAGAGCTGGATCCATGTTGCTGCAAAAGGACTTCCGGGAAGAAATGCGCTAAAGTTGAAAATGGGCGCGAGTTGTTAGTAGCAACTGTTGTGACGCGAGGGGAACAGAATGCACCATGGGAAAGCAAGACTTTACCCATGGTGCACAGCACTACTCTTCTTCTTCCCAGGAGTCTTAGCGAAAATTCGAGATGGAGGGAACTGTGGGATAGGTTCCCACAATTCAATTGGGTTTCTTGTGGAATTGCGAATTGCGGGGGAGGGCTCTGTTCCGTCACAGGCAGTGTAGTGTGTACACGATCCTGCGCTACAAAAACCACGTGACTTTTAAAGCGCAATGGGCTTATTGTGCGATTATTACTGTAGTGTGTACATGGCCTCAGTTCGAATACAAACCATTTCATTTGCTGAAATAACCTGACTTGATCCTGTGATGACATTGACTTCATTATTTGTATCCCTCCTTCCTATATCCTTTTCTATCCATTTTCAAGCATCTGACAAAGTGGGATTTTCACCGACGAAAGCTCATGTGATAAATAAATTTGTTTGTCTTTAAAAGTGCTACAAGACTCCTTGTTTCTTTTGCATCATCATTAGGTTTCAGCTACAATGAGATAAATGAGGCATTTCACACCTCTCCGAGCTATTGTTGTTTCAGACTGTCTGCAGACTCCGGCAGCTGTCATTGCATTGGTTTGGATTCAATTCACGTTTGGAAGAGGATCTTTATATCTATGAGGGCTAGAACTTTAATAAGCTTGGATTTAGGAGCACAGTTCTGTGGCAGAGGATGGGTTCTAACTCAACTCTTGGCCATGAAATCACTGAATTTGTAAGACTCTGCTTATCCTTTGTAAGGGAACCTTACTGCACAAGCTTCTTATGTATTCGCTGCCTGTTGGCTGATGGTCTCCATTGAACTTGCTTTGGCAGTCTGCCTTTGGAAGTAGTAAGGGCCTGTCTACACATGAAAATTATTCCATATTAAGATTGGGTATGAATGTAAAGCAGAATAGCTATTCCTGAATAAATGCATGTGTAGACAACCCCACAGCTGAGTGCAGTGTAACAGCTGTACTAAATGGAGGTTTCAATTTTCAGAGGATTGTGTGTGTTGGTTTTCAGTTTCAGTTCATGTTTCTTCATGATCCTTGAATTTCAGTTTAATTTCTGGGTTCATAATGAATCATAAAGCAAACAGGATTGATGTGTGTATATCTTGCTGATATGCAAATATAATTAAAAATATATCCAAATAAATTCTTTTAAGGCTCCATTTTATCTCCTGGTTGTATTGGCACAATCAAGGCTCCCACAGTTGGGTTAATTATCATTTGAAACTCTCAACAATAAAAATGCAGCTGTATATCAGTTAGGTATAGCTTATTGCAAGTAATTGTTTGTGTGAACTTTCCTGTCCTGACTCATTTCATTCCAACTATCTGAATTACGGCATGCAAATAATTGGAGGAGAAGCAAGGGAGAAAGGAGAGTGGTGACATGTTACTAACAGCGTGGTCCTAGATCCATGTATCATCAGAAGTGAAGTAAGAGGGAGGAGGAAGAGGAGAAAACGGGAAAGGCAGGAAAAATAAAGAGGGGAAGCATGCGAAGGAGAAAGGAGGGGAAAGGAAGGTATATTTGAAGATCAAATCCCATCCCTGAGCAGTAAGACTGTTTCAAGAGTTGGATATAAAAAGCTCTGTCTATAGTGTGTGTGTTTCAATAAAAAGATTATCATCTAGTGACAGATTATAATAGCAACTGTTGTATAGTTCACAAGTTTGTAGATTCAATAAAGTTGTTATACCCTGAAATGGCTTTTTGTGTTAAATTCTTAACAGTAAGGGGGCAGCAGTAACACTGAAGTGGAGGATAAAGGCAAAGAGCAAAGGGAAAGAAAGAGGGAAAGGGAATAAGGGAGGAAGTGCAGTTCCACCTCCACATACCCATGGATGCTGGCTAGCATCACCTACCTGTCTGTCTGTCATTCAGTCGGCGAGTTAAGATGAATAACTGCAAGGTGGAAGAAATGCTTCAATCCACCTGACTGGCAGACTGAAATCCTGCAGATAGGACCAGCATGAGTTCCCCTCGTTCTTCATTTGAACTAGTTCTTGTGTCTTGCTGTAAGATATTATGTAGCTGAGGCAGTAGCTGGCCTGTGGAAATAATTGTGATCATTCCCTAGGAATTCTTTCCACAATTCCTTTCTCTTCTAATTCACACAAACTGTAAATCACGGCTGTCAATTCTATAACACGCAGCATCAGCAGAGCAGTTTGACTGTCCAATAACACTGAGCAGTGACAGCTCCAGTCACCAGCAAACGGTGCTGCACATTTTCCTGTATGGTTTCCCAGCAGTGAGTGTATGATTTAGTTGCCTAGCTCCTAAAGTACTCCATTGGGTCTCCTTTAATATTGCATTATATTACTCATAATGCATAGTCAATTCCATTGGCTCCGTTTACTTTAGCAATGATAAATGTCAGAAACTGTATGAGAAATTTATACATTTTAAGTGCTTTGCAGGCAACTGTTGCTCTGAGAAATTTTCATCCTGCTCATTACTGACAAAGTGGAAAGGGTCATGAAAAATAGCTTCTAGCTACTCTGTTAATAGGTTTCAAAATGGGATAAAAATGCATGAATCCTTTAGGACTATGAAGGGTTTTAATGTCAGGATTTCCCTTTCTGTGCGAAAGTGCTCTGCACAGTTAATATTGAAAAAGGTTACAAGAATTTAGCCAAAAAAACTTGCAACTCAGCTTTTCTCAGTGTAACGTTTTTGGGATTAAGTGTCAGGTTCCTAAAAACACTTTCTGTTCAAAAGTAGAAATTGGCAGCGCTGCACTGTTAGGCTTGGATGTCCTGGCTTTGGTGATGTCCATACCTAATGTAACTATTTACACTGTTGGAGAGAAACCACACTTCAGTCAGGCTGGTGTTCATACAAGTCTACGTAGCCCTCGGAACTTGTCTTCATAATATTGCATTATGGAAGGAGATGGAGGCTATGTACTCTGGTTCTGCCAGCACATTCTTCACAGGGGGAATGAACTGGCCAGCCCGTGTGTTGCTGACTCTCTGACTGTTTGCTTGCCACAGATTAGCCTTCATTTTAGGATGTGATTGGGTCTGTTGGCCTGCTGTCTCAGCTGCTGCACGTGTTAAGCAGCAGCTATTAGAGGTGGGATGAGAAAAAAAATTCAGAAAGCAAGAAGCTGATAGAAGAGAGTTTTGCAAGAGGGTAATGGTCTCTTAATTTTGCATAAATGGTGAAGTAAAGTTTAGGCAATTGGCAAAAATGTAAACACTGAGGGGAGTTGGAGATGTTTAATTTTACAGCTTGGAGCCATAGATCTTGTGACAAAGGTATGGAACATACTCTGTCCTGAGATGCCCATTGTTATTTTATTACAGAATCAAGAGAGGCCCTTTTCAACAGCAGAGCCCACGTGTGGTAAGCACTGTGCAAACACAGCAGTGGTCACTGCCACTGAATTCAAAGGAAGCGGCACATCTGCATTCAAAGATTAAATCAGAGCAGTAGCATTTGTCCTATGACAGACTTTATTGCTATCTAACTGGTGCTGATTTGATTGTTTTATCTAATTACTGGAGTGATGGGAATAATGACAAGTTCATTATAGCGTTGTTGACCTGTTACATTTTGACTGGCTGAAGCCTCTGTGGTTACATCTTCACTGCAGAGTTAACTCTAGTTATCAAAACTCAAGTTACCCCTCTCGGGTTAGCTTATCTCGAGGGAGAGCAGCTGCCTTGAAAAATAACACTGGAGCTGTCCAAAAAGATTAGCATCCTGCAGCAGTGATGAGAGCTGGGCTAAGGGCCACTGTACCTATACCCTTTGTGGGGCCAGCTAACTTGGTTTAAAAGCCCCACCACGTTGGAATGTAAGACTTTTGTGTGTGGAAGGGGCTCAAGCTACAGGCAACACTCCAGCTATAACTTGACTTAACCATGAAGAGAAGACAATTCCTGATCTTCTTAGCCACATAATGCGTCAGCAGGACTGAGCTATGCAGATCAGTAAGGGAGCAGGCTCTTGTCTGTAAGATTTGCTCCATAACCTGATCAGTGGCCATCTTATAAGTTAACGTACAGGTTTAGCTTTAAACCAGGCTTGAACTCAATTCACAAACCATCTGAAACATTAATATTTGTAATTTTATTTTTATCTGTGAACGATTCAGTCTGGTATGTAATGCCATAGTAGAACCATATGTTTAGCAGCTCTGGTAGCTTTCCAGCTCTGTGATAAACTATTTCCCCACATGATGGCAGCAGGCGGACAGCTCTCTCAGTCAGCAACTTTGTGCAGGAAAGCAGAGCTACACTGGGAAAAAATGTCTTCAACTGAATGAGAATAAAAACACCTCTGTGCAGGGCCGTCTTTGGCTTTGTGTTCTTTCCCTGCAAGCTCTCATTGCAGTCGATCAGGGTTATTTTACATCAGATTTTGACATTCCACTTTCCTGTTGTTTGTGGTTTCTTGTTTCCCTTCCACCTCTAACAACTTTCCAGGAAATAAAAGGTGGAAGTCAAAGTGGTAAAAAAAAACAACACAAAGAGGCAAAGATTAATTTACAAAGGGTCAGATTTTAAGCAGGTTCTGCTCCATGTCTCAGTGTCCGTAATAAATATGCAATGAGAAGTCAGAGCTTGTTTGCCAAAGCTTTCGAATCCGTAGCTGTTGAAGCATCTGAGCAGTAGGCAGTGTGAAAGATCATTGAAAGAATATGGTAAAAGTAACAAGCCTCCATTAGATATAGTGTATTGCCAGCTTGTATCAGATCCATTTGGTGCAGGAGGACCACTGCACAGTGGTATCAACCCAGCTTTCTGTCTCTCGCGATCCTACTTATAATATGTGCATTGTCCTCCTGCTCCAGAGGAGTGGCCATGTCAGTCTAACAGAGTCTTGTGGCACTTTTAGAGTACGTCTACACTGGAGGCTCTGTTAAGTCGACCTTGTTAAATCGACTTAGAGAGTCCACAGTGAACACTCCAGTCGACTGCCAGCGTCCACATTGGGAGGGGCTAGGTCGATGGAGGAGTGGTGCATTGTGGGTAGCTGTCCCACATTGCACTGGGGCCTGGAGGCCAAGTTGGTCGACTTAAGGGCACTCCCCATCCACACTGGCTTAAGCTGACTTAATAAGGTCAATTTAAGCATTAAGTCGACCTTCAGAGGTGGTGTTATTAAGTTGACCTACGGAAGCACTAAAGTCGACTTAATAAGCGCCCAGTGTGGACGCAGTGGTCTTTAGATTGACTTACCCGTCCTTAAGTCGACCTAAGGCTCCGGTGTAGATGTACCCTTAAAGACTAACAGATCTGTTAGTCTTTAAAAGTGCCACAGAACCGTTTGTTTTTCTGCAATAGACTAACACGGCTACCCCTTTGGAACTTGACTACATGTCAGTCTAATTCAGCAAAACAAACAAGGAGTCCTGTGGCACTTTTAAAGACTAACAAATTTATTTATTGCATGAGCTTTCGTGGGAGAAAATCCCACTTCGTCAGATGCTTTCAAAGCATCTGACAAAGTGGGATTTTCTCCCACGATAGGTCATACGATAAATAAATTTGTTAGTCTTTAAAAGTGCCACAGGACTCCTAGTTTGTTTGATTGTCCTCATGGTGCATTTTAAGATTTTGGCCTCTTGCATAAGTGAGAATCTTACAGCTTTCATTTGCCATAGACCTCCCACTAGTAGAATGATGATGGTGTATTTAGTGCCTTTGATCTATCTGGGGTGAACATTTTTATTGAAAAAAGCAGGTGAGTCATCCTATATTTGACAGATATCTGTCTGTGAATGCCTCTGCCTTTTCAAACTCCTCCTCTTTTATATTTTTTGTAGGTGGATATAAATATTTTGCTGTATGAGAAGCATGGCTTTATAAATCTTTATTTTTTGGAAATGAGAGAGTCCTATTCCAAATAGGAAAAACACACTTAGCTAATATGCAGTGCATATTTAATGGTAGAAGGTACTGTGTTGGCGCTGCCTTGCTTTTCAATACAATATCCTGCAGTGTGAAATGAATGGCTGTATTTAGAGGTATCTGGAAGCGATGACTGATGTTTGGAGAACTTACAAGGGTTTTCCTTTTCCACATGAACTCTCCAACTTGGCATTTCCACAGCAGTGAAATACTTCTAGGGCTGAGATCATCCGATTATTATTTCTTGTGTCATGTGCTGAATTTATTATTATTTTAATATTACAAATATATCCTTAAACTTCCTGAGTTTTGGATACTTCAGCAAAGTTCACTGGCGTGGTTGAAATATTAGACTTTCTCTCCTAGGATTATTTAACTGTGATTAGCTAATGAAAACTCCAACTGTGCAAAAAAATGTTTTAAAAGTGTCTCCATAAAATTGTTTCTTTGGTACATTGCCAGCATATTATATAGTCAGGGCTGCAAAATTTAAATTTGCGTTTAAATGGTTAAAAGCCAGGACTCCAGAAATTTGATTTGCTGAACTATTCTCCTCCCGTCTTCAGAAAAAATGATTACATTTGTACTAATCTAGCATTGTTGATGGTCTGAAATTTGTATTGTTCCTGGTGCTTGTACAGCCAATATATGGTTTAGCGTTGCAGAAATATTTTCACGTAAATTTTATGTAATTCTTTTACTGCAGATAAACAAAAGAAGATTGGGCCACTCACCTTTATCTCTCATACACAGTACTAGATGTGCAAGTGCACACACATTTCTTATGGGCCTGGTAGGGAAAGGACAGAGGAATTAGGAGTGGAGAAAGGGTTTCCTAACGTACATAAAAATGAATCTTCTTTAAGAAACTGTAATTCTCTCTAGGACTTTACCCACAGGCCATTATATTCAATTGGATTCTTCGCTTTGACTTCTGTGGTCTTTGGACCAAGCTACTGATTTCACTTGTTCAGCTTGCGAGGAGCAAAAAAGCAATTGTAAGAAAGTCTTGGGTGATTGATCTCTTCTGATCCGTCTGTTTGTTATGTATTTCTTCCTCACTTGTTCTGGAATATTACATTGTGTGTGGTTCTACATTAAGATATATTTTGTCCATAGGCTTTTTCTGTGTATGATTACACAGTAGCCATCCGTTCCTACCATCTGTGTTTATTAAAACCTTTCCAATAAATCTGTGCAGAAGGGAACCCTCTGCAGTTCCTCTGAGTGCTGCTAAAGTTTTTTTCTTGGAGGCAAATTATATTTTAAAATGGTGAAAGATTAACCAGAGACAGGGATTTATAGCTGATCCTAGATTTTGCTAAAGCTGTCTAATATTATTACCATATTCACTGCCCAAAACTTGATTAGAGCAGAGTTAAGTGTGACAGGCAGTGCAACTGGATTAAACCTCAGTAAACGAGTTACATATCAGACCTGTTCTGCAACTGTAACTCTGCCCTGTTGAGCTGCAAAAATCCCTGGGAATATACTGTAAGAATGTTTCATCTAGAGCTGCCCAATAATAAAGTGATGGTGTGTCACCTTCAGCCACCCTCTTATTTTGATGTCCGGGTGCTTGCAGACTGGCTTGCGACAGAGTCCCAGACCTGCTGTACATGTGCAGATGACTTTTACTGGCTCATCATCTTGGTCTAAGCCAGGTCCAACTTTCACTTTTTAAATATTGCTTCCTCAGAGGGGCCCTAGGTCAGAGGTGGACAAAACTGGCTCACAGCTAGGCGCCAGCAATTTTACTTTTGGTTGCCAGAGGGTACTCTTCCATTATGTTTCTGCAGTGGAGCTAGGTGACAGGTTACTAAAACTGGTTGCCATGGTGACCAGAAACATACATTTGTCAACGCCTGCCCTAGATACTGAACACTAGCTGAGGTCAGTCTTGAAAGTGTGATACCAGTTTGAGCAGGTTCAGTACCATGGTTTGAGTTCCAGGCATGTGCAAGAATCAGTATAACGGCTACAAAATTTTGATCCCTTGATTTTATATTTTCTTTTTCAGGAACTGTATCTTGGGTACCCCGGCTGAGCTGATCACTAAACCTACCCAGGGCTCCATGAGGCACAACAATTTTCAGGACATGACGTGTAAGCATGTGAATTTTAGCGCACTTAGAAAAATCGGCTGTAAGCAGCAAGCTGGTGTCAACCTTAACTACAGTGGGGCCACTGACCAACTCTAATCTGGTCTGGGGCGTCATGTGTGGGGTATTTATTATGCAGCCTGTATTTTAAGTTGATCCTGGTCAGTTATTCCCATTCTGAAGAAAACATATTAGCATACTGTTAGCATGCTAGCAGAACATGTTAGTCTGTCCTTTCATTTTAGGAGTGTTAGAAACAGAGCCCAAAGCTCTTCCAAGTCCTGGATGCTGAACTGGTCTACTGCTTTTCCCCAGTTGGCGAGTTGCTATTTTTTAAACCCCAAATGTTTAATTTCCTGTTAATATTTTCTGCTGTGAAGTGACAGGCTGTTTTATTTTTGCTTATTAAGGGTGTTTGTTTCTTGTCTCCTTTGCATTATACAGCGTGGTGCATACCTGTCCTAGTGGATTTTACCTCGTGACCTCAGCCCCAGCACAGTGGGAATAGCCTGAAAAAATGGGCCTTGTTAGAGCATTCCAATGTACTAGTGATCTCTGCTTTTCGGGTTGGCCCCCAGAGCTATTGGCAGCCAGCAGAATTTAGAGCAGTCTTCAGGTCGCTCTAATTTATGTAGGGGACTTGTGTCTTCCTAAGTGTTAAGGACTGTTTCAAAGAGGGTTGTGATCAATTGTTCTCCTTCTCCACTAAAGGTAGGACAAAAAATAATGAGCGTAGTCTGCAGCAAGGGAGATGTAGGTTAGATAACTCTAAGGGTAGTTCTACTCTGGAATAGTTTCCATGTGAAACCCCCATCATTGGAGGTTTTTAAGAACAGGTTGGACAATTTAGGGATGGTCCAGATTTAGCTGGTCCTGCCACAGCTCAGGGTGCTGAACTAGGTGACTTCCAGCCGTACATTTCTATGATTCCATTATTCTATGTAGAACTCACCTGAGGATATGGGATTGCAAAGGCAGGTTGGCCAGATCAGAGGCTTCTTGCCCTTTATGTTAAGATGATAGGAATGTTTTTGGTGCAGGAAATTTCTCTGTATGACCAGTTGCTCTGGATTCTGGAGTGGGTGAGTCTACAGTTCTGCTCAATCAGTTGGATCAGTGTAAAGTCACAAGCCAACTCCCCAGCCTCTGGTGTTCAAAACACTGCCTCTGCAGTGTTTCCAGCTTCTGCTGGCCAAGTGAGGGAAAAGAGAGTCAATCCCAGCTCAGCCGTCAGCATGCCAAACATACCATGCTGCCACTTGCCTGGCCCTGCCCAGATTTTACAAATTCAGGAATTATATATTCAGTGCTGGTCACCTTTGAGGTGATTAGGCTGTGCGTAATTACCATAATAGGCAATACTCTCCGCAGGCTGTGAGAAAACCACACCATTCCTTTGAATCAAACATTACAATGACAAGGGCTGGATTCAGTTTCTCTTGCCTGGGGGAGTTCAACCTTGTCTATAGAAAAGCATGGAAGCATTCTCTTAAATTCAGGCAATAGGGGTTTTAGGGGCTGCAGCCCTGGCCTAAAGCCCCTCCCCCCCCCCCAGCACTTCCTTCAGCCCCAGTTTCCTCCCACCCCCTCCCAGTGCCGGCCAGGCTGTGGGCCCCAGAGCTTGGCCCCCCGAATATCAACCCACTCGCATCCATGCCACTGAAGCATCTAATGTTATCACATGGGGATATGCCAGTTGTTCTCTCATTTGAGTGTGCTTCGGCATTTGACAGAGACACCCCTTTGAGGTCTGATCTGGAGCCCACTGATGTCATTGGAAAGAATCTTGTTGATTTCAGTGGGCCCCATAATATACGATGAGACTGTTTTTTGTTCCGGGTTTGTATAGCACCTAGCACAGTGTGGTCTTGGGCCATCTGTGGGGTGGCAAGGTACTAAATAATACAAATAAGACATAAACAGTGTTATCAGTCCATCTCCCTCAAATTCCATTGCTGTGATTTTTTTAAATGTTGTTTTCTCTTTCTTCTCATGTGTGTTTTACATACAAGTCCCGGTATTTTGGTTTAGCCCACAAACAACATGAGGCTGGTTTGAATGCATTTATTTTTCCTGGCTAGCAGAAACCAGACTTTTCCCCAGCAGTTAATTACCTCGAAGGAATTACGTATGTAAAACCACACCAGAAAGTTAGAGGCCTGTATTCATGAATTTTAACTTCTCACAAGGCTGTATTTGTGTATGTGTGTCTTTGGGGCACATTGTCTCTCAGAATATTTGGTGGCTGAATTGTTCTATCCTTATTTTTGGTCTCCCTCTGCTGAGTGGTAGCAAGTTTCAGGGTCTTGCAGGTTGATTTCCCCATTGCAGGAGACATCAGTGACATAGAATCTGGGTATTTTTGTAGTATAACTTATGTTATTTACAGTCCTGGAACAGAGGTGGTCACAAACAATACATAGGCAATCATCTCTTCCAAGGTCCTCAGACACTAACACCCAGTTCCTTGGAAGAAACTATGCTCTGAGAATTGATTGTAGTTAGAACAGTGGTTCTCAGCCCACAGGCTGCTTGCGTCCCAATTAGCATACAGCTGCGGCCCAGTTGTGTGCTCAAAAATTTGAAGTTGGCTGCTCCCAGGTCCTGGCTGGAGTGGGGCCAGCTGAGTGGGGGATGGAGCCCTGCTGGAGCACGTCTACCAGCAGGGAAGTCAAAGAAGCCCCATGTGGCAGGGTAAGGGTTCAGCCGGCAGCCTGCTGCTTCTTCCTTCCCTGCCACACAACTATGTGTCGCCTCTGGAGGTGATGAGCATTCTCCAGGTGGCAGCGTGCCCTGGGCTGCCTGCAGCAGAAAGTGCCCACCAGCGTGTCCCCTTCTGGCCATGTCCAGACCCGGAGCTCACAGCCAGAGCAGGAGGTGGCTCTGTAAGTCCCATATCTGGGGGGAGAGATAGTGCTGAGTGGGAATTTGGCTTATGGGCAGCTTCTTAACTAGGGTCCTCTATAGCTTGGCGGGTAGGGTCACCCCGTCCCTGACTGTCTGGGAGCAGGTGTCGAGGGATGTGTGCCTGATTGGGAGGCCACAGCAGGCAGGATGGCATACATATTGCGTGGATACGACCCATGTAACACGCAGATAGGTGGGTGTGAAGCCCACAATGGTCAATAGGTTGAGAAGCACTGATTGAGAGATTAAGGCAGAGATTCAGGCATACTCTCCTCCACAAATGGATAGAGCAAATGCGTGGGGGAGCACAAGGGAACAGCTTCAACATTTCAATTATGAATGAAAATAGGTTCTCACTTTTCAACCAGTTCCTGGGACAGCAACAGAGGATTTAGATTTCAGTTTCATGTCAGCAGGATCGTTGTTCATCTCTCCCAACAACGTGGTCAGCGTGTTTTAAATCAATACTATCAAATAGTCAGCTGTTGAAGGGGTTTCCTGCAGGTCCCATCTCAGCCTGCGCAAGGGTAACAGGCTCCTCTAGTAAGTGCTGAGTTGCTGCGGCCGGCAGCTGCTGAGAAATGATCGTGTCATGAATCATGTTTGCAAACACTGTACCATGATATGACCAGTTCTCAGCCCCCATCATTAGCAGTCAGTGTCTTCCTCTTGGAGAAACAAAAACTCAAATGGATGAAAAAATGCATGGTTTGGGGAGCAGTGGGAGCAGATGTATAGGATCAGTCCATATGTCCATACACCCAGTGATTTTTTTGTGACCATACGCACTGGTACAGAGTACTGGCATCTTTTTTTCACAGTAATGCGGCTCCGGCTCCTGGCGGCCCCAGGTCCCTGGCCAGGGCCGGATCCAGTGGCCCCAGCTTCCCAGCTGTAACCAGCGTCGGGGCTGGATCAGGCTAAGTACCAGCACTTTTATTTTTTTAACCGAAAAAGCATTGCATACACCCTTCACAGACACAAGACAGAACACAGTACTATGGGACAAGCTCAGCCCTGGCTAAAATAGACACAATCATCAAGAGGGATGCTGCTTTGGGCCTCTGGGTTGGAGGAAATGAAGGATTAGGTAATGTGAGATGGGGGAAAAAGATTAATTATAAACCATATGATGATATGGTTACAGTCACAGCAGGCTGCTCCATTGCGGGTTCAGACTGGTCTACCAGATAACAGTCCACAGTTGTGTGCATGCGTGTGTCTGCAGGCATGCGTGCACACACACAAGACACAGAGAGAAAGCAGTATAATATGCAGCCACAATTCAAACCAGGACATTTATAGCCTCTTGGCAGCAGTCCTGCCTACTCTTCTGCTTAGTTAGCAGAACCAAAACTCAGCATTTTTCATCTGGAATTTGTGTGATGGAAACCAATGTGGTTCAGAAGAGTGGGTATGGGAATGGGAGCCAGAAACTCCTGAGCAGAGCTGGGAATGATTAATTTATTTCACAATTTTTCTCCTCTGCATGAATTATCTGTTGACAGAATTCTGATTCCTATTGATTTGTTGACCATTTGTAACTGGGCAGTGATCATTTCTTGGGAAAAGATTGCAACCTAAGGGCTGTTCTTGAGCTATTTGTTTCTACTTGTTTCTTTCACTGCTTGTTATCTGTGGAATCTGATTGGTCACATGAGTCACATGCTGATGATGAGCCTTCTTCCTGATTGGCTAATTGAAATTTTATAAACAGGAAGACTCAAACCAGGGATGGACATGCAAATATTCCCATATTGATCTGTCACATGGCCACCAGTATTGCCAAACCACGCATTCAAAAATCACGAATTAGGCCCTAAATAGCATGAGATGGGCATAAAAGTCATGAGGTTCTTTTAAAAAAATAATTAGGTATGTTTGATTTGTCTTCTTGCTTTTAGGGTTCATGGTTTCAAGTGCCATTCCACAACCATGTGGTTTAGAAATTTACTTAAAAAATGGTAGCTTGGATTTATAACATGATCACTTGACTCCAATATCTGGGACTTCACAAAGCCCATCAAATATCTCAAGATTTGCAATACTTGGCAACACGGGAACACACATTCACCTATTTGTGGGACTTGTGCTCTACTTGGACATTTTTGAGAACAAAATGACATATGGAAATTTGCTGACAGATAACAAGGACTGTGAGAGCTGTTGAAGAAAATGTACGTTTTCACTTGAATGCATGTTCTTGACTACTCTTTAGCTGTATCTTCCCATCTCTGCTTCTGAGCTCTAACCCCAGGTCTGCCAGTGATTTGTGCGGCTTTGGACAAATCAGCTTTTCTGTGTCTTCTTTTTCCCACTTTCAAAATGGGGTAAGAACATTGCGGGGGGGTCAGGTATGAAGATTTGTTAGAGAATATGTTTATAGCTCTATGAAGATTTAAAGCGCAAAATATTATTGGTATATATAACTGGGTACATTTCTTTTCTGTGTGATGCACCTTTAAATGGGAAGAGTCTTGTTGCTTCTCTGCTCGGTGGGGCTGGGGTGAAAGCATTTCAAGATGTCTGGTGTTGTATAGTGTGTGACACACACTGTGCTCTCACCGGGCAATATTACATATGAGATTTTTCTTATTTTGTTGTTTTCTTCAACTATAAAAAACACCTCATTAAGGGTGAAAGTTTTCTTCCCTCTTAATGGTTGGGTAGTATAATGGCTTCAGCAGATGCTGTGACTCATGACCAGAGACTTCTAAGAGATCAAAATGAAAAAGGAATTTAGCACTTTTCTTTCCAAAAGCATTCTGTACTTGTGCAGAATGAAAGTGACTGTCAGATTTTACAGCATGTTTATGTGATTATGTGAAATTGAACTATTTCTGCAGTTGAAAATGTCAGTGGTGATAAAACAGGAATCTAGAAACACGTCCACCTGCTACTGTTCCAGCCTGATCAGAATTGGATTCCAAACTATATAATTTGTATTATTTCCACATTGTTTCTTTTAGGTTGATTTACCTGTTGGAGCTCCTAAAATGTTACGGAGGACAGTGGGGGGAATTATCTTTTGCCCTTCTGCACTCTAATAATCCTAGCGACATTCTGGAGTCGACTAATATAATCAAAAATAGCCTGCAAGTCTCTCCTGCATTTATCTGACATACAAATTCAATTTTCCACTAGTGGGCACAAACCCCACTATCTAGTGAGTACAAAGAGTGTCATCTAGCCAGGAAAATTCTAAGGACAAGAGCAAGAGGTTGGGGAAAAAATGTACATCAGTCTACAAAGCTCACTTGTCCCCACAGAGCATAATTAACATAATTTGAACCTTGTAGTCTCTCAGAGATGCTGGAGAAACAAGCCCACAAAGATACTGTTTGGGAGCTGAGAATGAAATATCCCTAGAGTCTGGCAAAAACATTTCTCTTCTGTTTCATTTTTCTCCTTTCACTTTCCTTTTCATCTTATCCGTCACTGGTAGTTGCTGGGTATTTCCAATACTGTTTGCTTTGTGTAGGCTAATAAACCAGACCGGCACCAAATTATGGCAGCCCTACCTCCTTCTCCTGCTTGACTGCTCTGGTTGGTGTGTTGGGAGACAAAGCCAAGACTCTGTTTAGGTTCCCCATTCATCTGTTCTGGGGAAGCAAGCAGGCATGCTGTGTTCTGTCTAGATTTAAATATCTCACCACTTCCCTATAGGAGACTTTTCCACAGTCTCCTTGATCTCAGTGTCAGGAAATTTTCCCTCATACCCCTATCTGCTTTTCACCCCCCCCCCCCACCATATTCTGTCTGAGTATTTTTCTGTTTCAGAATGTCACGCCATGATTCCTGGCGATAGTCTCCTCTAGTACCCTAATTAATTCTTCTCCCTCCATCATGTTTTCACTCTTTGTGTATATATATCCTACAGTCATTTCTTTCTGAGTTGTCACTTAGTTATTCTTAATCTTCCCATATAAATCCAACCCTTCAGCTCACTAAATGATTTTAAGGCTCTTCTCTGAATATTGTCCAGTTATAAAGTAATAATATTGTCCAGTTATAAAGTAATAAAGTGCCCTGAAGTGAATGCAGTATTCCAGGAGTGGCGAGAGCAAAGGTCAGTAGAGAGAGGATCTATTCTCTCCTTGATACCTGACAATCTCTCTGCTTGTGCGACCACAAATACATTGATCGTTTTTGCGCCTTATCTCATTCCACACTCGCATTTGATTTGCTGCTCATTATTGGTCCCTGAGCTCACTGTGACAGAAACTTTCAAAAGGGGAGTAATGATTTTGCCTCAATTTTATGGTGCCCAATTTGAGACATTTTAAAGCGATCTGATTTTCAGATGGTGAGTGCTCAGTACTTTCTAGTAACCAGGCCACTTCGCAGGTACTCACTCCAATTGGGCTGCCTAATTCTACCTAACTGAATCACTCAACGCTGCTGAAAATCTTGGCCAAATAGTACTGCTTCCCAGCTTTGCCCTGCGATTTCCTTTTGCTTGCTGGTTTTTCACCACCCATGACACAGTCCATGTCATGCTACCATAATGTTCGTAGATTCATTTTGGATAAAAAAATAGTGTCAAGATGCATATCTACTTCAGGCCTGTTGTTTCTGCAAAATTGGACTGAAAAAATAACGAGATCAACTTTCTTATGAGATTTCTGGACATGTAATCAAGTGAGTATGTTATGAACAACCCTTCTTACAGAATATTTTTTATTCTGGACAGCAAATGTGGCTTTGGTTTGGTTTTTGCCTGAGCTAGCTGCTTCATCTCTCATGAGAACTACGCACCTGAGGCCTGAGCATCAATTGTAACACCTGCAAGACTCCCACTAAGTATGATGGGACCTCTGTTTGTGGCAGCGACTGCAAAATGAAGTTCATGAAGGAGAGCGGCTGCTTTAATTCCTCTGCATCCCCAATCTTTTCAAAAGGATTAGAATCATTCTCTCTTTATGCAGCAGTGCCCAATGACATCCTAGTCTTTCAAAATAAAACAAAACAAAAAAAGCCAACCAGGAAATACTGCCTTGAGTCACCCTTTTGTCTTGGTGTCTTCCGAGGATTTTTGGAATTGCTTTTAAAAAAAAATTCTTGATGTGGACAAAAACAGCTGTCTAAAGAGAGTTCAGTCTCCTGAGGGCTGTCTGACTTCCGTCTAATTATTGGCTTGGTATGGGTGCGGCGGGGTGACATTTAGTGACCTGTGACATACAAGAGGTCATAGATAATCTGGTGGGCCCTCTGGCCTTAAACTTTATGATTCCATGAGAGTGTATGGAGAAGACCCCAACCGTGACAGAAAGTGTGTGGTCTTGAAACATTTCTATAGCATAAGGGTTCTATTTGACATCATAAAAATAGCGGATCTAGCAGCTCTCTTGTATTTCCTCTACAACTTCTGTCTGAGAGCAAGCTGAATTTTATCATTTGATTAAAGCAAAACATTGCATGTGGGTGCGGTGTTGCTCAATGCACAGATGTGCATGAAAAGTCAGCTATTGCTTTGGGACCTATGCAGGTTTAACATATACAAGGATTTATCACAAGGTCACATCTAGTGTTTATAGCGGGCCTTGACAAATCAATTAAAGATAGCTACCACTTACCCACTGGGGTCCAACCGCAGAAAGTAAACAGTTGTGGTGTAGAAAGTTGGAGGTGTTTTAAGAGAATTTAGGATTCCGCATCATACAAACACACTCTGGAAGTTACAGGAGATTCCCATGCAGTGCATGTTAGTTATTAAGTCAGAGTAAATGGATTTGGGTGAATCCTTTATAGTTGTATAAAGGCAGAGTTTAGTAGAGCACATAGAGATTGTGGCTCCGAAGACGATCACAGCTATACAAAGTCACAAAAATCTTTAAATGGTGAGTTACCTTTCTGAGGAGTCTTCCATGCTTAAACCGTTCACAACAATTAAAACGTTGTCATAGCACCCCGCTTTGGCCCAGATCCTCAAAGGTTTTTAGACTCCTAGCTTCCATTAATCTTAAAGGCCCATTGAAATCAAAGGTGAGTGAGCTGGTGTGAATCAAATAAGAACTGCCCCTCACCTTTACCCAAAACTTAAACTAATTTAAAAAAAAAAAAAGACTTCGGTTAACTTTATTGTCCCCCCCTTTCATATTCTTCTCCTTTCCACCTGTTGATATTTGGTCAGAAGCAGAAGAAATGAAACCCCAAGATACATGCCTCTTAACCTGTCTGAAACCAGGACATACCAGAAATCTGTGGAGAGGAAATGTTCCCATGACATTTGCAATTTGTATCCAGGGTGAGATTGGACACTTTCATGTATGTCTTCAATTAAAACCATAGGATTATTGAAAAATATTTTAAATAAAAATGACAGTAGATTGTGAAAGGTACCAGAGAATGCAGAAGAAGTATTGCCCATCCAGTCATTCAAAATAATGGATCAACCCCCCACCTGCCAGCAAATGGTGTTAATTTAAAAATCATAAGACTGTTTTAAAATGGAGGTGGTTCTTATTCACTTTCTGACTTTTGAATCTTTATGGTGCACTCGAGTCATATTTTCAAGCTTTTCACTGAAACCATGAGGGCTAGAAACCTACTTTTTAAAATAATAAGAGCTGAGATGCTCATGACATCACTGGACTCCAGGGGCTGGGATTTGGAGGAAAACCCTAAATGTCGTGTGGCTCATCAGAAAATGAAGAGAGCAGGGAATACTGTAAAACCTGGCTGCCCGTGCTTCAGGATGCTCACTCTTCATTCCCAGCCACTGCCATCCATGTCCTTGAGAGATACAGGGGCGCTCCTTGGCCCTAGCGAACAGGGGTTAACGCCAGCTCATTTTCTCCTCCACTTGCACAGTGCTCAGGCAGGGGCTGTGTACGAAGGAAGCCGTAAGGGCTCCAAGGCCAGTGCTGTCCAATGTTACAAGCACTTGTGCTGTTGTAGGCAGGGTGCTCGTGCCCAGCTGCAGACCACTTGGGAATTTTGCCGATGCCCACACTCCCCTTTTGCTTCTGGAGTGGGCTGTGCCTCACCTGATGCTGGCTGCAGACTGGGGTTGCTCATTTGTGCTCTGAATGGGGCTGAGGCTAGCCCTAGGCCTGCTCAGCAGCAGCTGCTGCCCCTCACGCCAGGGCAGGATAGCATAGTGAATGGAGGTAAGATGTCCGGGCAAACCCATTCTCTGCTGGCTGTAGAATGAGAGAGTGCTTCAGGAGCTGGTGGGGTGGGGCATTCACTATTAAATACTTATGATGATTAGGCTTTAGGAACTTAATTTAGGCTCCAGTTTTGAAACAATGTATTCAATCCCCTGAAGTATTTGTTCTGGTTAGGGGCTGGGGCCAAGGGCAGTGGAGTAGCAAAGACAGTGGGCAATCAGGGAGAGCTCTGGAGAGTGGGGAAAAGAGGAGGGTGGGGCAGGTTGGTACTGAAGATGTGGGGGGCTGTATATTTTTGTGTGTGCATGCTGGGTTTATGTGTGAATGTCCCAGTGTAACCGCTGAACGCTCGCTGGGCCAGGCCATGGCCTGTAGAGTTCAAACACTGGGAGACTGACCAAAAACATGATTTGTTTTTGAAAAATGTCAGGATTGGCAGGGGAGGGGAGTTCTCTGCTGATGAGTGATTTTTTTTCTGGCCCTTGGTGTTGGTGACTCAGGCTGTAGAACTGGGTGAGCTATCTGGGCTCTGTGCACACACTGTGACTGTTCCCTACTTGGCTGTCTTAGTATATACCTAGCCCTTGAGGAAAGGACCTAGATGGACTGCAGCTGCCTGGTTGTTTTTATGGTGGGTCCTTCACTAGCCAACAGTTGTAATTTATAAATGAATGTATATCACCTGGGCAGGGGGTGTGTTGGCCCTGTTTTGCAGTTGGAATCTCACGGGCTTGTCCTGAGCAGATGGATTTGCAGAACTAGGCAATGGATCAGTTACCCCAGCACATTAGATGTGGAGAGCAGGATGTGTCCGGCCATGAGAGATGATGGTGACTGGCTGGTGAGTCTTGCCCACATGCTCAGGGTTTAACTGATCGCCATATTTGGGGTCGGGAAGGAATTTTCCTCCAGGGCAGATTGGCAAAGGCTCTGGAGGTTTTCTGCTTCCTCTGTAGCATGAGGCACAGCTCACTTACTGGTGGATTCTTTGTACCTTGAAGTCTTTAAACCATGATTTGAGGACTTGAATCACTCAGTCATTGGTTAGAGATTTGTTGCAGGAGTGGGTGGGTGAGGTTTTGTGGCCTGCACTGTGCAGGAGGTTAGAGTAGGTGATTGTATTGGTCCTTTCTGACCTTGGAGTCTATGAGAGAAGAGTCCTAGGAAAGCTTTAGCATGAAAGTGGGGGGATCTTGCCCCTTTCCCCCCCCCCCCCCCCCCCCCCCCCCCCCCCGGAGAACTCGGCTGCTGTGAGCGGCCTTCACTTTATAGTTGGCTGAGGCAAGCCTTGTACCTGGATTCTGGCTTGGGAAGTCCAGTTGGAGCTGACAGTCCCTTAAAGTGATAGTAAATTTTTTATTTTTAAAAAATGTATTTTTATGTTTACATTAGGAAAGCATGCCACAAAGGGGTTTGCACTTCCCACTGGTTTGTGGAATTCTCTCCTGCTCTTACTGGTCTGTCTCTCGAGGGACCTGGTTCGCTGTATGCTGCATTACAGGTGTTCTCTATAAAAGACATGTATGTAAATAGTGATGGTGCCCATCAAAGGTGTGCGGCGTTGTACCTGGGATTTGTGGGACCAATAAAGCACCTTGCTAAATGGCTGCTGTGTGTAACTTTCAACATCCAGTGCTTCGTGTCATCATTTTCATCATTGCAAGGGGGATAGGTACTGTTTCTGTTCTGTGTTGTATATTACAATGGGCAACATCCCCTACAACAAACCTTTCAAGACCCCTGCAGGTGTACCTCATCCAGTGCACAAGATTCTGCCCCCCCCCCCCCCCAACAGCTGTGTGGTGAAACCAGGCAGTCATTACACTCTTGAATGAGCTCACAGGAAAATAGTAAGAGACAAAAACACCCTGTCATCATCCCTGGGTGAACACTTTCACAAGCAATCACTGTATATCTGTCCTATCAATCCTCATCCTCAAAGGAAACCTGCACTTTCAAAAGGATGTTAATTTCAAACTATGGTGGAAATTAAGACTCAGGGACTGAAAAGAGATCCTGAATTTATGGTTTATTACAACAACCTGTAACTCTACGAACCCCCTCTTTTTGTCCTGTGACTGCAGAGGCTTACCAGGCCACTCTACCTTGAATGGTCTTTTAAAATAGTGTTCACTGTTACGCTAAACAGTCCATTCCACCTTGCATTTAACTGTGACACTCGGAGTCCTGTTCCCAGACCTGAAGAAGAGCTCGGTGGCTTGAAAGCTTATGTCTCTAACCAATGGAAGCTGGTCCAATAAAAGATATTACCTTGTCCAGCTTGTCATTTTGATATAGTAACATTTGATTTTGCCCTAGGGTGCGAGGTGCAGAACAGCAAAGAATAAAGCCTGAGTGCCCCCCCTCCCTTATACTTGTCTTGAATTACTCACGCATATGTAGAAAGAAGTAGTGCTTTAAGTTTCAAAAAATGTGGAATACATCCATTTTTGTGTTTTATCGGACTTGATGTGCAAATTGCACAGTGAACCCGCTCAAGATACCACTGTGAATAGAAACTTCATTGTACCTCTTTGCAGCTCCTTCGTCAACAGGCAACACAGATGTTTAACCCACCTCACACTTGAAAAAGAATAGGTTAGTGTAAATTAAATGGATTAATAGTTATAAAGAGAAGAAAATTGATTAAGAAATCATGCTGGGTACGCTTTGGAGGGCCATGATATCCAACCTTTTTCGTTTGCAGACCTTGGAAGGCCAAGACCCCAATCCACAGGGCAGTGGTTTCAACCTTTTTCATTTGCAGACCCCCCAGTATTTCAAGTGGAGCTTAGGGAAATTTTGGACATAGTCTGCAGATCCCTGAGGTCCACGGACCAGATGCCATAGGGCATCTGAACTTTCATTTAGCCTGTAGGTTAAACTTATCACGGACTTAGCTCTGAGACAAATGGAGTGACATCAGCAACGAGTTTGGTCCTGTGAGATGAGACTTTTTCATGATGGAGCTTAGGGTCCTGCTCAGAGCCAAGAAGTACAGAGATAGCAGAATTCCTTGGAAGAAGTTGACTTTTTGGCCTTGTTGTGAGATGCATGCAGGTTCCAGCTGGTTCTTATTTTATCCAAACCAGTTTCCTTATTGATAGGAACAAATCTCAAAATAAGGTTCAGTTGCTCTCATCTATCATTTTCTATGGAATATTGAATTTCATGCATTCTGTGTAGCAAAATGTCCCCTGCTTATTCCCAGTATTTGTCTCTGCAGCCTGTTTCTTATGGACATACATTCTGTGGATGACTAGAGCTTTATCTAAAAAACATTGTCATACTTCAAGGGTCAACTCTGCCCAGTCTGCACACAATTAATTTGCTATGAATGTCACCATATGTTGTTTCCCAACATAATCTTTTGAAAGGTTAATCATAAAATGAAAGAATGTGCCCTGGCTTGTGACACAATGTCTGACAAATATTTTCACCAGACCACCACTAAAGAAACACAGGTGTTGTCTTGCTCTTAATGGATAATGTTGTATCTTTGGAGAAACAAAGATAGATTGAGAGCTTAACCCCACTGGCTTCTTGGCTTTTTTTCCCCTTCTTAATATTAAACGTCTTCTTGTTCTGTCATTGCTCACCCAGAATTCCCTGGAGGAGATCATATTTCAGAAGACTGAAATACTCTGGGCTTGGTTTTGAAAAATGCATGAAATACATTATCATCTTTCATGATGCAATAGGTTTTGTCAGAGGGAATTCAAGATGATGGTCAGAGTTGTATTGGAAGCTCCATATTTATGGAACAAGCTTTAAACTGCCTTGGACCTTGTAATAAACAGTTTAAGGAATAAAAAAATAAAAATATCAGTGAAATGTGTTTACAAATTGATGGGCTTAATTCTGCAGCCTTTATTTCTTGTTTTTGTTTGAACTCAAGTCAGGAAAAAACAAAACAAAACCTTTTTTCTATTTTTGTTTGAGAGTCAAATCGCCTACATGTATCTGCCTCTAATATGTGGTGACTTTAAAAAAAAAAAAAAAAAAAAAAAAAGTGCCGTTTTTTCTTAGCGTTTCCTCCTTCAGTCTTGGATCTTGCAATTAATAAATGTTTTGCTTCTTGGGAAAGTGCTGTGTGCGGAAATAAGTGCTTCATTGACATCTAGGAAGCCTTTTGAGGCCTGATTTTGGCTTTGGATATAGCGTCTACAGAATTTTGTCGTATTTCTGTGCGTTGTTAATGGTTTGTTTCGCCCTAGATGTCACTGCATTTCAGGGGCTGGCATGGTTCCTGTGTATACAACCTGCTGGCGTTTGTAAGTTCAGGCAACCCCGTTAATAAGTTTCTTGCACTATTATAAACAAGGAGTCCTGTGGCACTTTTAAAGACTAACAAATTTATTTATTGTATGAGCTTTCGTTGGAGAAAATCCCACTTTGTTAGATGCTTTGAAGATGGGGAACTTTCCCTGCATTTAATTTCCCTCCACTCTGTAACTTCCCATCATCAAAGCATCTGAAAAATTGGGATTTTCTTCCATGAAAGCTCATGCGATAAATAAAATTTGTTAGTCTTTAAAAGTGCCACGGGACCCCTTGTTTGTTTTGCTGACCTAGACTAACACAGCTGCCCCTTTGGAACTTGACTATTATATTATGTTACAAAGATGAAAGCTCCCATCATGTTAGATAGTGAGAATTACTGAATAATCTCAATTTCCTCTGTTGTCAGTGTGAGTGGAGAGCACTTAGTATTTTGAAGGCTGGCCCCATGGACTATACCTTGGAGGGCAAATATGATGGACAAGACTTCTTATCTTAGCTACCCTGCATAAAGATATACAAATCTTCCTGTAGGAGGCTGTGTTGCTTGAGGCTCTTCTGATAGCGAAGTAAAACAGAGACCTGATCAATTAAGGATGCTAAACATCTCATGGTGTTCTCTGTAAGAACAAGAGTTTTAAGCCCCAGTGTTCTGGAGAAATGTCAACATGCACAAGAGGAGTTTAGACTGGAATATTGAATGAGTTTCCTTTTGGGGCTTTTTTGTTTGCATTAATAAAGAGGCCTGATGAAAATTTGGCCTTCACTATTTTGTCTTTATTGCAAAAACTGGAGTATGCAGTGTATATAGCATGTGTAAGTAACATATATTTTATACAGAAAAAATGTGGAATAAAAGTTTTATTGATATGTTTGGATAGTTCTGTTACTCCCAGTGACAAAGCATAAATGTGTTAGGCAGGTTACAGCAAGCAAGCACCGATGACATCTTTACACTCCCTCATCTTGTAATCTGCTAATCACGTGATTTATGCAATATATTTTACACATTTTATTTTAAAAAAACTCTGTTGTGGCTATTTAAAATCTGTTCATTTGATTAAAGGAACTGGACTATTTACGACGCACGAGTCCAACTTTATAGTGCTCAGAGGGAGATAAGTGATAACTAATATATTTTTATAAAAGAGACATATTGGCCCTTAAACTTGTCCCTAAGCTAGGACTGAATATCTACCTTCTTGGGTTTTGAGCCAACATACTTCTGGGGAAATTCCACATGTGAGTGAAAAGAAAGAAACTTCTCTCTCCTCTTCCTCCCTCCCCGGTGGAAACTCTTTCAAGATATTCAGGGGTAAGGATGTTAGGGCAAAGTGTGGGTGAGGTGATCAAAAGCCACCATATACAGTATCACTACCACCCGAGTGTGTAAAACATTCTGTCTATATGTCACTGAAAACAACTCTGCTGCAGTTAATCAGCAAATCTAGAAACTTCCTTAATAGACTCTGGTTCTGATGTTTGTGCTAAAAAATATGACCCCAAAATAGAAATGTTCTTTTATTTACTGAATTGGATCCTATGCTCATTGCACCTGTTAAATTACCTGTTTTGCATCTGGATCAGCAACACACAAACAGCTGGGTGTCCTGAATTTGGAACACAGCCTCTTCATGTTACATATGGCAGCCAGCCCATGAAAGTATTTGTCCACTGATATAAGGCAATCTGAGTAGTGGTGTGACACTGTCCTCTGTTATGCCCAGCACTTACCCATGTTGGAGCCCTAAAGGAGTCAGTTCTGATCTCTCTAGTTACCATTAGTATAGGGTCTCAGTTCACTTGTATGGAGCATTTTCCTTGCCTCTCAAGGGGCAGCAGTATTGGCTAGCAGTGAGACCATCTTTTGGATTGTTACACACTTTCTGCCTAATGGGCCCCGCTGCTGCCCCTGGAATCTTCTTTGGCAGCCGTGAGGTCTAGTCTGTGCTTAGTCAGTCCTCACTTGAAGCGACAGAGAAAGGAACCCAGGGGTGGTGATGTCTGTGATGTGACTAGTAAAGTCTAGGAATAGGATCGACACCACTAACTCCTTCACATAGTCACTGAGCAGTCCTCCACTGATGAATTTCTGGTACTGCAGAGCGGAGCTGAATCAAAGACCTAGAATCGGAAGGGTTCAAACATTTCATTGCCTGGCTTAGGAGACGCCATTTTTTAAATAAACTGAAGGGTTTAACCCTAGATGTCAAGTAATTTGTAAACCTGAAAGTGGGATTTGGAAATAGTCCCAGCATTGGTTCGCTGTCTGTGGAGTAGCGTCACACCATTTTGGAGCCTAGAAGTTCTTTTTTTTTCTGTTATAATTAAGAAATACAGGTTTGAAGCAAGATGGCATACTACATATCAGTGAAACACATTTATATGGATTGGATTATTGAACTTCTGAAATTGTAGCCCTAGCCAAAATGTGAAATCTTGATCAGTGCCTTGACTAAAGGCTTTAGGTAGGTAAAAGGGCAAAGGTATTCCCCTCTGCACTCTTGCTTTTTAGCATTTGCAGCGAATGGAAGGTTTAGTGAAATACATCGTTTGGTTCCCTGTGGCATACAGTACGCCTTACAGTCTTATTTCATAGGCAGTCTACTTGCTTGTTGCAGATGCTCACCGTTGGAAACTCCTTGAATAGCAATTCTGGTATTTGAAAAGCATAAAGAGTTGTCTGAATTGGAGGAGATGTCACTGATATTTCAGATTTCTGGGTCTGCCGTTCTCCACTTCTGAGCTTCTCTATTTCTTACTGATGGCTGGAGTCAGAATCGATTTTTGATTCCTATTTGCCATAGACTACAATCCCAATTAATCAACATTCTTGGTCGTCCTTCATCACTGTAACCCGCTTGAGCCCCTCTGCTAAAAGAAAATTCTGTCAACTCTCTATGTAAACTGAGCCATCACTGCTGTGAATAGCACTGGAATTTTATTTATTAAGTAAAGGCTCTTGGATTTCGAGCCTTTGCTTTGGAATGGCAGGAGTGAAATATGACCTCCCAGGGCTGGTCTCCAGAGAATGGAAGCTTGTAGCAGAGCAGGTAGTGGGGGGTCAGAGGTCAATCTCATGAGCTAGGTGGCCGAACCACAGCTGCATATTGAAGGCATACTTTAAAAAACTAAGGAGGATCTTCATGGGGCTTAGCAGAAAGTCCTCTGTGCCAATGGAGAAACATGTGCTGAAGGAATTATATGGAACATACAATCCCAGTTGCTTTCCTCTTGTCATCACTACAGGATACCTTGATCCTTATTCCACAGTTATATTTTTGCCTCCAGTCCTGTTTCCTTGGCTTGGAATTAGTGTGAGATAATGATTTTTATCGACAGTGAAAAACACACTAATGTATTTCCACTTAGAATTGAAAACAAATTGATACGTGCAGTGGTCAAGACCCAACTGAAGACTGTTTGTGTGAAAAAGGATTTGACCTGCTATGTTGAAATTGGTCTTTTAAAAAAAAAAAAAGGAAAAGGAAAAAAAAAAAGGCAACCCTACAATAAAGCATGGCAAAACTGCAACTCTGATTTCTTTTTAAAAAAAAATGACATTGCAAATTGCTATTTGCAGGCAAATATCTTGAAAGCTTAATGCCTATAAAACTCCACATGGATTGAAAGAGTCTAACTTACACTATGCTCATTGTTAGAGCAGAGCCTTTGTATTTTCTTCTCTTTTTGCATTCCTTGGACCAATTCTCCTGCTATGACAGTGGTAATTAATAAAAATGCATTTTATGTTTCTCTTAAAATTGGGAATTCTGGAAAGAAAAATCCAAACCAGTTAATGCACCAAACTAAACACCATCCAGAGATTTTGGGTTTTTTTTTCTCTGTTTAACAGCATGGCCATAGAAAACAAGCAATCTGGGGAGCATTAGCACCCCTAGAATTTAGGGATTGCGTTAAAAAGTAAAGAAAACATTGAGTTTGAAACAGAAGCTCATTTATCTCACTTCATTAAAAGTGGAAAAATTTAGTCATTGTACAAAACTATTCTTTAAAATCCTATTCAGCAGCTTCACTTGTTGGGATTTTTAACTTTAGCTCCCCCAAATAAATGCTGCAGTACCTGTATGTGTGATACTTACTGGTGTGCTCCAGAAATAGCTACACAAGCTACATTATTGCCAGCAGAGATTGTGAAGAGTAATCTACGTTACACGCATCAGAAGTTACATATTACAAAGATTATTCTTTTACTTTTGAACTAATTTTCCTTCCTGTATCTGTCTTGGTAAGAACACAGGGTATACAAACTACTGATGGAGGCAAAATATAAAATGAGATGCAACACTGATCATTTCGTGCAGTAATTTTCATGTCCAGTGGTTAGCACATCTGATAAAATGACAGCCTCATCTCATGACCAATGTCCAGCTTTTTATTTCTATTATGAATATGGATTGAATACACTGTCAAACCTGGTTCTGTTTTAACTTAAAATTGACTAAATATCTAGTTGTTCCAAATGAATAATAATTTATTCATCAGAACGTTAATGGAGACATTCTGACTTTTAGTACGGGTCCCATTTTTAAATCGACTTGTATAAAGACTTGTCTATATTTGCGTGCATAGTTATTGGCATTGCATGTGCAAGTGAGGGACATATGTGAAAGAGCTGTTTAGTTGCCTATCTAGCCATCTGATTTGTGCAAATGTAATAGTAAATGCTTGTGCAAACAGGTGCAATATAGCATTCCCGTTCTCTGCATGTTAGACCTTTGGCTTTCCTCTAAGTTATTCTGCTAGAAAGGGTGATGTATGTTCTTCTGACACCAGCTTTCGTTCATAAAAAGAGCAATTTTTCAGAAATATCTTTATAAAAATGTTTCAGGCCCTCTCAAAGCATGTATTTTATAGGATTTACTCTTGTGTATTAAAACAAACAAAATAAATGTTGTTAGTCTTTGAAAGTGCCACCGGACTCCTTGTTTGTTTTGCTGAAGTAGACTAACATGGCTCTCCTTTTGGATCGGGTGTATTAGATGGTATACAATCTGACAGCATTTTGCCTACTGTAACTTTGAAGAAAATAGATTTCTCTGAAGAACCACACCTTCATCCAGTAAAGGTTTATTGTCTGTTTTATGCAGTACAATAAACACTGGAAAACCCTTTGAGGTGGATATTTAGCAAAACTTTCTTTGTGTCTCTGGGAGAATTTTCAGTCTGCGCCAGCACTATATTTGGGTTGTGTCTCTGATGTAAATAGAGCTACTCTATAATATGTGAATACTGGATGTTGGGAAGTTTACGTATGAATATGGGGGGTTACCTTAACAGGAAACTTACAGAAAAGCAAGCAGGATGGAAACAGTGGCTCCTAATAAGCCACCTGTAATAAAAAATGGAGAGTAGTTGTGAGACAGAGACTCTAAGACATTTGGCTTGACCTCTTGTTGAGCCTACAGAAGTGGTTGGAACAAGCAGGGCCAAGGCTTGGGAATAGAAAAGAGTGAAGAACTCCAGCTGCATTATAAGAGACTCATTCTTCAGCTGTATGGGGAAACTAGACTGACCCAGGCCATCACTGGGGCATCTGAAGAAGCTAGACCTATTTAAGAGACAAACATGTAGACTCTTGGTTGCTTTTTCTCAAAATTCTTTGCTCCTACTGCTAAAGCTAAATAATGTGTCAGTTCAAGAAAGCTATCTTCTCACTCTGTTCACCACTGGTCACAGACGCCTAAAGAGAACCGCTGACTCAGCACTTCTCTGGCCCTGGTGGATAAAGGGATACTGTAGCCCAGAGCTTGGTCTAGGAGTGGGAAAATTGCATGATTTTCAAAAGAGGAAAGACATAAGGACTGACTTTTAAAGGGTGCACTCAGAGACCAGGAAAGGGCAGTAATAGCAATTGATTTTCCTAACCAGAAACCATGTAATGTTTCTCTCAGAGCCTGGGCTTGCTTGTCTAGCCATGTTAATCCAGTGGATTATTGTGACGTAGTATCTGTTGATACCTCATGTTTAATCTTGGGGATTTTTCATTTCACTGTGAAGAAGATGGAATGTTTTTAAATTTTACCTTCAATTGGCTAATGTAAAGGGGCCAAATTTAGACAAAGTTCTAAATCCGTCACCATTGACTCAAGGACCCCCACCCCATTCCTCTTGTTCCTATTGTTAATGGAGTGCATCACGAAGCAGCCATATGACTTTACTGACTTACTCTTCCAAGTCTGTCCCTTACTTAGGCCGAGATTCATCAAGTTAGTTGATCCTAATATTGATAAATTGTATAGTCAGTTGCTTGACCCCACTTTGGTTCATTATTTTGGTATGAAATATACTTCAGACCAAATAACCAGTGTCAGCCAGGTTTATTAATTTGATACAGGAGTCTGGTTCTACACAATGCCAGTCTCCAAACAGCCGTACCATACAGCAATGTTACATTCACCTTACATAGAAAGCGCGCTTCTCACATTACTTGTTTCAGTTAGCATTATTCATATTATTTAACAAGTCACTAAAATGCAGCCAATCAGTTTGTTCCAGTTCCCAACTTGTTGTTCTGTTCCTTCCTTATCTTTGTTTTGGATAGTAACATTCCAGGTACTGGTCCATGAATGTACTTCCCTTTCTTGCATTGAGACATAGAGCGAATGTATCTTCATTTTGACAAGTTTCCTATTGGCTTGTGCCAAATGCTTTCTTCAGCAAATTCAAGGTGTTATGGGATATTTAGCATAAGTGAGCAGGGCTATGAGATAGGCCAGTTTCAATTATATTACTGTTACGATATCTGTGTTTAATGTTCTTGGTGCTCAGTGTGTGTGTATGTGTATATAGGCCAATTTGCTCACCTGAGCCCAGCTTGAGAACTGTGTTGCATCTGAAAAATTCAGGAGAGCAAAGTGAAGGAGAAATGTTCCTCCTCTTTTCCACCCTACTTCCAAAGTCCATGAAGGGGAGCTGGATCCCCTCTGCCGCTGCAGCTCTGACCTTACTGCCCTGGAGCCTGCTCATTCTCCTCATATAGGGACTGTATCTGAGCAGTCGCTAAAGAGTACAGTCCCCTCATGGGGACTATATATCTCAATGACTGAATCCCCAACGGCTTGTCTAATCAGGAAATGCTGCTGGCAATTCAGACAACAACTTCACTGTTTCACAGTTTAGGCCTGAAAATAAATCTTCAGAAATTGACTTTGGCTCCCTACATAATGTATACTTTTTATAGTAGTGTTTCTGGATTGAGTGATGGGCAGGGCTTATTTCCTGCCTGACAGGTTCCTTACCATAAAAAACTTTATCTAAAGAATGCAGCTGAATCCTCAAGTTCCAGCAAGGACACGTCTGCAACTTCTGTGAAGTACAGCAGCTTGTGTTTTTGTAACACAAAATGCCAGATTACATCTTTGATGTCTCCAGAGGTGGCTCCAGACGGTTTATGTACCCAACAAAAACATTCTGAAAAACACAGGTATCTGTACCCAGCCTGGTCCTATAGTCACTCACCTGGTGGAAGGGTCCTTCCAAGATTTGTACCGCAATCCCATTCATCCAGAATCCCACTATAGTCAAGATAACATCAGACGCTTTCCTCTTGGGATGAATATTTAGGTCATCACATAGCCCAAGGCACATGGTCACAACAAAAACAGTGCCTGTACATCAATCTCCTGGAGTTAAGTGGTCAGAAATGCTTGCTCCCACTTTATACCCAAGACGAAAACAAGTCAAGATCATGACAGACAGTGTAACTTTTATATAGTATATCAACCATGAGGGAGCAGCATGTTACTCCTTGCTCTGCACTGAAGAGGTAAAGCTGTGGAATTGGAGCATAGCAAACCAGAGAGTCATTTTGGCTTCTTACCTCCCAGGTATGTAAAACACCATGGCAGACCACTTTAGCAGACATTTCCCTCTAAATAATGAACAAGAACTGGACTCTCAAGTCCAACAAAATGTCCATTGTCTGGGATTTCCAGAGGTTGACCTTTTCACCACTGCAACCTACATGGAGTGCAGAAAATTCCGTTTGCGAGAAGGACATAATCTCCAATCTCTAGGAGACACCCTTCTCATTACATAGAAAAAGGGGTCTTTTTTATGTGTATCCACCAACTCACATGGTCATTTTGTTTGCACCAACTTGACCAAAACACATTTGGTTTCTTTACCTCTCACCCTCAATGGTGGCTCCTGATCAATTCTCAACTGTTGTCTCTGAATGTGGCTCAAACACTTCATCGCAATCAGAAAGTACTGCATCTCTAAGCATTGTTCCTCGCTAGGTCTTTTTTCTGAGTTTTACATTAAATGACTTCATTCATTCACTTGCCAGTTTTCATCCCTGTGCTGCATCAATCCATTCAGGGAGCCATTCCCATACACTAGACATTAAGGGGGCATTAGCCTTTTGCTTGGACAGAACCAGACCCTTCAGAATGTCCCATAGGCATTGTTTCTATTGCAGATTGGTATCGGGGATCTACTCTCTCCACGCAAAACAAACAAGGAGCCAGGTGGCACTTTTAAAGACTAATAAATTTATTTATCCCATGAGCTTTTGTAGGAGAAAATCCTACTTCGTCAGATGCTTTGAAGTCTGACGAAGTGGGATTTTCTCCCACGAAAGCTAATGCGATAAATAAATTCGTTAGTCCTTAAAAGTGCCACCAGACTCCTTGTTTATTTTGCTGACCTAGATGAACACGGCTCCCCCTTTGGAACTTCGCTCAACCCAGAGACATTATCTAAATCCCTAGGGTCTCTGGATATGCTGTTATGCTTTGGCTGATGCTCAACCTTCCCAACGAGTGACTACATGTTCTATTAGATCATAGCCACAAACCTAGTCAAGGACATTCCTGTTGCTGAGATCTGCAAAGCTGTACTGTAGGCTTTGATGCGTACTTCTTACAGCCTTGGTTCATGTTGCTAAGATCAGGTGCTGCAGTAGGCAACGTAGTTCTGACTTCAGTGCTGAACTCTGTTCCATATCTCCCACTTCTTTAAAGGGATATCTGCTAGGGTATCGCCTGAAATGGAGCCACAGGGCATTTGACGTGTTGGAGCAACAGAGCCTGCCAGGCACAATGAGACCCAAAGTGCTCATTCAGCTCATAGACTAACTCCCCCAAGTGGAACAATTTGGTACAATGTGATTTAGCCAAAGGAAAACTAGGAGGGCAGTTAAGATGAAATGACTTGACTTTGTCGTTCATCTAAAAATCCAACAATGTAGGAAGTTGCCAGGTGTAAGGCCTGTGTGTCAATTTATTTCTTCCTGGTGGGGCTGCATTTTTTGTAATCTTATGACATCCCAGATTACTCTGCTTTGAAAAGTTTTTGGGTGTTCTAAGTACAAGCATCTGACACTAGGAGCCAAAACACAGACATAATTCTTTATTTAGGTTAATTGGCGAGTTCATGTGGATGAGAATCTTGATGTCGCTTGGCTCTCTTGCTCTTTGTTCCTCAGAAGTTTTCATAATTACTGAAAATACAGACAGAGGCTGCTACAGTGTGTTCCCTTCAATACGTGGAACTTTGAATAGCTTCCCTCTAGTCTTAACAATGCTCAGTTTCTTGGCTGTGCTATCTCTGAACGCTCTAATGTTACCTATTGTATTTACTGTACGTAAAGGGAATCTGAACTTTGGCCACAGCTCTGGTGTGGCTCAGAGGGTCTGTATTCTCTATGGACTGCAGGCCCATTGGGTGGCTGTAGTGTGTTCCATTCTGTCTACAGGGGCAGATCCTCAACTGGTGTAAATTACAATCATTCCACTGTCTTCAGTTTACACCAGCAGAGGATTTTCCCCAAAGTTGGTGCAACCCTTGGGCAACTGAGCAGTGTTTGGGGCCCTTGGCTGGATATTTGTCAGAATTATGGAGCCGAAGTTAGGGATGGATGGGAAAATGAAACTCAGGTGTTCTCAGAAGTGATTGGCTCAGACAAAAATAAAAGGCCTTTTAAAAAGTACGGCCTTAGCAATTACAGTATTTTATATTAGTATTCTTACTGTTAGGAAAAAACCTAATGAACAGATAGTAAGGTAATTAATATAATTAAAAAATGAAAATGCATGAAAAATCATGCCAAGATTCCTGCTGATGTGTACAGAATTGTAACACATTTGTGGCCATCTGTTACTTCATCGTCTCCATGGCTATGTCTACACTTGTAATTTTAAGTCGACTTTAACTAAGTTGACTTTAAGTCGACTTAGTTAAGTCGACTTAGTGCATCTACGCTTAAAATTAAAGTCGACTTGAAGGGGAACTTACAAAGTCGACCTAGAGCATTCACACTGGACGCCTAGGTCGACTTCTAGGGGCTTAGGGAGACCTAGGGCAGGTCCACGGGGGAAGGGGGACACCCCTTGCCCAATGCCAGGGGGCTCAGCCTTTGCCCCATTGTACATAGGTACAATGGGGCAAAGAGGGTCAGGGACCCTGGCAGGGCAAAGGGGCAGGGTGGGCAGGGCTCTGCCCTGCCCTATGGGGGGCATGTCAGGCTCCCCCGTACCCCCCCCAACAGGGAGGGCATTGGTGTAGCCCTGGGGTAGATCTAAGTCGACTTAGGACTACCCCACATCTACACTGGCTTAAGTCAACTCTAGGAAGTCGACTTAAGCACTAAGTCGAATTTAAAGGAGGTTTAATTAAGTTGACTTTATTTTCCTTAAGTTGACTTAAGCAAGCTGCTTAAGTCGACTTAAGAAAACTGTAGTGTAGACGCAGGGTAAATTAAGTTGACTTAAGCAAGCTTAAATTGACTTAATTTACAAGTGTAGATGCAGCCCATGTTACTTCATGCCATGGTGATGTGGCTATTTCTCCTGAGAGAAGGTTTAGAACTTGGATCCTTCCCTTTTGAAAGCACAGGTGACTGCTACTTGAGTTAAATGAAAATCTCCCTTAGCTATGAGCAGTATAAGGCCGATCTCATATGGGTGACCATTTCTTATTCCATCCATTATATGGCAGTGAGTCGCTCACCTGCTGGTTCATTACACTATGTTAAATACCTGGTTCTTGCTCAGCACTCTTTAACCATAGCTCTAAAGGCACTTTATAAAGCAGCTCAGTGTCCTTATCTCCATTTTCCAGATGGAAAAGACAGAGGGCTGCAGATAAATGTCTGTGTTTCCGGATAATTAACATGCCTGTCACGTGGGTATTTGCGCACACTCGAACAGACCCAAATGGTACCAAATCAAAATACTAGCATTTTTCACTGACTTGGCGCAATGCAGTAGAGATCCAGGTACAGAAAATGGATCTTTATACAAAGAAAAGATAGATGGTCTCATACTCAGAGGAAAAACTGCACTGATGTTATGTGCTTTAAGAATTGGGAAAGTGTTGCATTTAAAAAAAAAAAAAAAGATGAATTCCTGAATCCTATTAGAAGTGCAGGAATCCTGAGTAGGAATTGTACAGAACACTCAACTCTCCACCTCCCTGGCTTTTTTCAGTCAGTGTCGCTAGGGCAGGCTATTGCTGCACTGCAGCTAAGGCTGAGTATATATAACCCAGCTGTCTTTGCCATGGGATACTGAAATCCAACGTCTGTGCGTCCACAATTACGTTGTGTATATTTCTCCTGTTTGTGGGCTAAGTTTCACGGCAGAGGACATATTCCTTACAATTTGAAAATACAATGCCTATAAGAGAAACCGTAAGGGCATGCAATCAGCTGGCCAAATTCAGACCTAGTAAACAAGTGCAACTCCATTAACTTCAACAGATGTTATGATTTTGCCACTTATCAGTTTGGCCCAGTTTCTCTCTCTTAGTCTAGTGGATGCCCCCCAAAACTCCCGTGCTGTATTAATGAAATTTTACCTCTCCAGTGACTGAGCTGCAGGTTGCGACCAGTCTATAACCCTTCTAGTTGACAGGTCTGTCCAAAATCTGAATTGACACCAGCTCTCCAGGTATAATGATAGTTTCTACTATGCTGGATTGTGCAGCCTTTTTTAATTTATTTAATAAACAGTGGCAGCTGTTACCTCTTCTTTGATCGCCTATTTGGAAATGAGAAATTAGTTGTTCTCCCACTGTCTTGCACAGATCTCAGTCTATATGGGAGGGTGACAGGCTAACAGATTTTGCTTACATCCAGGATAGAAGGCATTTTGAAACCCCTCTGTTCTTTGCGTAAGAATAGGTTTATTTATGAGACAAGGTATCCCCACAGCTTGGTAGATGATGATGTAGAGGAGGCAATTGCTCATATCATGTAATCTACATTAGATATTGGCTGAGAGAATAATAAGGGCATTCCTGAAATTCCATGGAGGGGGGGAGTGTGGCATAAACAGGAAGCCTTTCTTCAGAGGCTGTGTACTTAGCATGAGAGTTCTGAACTGGAGAGGATTCAAAGCCTGATGGGCACCTCCTTCCTGTCTCCATTGCTTTCCTAAATTACTAATTCAAAGATGCAGTAAGGGGAGGGAGTTGATTACAGAAGCATCGATTGCTGTTGGGTTGTTTTCCAGGGTATGAAATGATCTTTTGTTTTACAAACCCCAAATGGTTCATATCTTCTCTGTTGCTGGTTTAGAATGATCGGTCTCCATAGCATCTCGCTCTGGAGTTTAAAACCAATGGCAGATTGGGATGCATATGATTTTATTTTTGTTATGGCAACTCCTAGTGACCCTAATCAGGGATTGGGCCTCTGTTGTGCTAGATGCTGTATCCTACATAACAAATAGATGGTCCCTGCTCCAAAGAGCTCCCAGTCCAAAGATTTGATTCAGGAAAGCATTGCCATTCAGGACAGGAACTTTAGCTCATACTTAAACTCCTCTGAAGCCAATGGGACTAATGCATGTGCATATACTTAAACATATGCTTAAATCCACCTCTATTTGGGACAGCATTTTAAGAGCTAACTTGAATCAGGATCTCAGTAACCTCTGACAATCTAAACATTTACAATCTAAGTGTATTACAGTTGGGCATTAATTACAGTGCTAACTTTTTATTTCTTGTTCAAAAGTAAACTGACTGTTACTAAGCTCTTGTTGAAAGGAAATGAATGCTAAATGGAGCATAAAGCAGTACATGATGACTGAGGTAGCTGATGCATGGAATAAGTAGGGGTGGCAAAAAGCCATACACTTACCTGGAGCTTTGCTCTGAAGCATTGTGTGCGAGAGGGCACCAGAGCGGTGAGAGAATGTGGTAAGACCAAGACCGTTGACTTTGACCTAGGTGGTTGATAATAACACTTAATGGAAGAGAGGGAAGTACCTTATGTGATTGTCAAATATTTTCTCTTCTCCTGCATGCTTGATACTCCCCTTTAAAAATTAAATGATTTAAATCTAACTGGCATTTTGAGAATTATTAATTGCTTTTCGAAGGTGTTTTTGGTCTGAAGCTTTCCTGGAAAGTTCAATTATTTTTCTTACTAAATCAAAAGCTTAGCTTTTCACTGGAATTTGACTTCTTCTCCCAGCCCCCTTCAACCCTACCTTTGGTCTCTAGCACTTGTGGTCCGTGGGCAGTTGCTGATCTGTTACAGTACTCCACGCAGCCTTGTCCAGCCAGTGTGGCCTAACATTTCAGCAACATGAGCGAGGTCACCAGATCACAGAGTGGCTCACAGAGTGAGCTGTTCCCACATAAGATGTTGAATTTTTTCTCCTTCTTGGACTGGCAAATTTTGGCAGCAGTTGACAGGAGACATGCAAGTTACGTAGAGTATGCATCCCCTGTCGACTCCCTAACTTCTTCTTACCACAGTGTCCCCACTACTTTGAGCCGACTGGAAATGCCCTCCAGTCGAAGCAGCATTACTCTTTTCTTCGTGGACGGGGTTAACACCGTTGACTTCTGGATCGATTGAATAAGTCCCCATTGCCACTCAATTGATATCACAGAATTGATTGGGCACCGCCAACAGTTCTGCCATCAATGTAAACATACCCCCAGCGACTTTTCACACTGGGGACAGGATGGTGCTGCAGAGAGTCACCCCATAACAGATGTTATAGCCTACTGTGTACAGAGATGCCTTTTGTAGACAATGTATATTTGTTATCGTATTGCTATTGTATTGTATTGCTATTGTAACTGCTTTATTCTTACCTCTAGTTTTCATGGAAGCATGATCATTCAATATTCATTATAAGTTAACTGCAGCACCATTCTGTCCAAGTACAGTGCAAACCACAGCATAAATGTTTGGTTACGGTTATAGAGCCTCTTGCATTTGTAACCTCTGTGAGCCTTGCCATATGGATTCATGATATGTCTAAGAAATATTGCCACAAAAAGTGGGTAGGCTTTCTTGAACCCATTGCAAAGCCAAATGTTTAAATACCAGCTTTCTCTATAGCACATGGAAATTTGGTCCCTCATATGTCGTCTTAAACATTTCTCAACTTGTGCAAAGGGTTCATGCCAAAGCTGCACCTAATTATTATGCAGGGAATAGTATGGTGAGAATATGCTTGAGTTTGGGACTTCTCTGGCCTGTATAATTGAGCCTTGGTGTTTAACCAGAATGATTTTCCTTGTAGTAAAAGGAAAAGGGTACTTTCCAAATTCTATGTAGAGGAGGAGAGGTTTAGGATTCAAATATCTTTGAACAGTGGCCAATATTTGGCCTAACAGCAAGGGCACAAGAAAATGTATGGGCTTTAGGTAGCTTTATGATCTAACCTGAACCTAAATCCTGGATCCAAAGACCCCTGAATTTTGGGAGAGCTCTGATCTGGATCTGAATGTGTTGCTGGCCTTAATCTAAATATAATGGGTTTGTGTCCAAACCTCACGTTTAAGACCTTGTAAAGTTTTTAGTAAGCTTGGATCATGATCTGAATATTAGACCTATTCTTTCATTTGCCAACACCAAAAAATGCTGTTATGATCCCTTCCAAAGATCAGAAGAGAGAGTGAGTGAGTGTGTACGTTCAAACTTGTGCTCTCAAACTGTCTTGGTATCAAACATCTACTGTAAGTCCACTGTCTGGGATTTTATTTTCAGGTAAAGTTTAAAAAATTGTGCTAAAGAGTTGTAGCCAGATTTCATAAAGCGAAGCCCAGGGTCACAGAGTGGTAGTCTTGCTTCTGCACACCTAGTGACTGCATGTTTAGGGTTAAAGTATTATTTGACGGGACCCGGAACCCTCCTAATCTCCGGGCCCCCTTCCCATATTGTCTGGGCCCCCTTCATGCATGTGTGGGCCCCAGCCCAGGTAGGCATTTGCAACCACTTCTCACTACCACATGCATTGGTTATCGCTCCATAAAAATATTTATAATTTTATATGGCATTTATGTCTATAGCAATTATTGTCACAAACTAGCAAACACTGCATCACACAATAAGTATTGTGATTAACAACGGTGGGGCGTAGGACCTGCCAGCAGCCAGGGCAGGGCGGAACATGCATTCCACCGGATTTTTCTATTTTTAGGGGCCCCGGAACTCTGGCCCCTCAAATTTGTGGGCCCCGGAACTGCGTTCCGGTGCATTCCCTCTTACTTTAACCCCTGGGCTTTGCGCTCACTCCTAGTGTGTCCTTTTTTGCACACCTAATTTGCCTGCCAACCTCAGATTTGGCCTGGAAAATGGGAAGGTTAGTGTCTGTATTTTTAAGTAGTTATTTTTAAGTCACGCAGATTTAATTAATTTATATATGCCACTTATTTAGAGTGTGGTTGATTGATAACTTGTCCCTACGTGCTGAAATTTTCAAAAGCACCTACATGACTTAAGAGCCGTTGAGAACCTTATCCAGAATCTTTTGCTAGTGATTAAAATGTCTGGCAATACTTTACTGGCAGTCACTGCTTGAGGATGTATATCTGCTTGCATTACATAACCCCAGATGTAGGAAACTGTAGCTGATATACAGAGTTTTCTATCTATTCTGTTTCCTGAAGTATGTGTACATTATGCTGGATGAATTTAGCCATATAAAAATCATGACGGGAAGGTTCATTGTTTAAAAATGTTTTCAAAACTTTGATCGCCCATTTATAAACTTATTCGCATGTTTACCAGTTAATACGTTTTCCTTCTTAGCTCGTGGGGATTTCTTTGTTTATGTTAACTGAGAGGCTGTTTCTACAGTGGGAAGAACTGTAACTGACTGATAATCTATTCAAATATGTGGAGTTTGCTTTTGTGATGCAATTATATGGCTTGATCCAGCACACTCTTCTTCATAAGAGTAGTTTTTTTCAGTCACGTGAGTAGTCCCCTTGATGTGAATGGGTTTGCTTACAGGGTAATGGGGCCCCAGAACTGGCCTTATAGTGATGTGAATGTGACTTATTAGCACCTGGTGCAATGATGGCTGGTTAATATATATGGCCAGATTTTAAAAAAAATATTTGGGTGCCTAAAGATGAAAATAAGCACTTAATAGGATTTTCAATCAGAGTTTGATACCTGGGCTCTTTTGAAAACCCCACTAGGCACCTATTTCCATCTTTAAGCACCTAAAAACCTGGCCCTATAGATGCTTCATTAGAATAAATAGATTTGGGAAGGTTACATGCCAGGAAACAGGTTATTTATTTTGTTTAGAGGTGTTCTGGGGATGTTTGTGCAAATATTATTTATTAAACATGATCTGACCATAGTGACGTTTGTTTCACAGGTGACAGCTGTTTTGCATCATTCTATATTTTGCCTTTCTGAAGCTGATATTTCTAGAAGAGCTGATTAGTCTCTTTCTCTCCTCCTGAGACAGTATATATAGAGATCAGACCTATCCAGTACTTCTTTCCGTTTTTCACCTGGCTTTGTGCCATGGCCTAGATGTAAAATAATGATCACAATCCTACAGAATATTCAGAAAGTGACTTGATTACTATTGCTTACAATGCTTGAATTTCTTCTCTCTACACTTAGTAGTTCTCACTACATGTTGTATATAGATCCTAAAATTTTGTTCTAACATTTTAAATGCTGTTCTGAAACATTAGATGAACAAATATAGTACATGATATAGCTTAAACCCCTTTTCTGGTCAGTATTCTGTTCTCTTCTACTATAAAATCCCAACTGCTGGGAGGACAGAGTAGATAAGGTCATCTTATCCATTACTGCTGTTTTTGAAATATAAACTAATTCATTAGGCACAATGAACTCGTAGACAGGAGCTAATTATTAAGCTAGCAGCAGCAGCAGCAAGTAATACAGTTGAAAAACAATTAGATTTGTGTTTCCATGTTGTTTATAACACTGTAAATGTATTTCAACCACAGCTAAATGTGCTCTTGAGCTTTTGAAGCTATGTGAATTATGATCTAAATATCACCAGATTAATCCAAATTTTATATTTTTCTTCTTTCCTTGACTCTTACAACTGTCCATGGTTATCTCTAATATAACATTGTGTTTGTTCATGTGTGTACGGCTGAGTATACATGGACACATTTAAGTATAGCTCAGGGAAATTGTGCTTCTGTTATGCTCTATAAGACTTGCAATTCCTGCTGCTGCTTCTTCTTTCCCCCGCCCAAACGCATAAAGAAAAAGCTAAGTTGATAATTAGGTAAAAAATGTAATAAGATCCATGTCTATAAAGCTAGCGTGGCCCAGAACTACTTTTATTTGTGTGAATTTCTGGTACAAATGTTAAAGATCATGGCCACTTACATTGGTTGCTAGGCTACCTACAGAGAATATTTGGGTTAATGACCGTTAGGCCCAAAGCCGTCTGCTCAGTCTTGCAGGCCCTGAGTGGAACAGACAAGTATGCTGGAGTTGTAGGACCATGGCTGACACCAGGGGCCACCTGCACTGCATGGTTATTAGAACATTTCAGGTCAAAGTGTTTGTGGCGTTGGAGCAAACAGACCCAATTAACAGCCCTGAAAGCCCCTCTCCAGCCATCCATCACTAACACTCCAGATAAAATTTGACATCGTTTTTTTCCTTCACAAAACTCTAATTAATGTAAATGGTTTTACTAAGGGACCGTGGCACTGCTGAAAAGGCAGAGAAGGACCCTGCTTGGTCAATCAGCTTAAATATTAGTCCATTTCCTGCCCTTGTTGCTCCTAACTTCCCATACATACTTTTAAAAAAATCTTTTATCTTAAATTTTCTCCAGCTCTTCTAATGTGTCCTGTGCGAAATTCCTTTTCAAAGAGCAGGCTGGAACCGCTTGTAAACTTAGTGTAGACAGGAACTTTTAAAGATAGAGTAAATGTTGGCTTCCTTTTTGGTAGGGGTGAATTTTACATGAAAAGGGCACATCTTCTCAGAAAACAAGAGGCAATTCTTGATAGTGATAATTAAGGAGAAATCCATAGTTACCTTTATTTTTTAAACTCTCAAATATCCTCACTAAAACATGCACTTTAGTTTCTGTGCTGTAATGGCAGCATGTATGCTACCTGGGCAAAAATTTAACACCTTGTTAACATATGAAAATCATTTACATATGACATAAGGAGATCAGCTGGAATCTTAAGTTATACCAAAGACTACATAGATGTAAAATAAACTTTGAGTTAGTGGTGTCAGCTCACTTGCAGATGTTATCCCAGCTGGGTGCACCATTTGTGAACTCTGTATGTCTGTGGATGATCACCTTTTGCCTAACCCAGAGTTCCCCACTCAGTCATAACTAAGCAGAACCACCATTGAGTTGAATGGGACTTGCCCTCGAGTAAGGGCATAGACCCTGAATTTGTAAAGATTTAGGTGTGTGCTTAACTTTAAGCATATGATTAATCCCCTTGGCTACGTCTACACTGGCAAGTTAGTTCGAATTAAGGAGGCTTAATTCGAACTAACTAAAGCCATGGCTACACTAGGCTTTAATTAGTTCGAATTAAGGACTTCCTTAATTGGAACTAGTAACTTCGAATAGGCTATTCGAAGTAAGGATTAATTCGAACTAGTTAGTTCGAATTAACCAATGTGGCCATGTTAGTTCAAACTAATTGCTTAGTTCGAACTAACCAGCCCATTGAATTCAATGGAAATTGCTAATTCGAACTAAGCAAGTGCCATGAATGGCATTTGCTTAGTTGGAACTAATTTTTTCTAGTTTGCATTAAGTTAATTCAAACTAACTAAAATTAGTTTGAATTAGTTAGTTCAAACTAACTAATTCAAACTAATTTTAGTAAGTGTAGACATAGCCCCTGAGTTTAACCTTTCAAGTGCTTGAAGCAAAGTCTTTGCAGGATCAGGGACCAGGTAAGGATTTCATGGGCCCCTTTTCCTTACTGGTCCTTTTGTCCTTTAGAGTTGCCTTCTCAAGTTGATGGGAAACTTTGTAGTCCTTATAGACTCCTGACTCAGGTAGAGTAGGCAAGTGGTGGAGGAAGATCCAGACTGCTAGAGAGCTCTGAAATAACTGGCATTTCATTAGTTCAACACCTTTTTTTAAAAAAACAGAAACGACATGTCTAGATACCAGGCTACCTTCCAGTATAGGATCACATGTCACGTCTGACCCAGCATTCTTTATAAAGCACATTTCAAGTAACCTAAATAGATGGCAACAGTCAGCAAAGATGGAGATGGCGCTGAGCATAAGCCGCATAGCAAAGGTAAGTGTTTGCTTGTCCCAGAGTCCTGTTCATATCTGGTGTGCTACCCCTGAAAACTCCCTCTTAGCTACAGCATTTCAAGAATCTGACTAAAGAGACATTAGCAGGGATTGTAAGCAGCCCACATTGTCTTTCTCTGAGGCTGGGATAATTCAGAACATACATCTGTTACCTTCTAGAGCTGTTAGGAAATGGCTGCCCCTGTCCTGTCTGTGTGCATGTTCCAAAGATCTACGTGCCTAAGTCTGGAGTTTGCAAAAGTGTGTGTCCCTTATCTGAACTTGTCAGGCAACCGTGGCGTCTACCTTTACTTCCTTTAGAGATTCTGGTTTTATTCTGATTAGGAAAGAGCACCAACATTCTGCTGTTGCTGTGATATTAGCTGTAGAAGTGGCTCCTGGGGTCTGAAAAGCCTCCTTTCACGCCATGAACATAATGTGGACCATGCCAATCTGAATATCCAAGTGGAGGGGCTGGATTTACCCTTATTAGAAAGACAGACAGTCATTTGGCTGGGGCATCAATGGGAATTGCGTTAGACTCTACAGCCAGAATGTTCATAAGGGCTCAGCACCCAAAATTGGGGAGCTCCGTTCCTCTTTGTGCACCAAAAAGTGGCCAGGTTTTCTGAATGTGTCAACTGACTAGACGTGCTGCCATCGAGTTGCTTTGTGCTGAGCACTTCTGAAAAGCTGGTCCTTATTTGGATGCCTAAATGGGGTTGAGGCCTTTTGAAAACTTGTCTGTTCAGTGGGTAGGAGGTAAAATCTCCTCTTCACCAGGAAAAGCCCATTCCCAATCCTTTTTATCTAGGAGAAGTGTGTATTTACTTGCCTCTACAGCAATATGTAATCCAAGAACCCCCTCTTTTAGTACTATGACTGCAGAGGTGCTAATGGGCCATTCTACCTTAATGGTTCCTTAGAATATGTGCTAATTACTTATGCTAAACAGTCTGTTCCATCATGTCTTAGCTGTGATGCATGGCGAGGAGCTTTGCCTGGCTGGAAAGCGTGTCTCTCTCACCAACAGACGTTCCAGAGGGTTAGCCCTGTTAGTCTATTTCTTTCAGTAAAAAAAACTAGGAGTTCTGTGGCATTTTTCAAGACTAACAAATTTATTTGTTGCATAAGCTTTTGTGTGGACAACCCCACTTTGTCAGATGAAAGAAGTTGGTTCAATGAAAGATACAATCTCACCCACTTTGTCTCTCTCTCTAATACCCTGGAACAGCACAGCTACATCTGCACTGCGTACGTCTCTAACCCAGTCAATTCATGAGGATATCTGGCACTAAATCCCTAGCAGGAAATAAACACACTATTCAAAGGTGTCACTGATTTTTGTATTACATAATGAATACAGTTGAAAAAGAAAGTTTTTAAAATGTCACTTTTGGCAGTTGTTGAGATTCCTACTGAACGTTTCTGACTTGAATGCTACTATTTCTCCAGTGCCTTACACTCATCCAACATTGCTTAATGATGAGTCATAAAAACCTATAAAAATCTGAGGGGTGGTGGGAGAAATTTTGTGAATCACACATTATTGGCCTACATACTCTTAAAACAGCTTTTCTATCTCATTTCCACATCATAGGCAGAGAAAAAGCCAATTGAATTAAATCGAGCCATTGTAGCTCATTTTCTGTTGCCATCTTTTTGTTTTGCTCTAGTTGCCATGGCAATTATAAGATCAGTTTGGATAAAATAAAATGTTACAAATTACGCTGTCTGATTACCTCATTACAGGAGGCCAGTGTTTTGGACCACAGCGTTACTGAAATGAAAAGCGTGAACACTACAGGAATTTCTGCTCCATGGAAAACTGTTATTGTTGGATTCCTTCAGGATGGTGTGCATATAAAACTCCAGTTCCCTGGTGAGTGACTAGTGACTGAGACCTGCACGATTCACATCTTAATTTTTGATTGTGGTAAATGATGTCATTAATGGAAATAAATTTACACTAAGCTGCAACTGACATTTCAGCTATAAGGGCTTTCATGGTTTTCTATTGAGCAAGTAAGTAACTGTATTAGCAGCACTGTGCATTATGACACTCTTGACTCCTTTTTCTGGATACTGTATAGTATACATGGCTTTGCATCGGGAACTGTAAACATTACTTTAATGATCTGCCCTCTGTAAGACAGAATGGCTATGTCTACACTTGTTCAAATAAGTCGACTTAGCATGTCCACACTGTAAATTTAGGTTGACTCAAAGTTGACCTTGCCAAATCAACTTAGAGCGTCCACACTGGATGCCTAAGTCGACTTGTAGGGGCTAGGTGGACCTGGGAGTGGTGCATGGTGGGAAGGGGGACACCTGAGAGGTGCCCCCCTTCCTTGGGCACCCCTTCAAAAGTGCTAGGGAGCCCAGCGTTTTCCCCATTGTACCAAAGTACATGGGGGCTGAGCAGGACAGGGGCAGGGTATAGGAGCAGGGTGGGCAGGGCTGTGTTCTGCCCTGTGGGTGGGCATCCCAGGCTCTGGCTGTGCCAGGCACCCTGGAAGGGAGGTTAGTGGGGGACCCCTGGGGACCCTTTAGGTCGACTTAGGGTTAAGCCACGTCTACACTGGCTTAAGTCAACTTAATAAAGTCGACTTAGCCAGTAAGTTGAAGTAAAACTAGGTTTTATTAAGTTGACTTACAATTTCCTTACGTCGATTTAAGCGGCAGCTTAAGTGGATTTAAGGAAACTGTAGTGTAGACGCAGAGTAAATTAAGTCGACTTAAGCAGGCTTAAGTCGACTTAATTTACAAGTGTAGACGCACCCAATGAGAACAGGCCCTATGCTGCTATCCCGTAATGGAGACTCCTTGAGCTCAGGAAGTAAGGAGTGATTTTGGAGCAGGAACTGGGTTTTAGTGTCACCTTCAAAATGAAAAACCAACAGAGTCCTGTGGCACTTTTAAAGACTGACAGATTTATTTATCGCATGAGCTTTCGTGGAGAAAATCCCACTTACATTTCCCATCTTCAAAGCATCTGACGAAGTGGGATTTTCTCCACGAAAGCTCATGCGATAAATAAACCTGTCAGTCTTTAAAAGTGCCACAGGACTCTGTTTGTTTTTCTGCAGTAGATTAACACTGCTCCCCCTTTGGAACTTCAAAATGAAGTTCTCGCTGTCCTCTGTGTGCAACACGGTAACCCCCAAGGTTGGCATGGGTTTGTCTTTTTAACACCACTCTAACTCTTGCTAGCTTGCAAAACTGTGCAATGTTGGAGGAATTTGAGTGGTCTGTACCAGGTGGACAGATTTGCTTCTACTCTGATTACTATAAGGTTGTTAGTACTATATCAGTCAATTGCTAACGTCCTTGCTCTTGGTTAACTTGGAACTTAAATATGCTTGTGTACAGAGAGAATCTGTGCGAATCAGCAAATGGTTTGATCAGTTTGTTTTTCTTCTGGCTGGGCATATTTCTCTTGCTATGTCTAATCTTAAATTGCCAGTTGCAGGAAAGATGCAGATCCAAACCAAACACTATAAGGAATTTGAATAGAGCAGAACCTCAGTTTCCATTTCAGTGCATCTCTATCTCTTGGTTTGTTAAATTCAAGTGCTCCTATTTGTCAGTGCCATGATTGCCAGGAACACTCTTTTCAGCCATCTGCTTTTTTGGGAATCCTTTGTTTCTTCTCCATTTTCTGTCCCAAATTAGAACTGGCTTGAAGCAAGTAACTGAAATAAAACAGACTGCTGAATTGATTCTCAAGACTATTAATGTTCTATTTAAACTTTTGCTAAGTACTTGGAAGTGCATAATAAAGAATGGATTTGAGCTGCGGGACTTAATTGCAGTCGGTACCAGAACTAAAAGAGAAGTCCTGATTGGTTGTCTGGTGCAGCTGCCAGGATACTGAAGCCACACAGATTCTCTAGAATTTCTACGCTCTGGGTAGGAAAGGGCTGCAAGAGTAGTAAAAAGCATGAGAGACACTTTTGACTTAAAAAGTGAAATGTAGCCAGGAGGAAGTATTACACCATGCTTCTTCAGTCTTTTGTTGGTACCATGAGGACTTGTTTGTTCAAGCAGGGAGCACGTTGCTGTTGTTGATTTTAGAAGAGATGTGGCAGTCTTTGTTAAGCTGGCGAGTTGAGTAGGAAATTTGTTATGGAATTGGCAGACGTTAATAACAAATTGACATTTAAGCTGGGCATAAAAAAGCTAATGATGTTTGGAAATTTAGCTCAAGTTCACAGGACAGGAGAAGAAATGAGATTTTGGGCACCTTGCCTTTATTCAGTAGCTTGTGAAGGTGGAGGTCTAGTTAAATGATAACTGCAAGAAGCTGGCTACTGAAGGAGGTTTTATAGAGAATGCTGCATACCTTACATCAGAACAGGTGAAAGATTGGCTTGTGCTCTGGTCTGGGAAAGCTAGATGTTCCTGATAACTGCTTAGAAGCTGTGGAGTTTCAAGTTTAGACCTTGCAACTGGATTAGAGGGCTGACCCATGTCGCAGCTGGTCCTAACTGATTTATCTGGGATGTCACCTGAGCATTTCCTTGCCTGTAGGGATTCAGTTCCAAACACTGGGGCCCCATCATGCCATATAGCATATACTAATCATACAGTGTCATGGGTGAAGGAGACAACATGTCAGGGATGTACAGCAAAGCAGCAAGTCAATGGTAAAGAAGAAAGGTAGCATGTTTCAGGCACCTAACCATTCTGGAAAAAGAAAATGCTGCAAAAAGGACAAAGATTACCGGAAATGGTGCTGGCTCATCCTAGGACGAAATGGTTCAGACATGACAGAATAGATGATGGGAACAATAATTAACGTGACAGCACTTTTGAACTCTTGCATGAAGGATCACCTGCCTTTAGAGATGGTAACCGTTCTGGTTAATGGTGACTCTTCTGTAGTCCATGTAACTGTTACTTAGTTGGAGTGAGAGATTATTTCTTTTCTTCTTAAGAAAAATGCATCACACTTACCTTGATCTGTATCCAACAGCTTCATGTGAGAGCCAAGAACAGCAGGCTAATGCTGGAATCTTACAACTCTGTCTTATTCAAAGAGGTTAGGGTATTTTTCAGAAGGAAGATAGAAGCCACTTGTGTTACTGTGGAGCCAAAGGAGATCCTCTTCAAAGGCACAAAAGGATAGTTGGACACCTAATTCCCCTTTGGAAGCATCCCTCAAATTCCACGAGAGGGTGTTTTTCATTATTTAGTAATTTTACATTGAAAATCAAGTTAAAAATCTCTGCGGTGATTTTAGAGGGCATCATAACATTGTCAGAAGAACCGGGCCACCTCTAATCAGACACTGCCGTTCACTTGCAGTCCATAAACTGCAAGCTACTTTCATTTTTCTGTGTTGGTATGATGGTAGATGCTCTATTCTGAATATGTACAAGCTGAGCACTTTCGCTCTTGAATACTAATAAAGTAGCAGGAGGAAAAAAGTGCAATAATTTTTTGAGCAGAGATGACGGGAAGAAATTAGGTAATATCTCAAGCAGACTGCTGAAAAGCATTCAAAATTACTGAAAGGATCTGAGCCCAGCCCTTCTGCCATTGAAGGCTTTTCCCATTTTTCAGTAGGATCAGGCCCCTTATGACATATAATATGTTTTTACGTGGTGCTGTAAATTACCTCCTCAGCTCTCCAAAGACGACGACAAATCTTTTCAAAGCACATTGTGAAAACCATTGTACATGCCTCCTAAACTGCTTATCCATATGAAGGATAGTTTAATACAATGTATGGTTTTCTTTTCCCTTTCCCTTCATTTTCCTTTCTTATGCCAAAGGCTGGCAAACTCAAAATCCCTCCTTTCTATTTTTCAGGTAAAATGATGGCAAGTGCACGCAGAAATATATTGCATGAAACTGACTTCCGGGAAAGAGGAGTTTAATTTTCTGTCTCTTTACCAGAAGATTATTGTTTGTTTTTTAAATGTGTTCTTAATTCTCTTTAAGCTACTTCTTAAAAATAGAATTGTTAAGTTTTTTCTTTTAAATTCATGGTAAGACTGTTCCTTTCATCTCTTTAGTCACCTCTTAATAATCAAGAGAATATATTGATTCTTCAAGGTCTGGAAGTAGCAGCAAACCACTTGTTAAACAATCTAAGTCCACGTGAACTCCTCCACGCTTCCTTTCCTACTCTAACTACACAAACATTCAGTCAATTATTTCTTTGCCCCATATGGTGTTTTGTCATTTAGTTAAGGGCTTTCATTCATTGATTTAGTCAGCTGGTGATTGTGCTCTTCAAGGAGGGTGTTTTATTCTAATGAGTCACTATTTTCTTTTGGGATGGAGAGTAATAAGCTGTGTCATGCTCCATCAAAAGTGACCAAAGATGTCATTGGAAATTGAAAAAAAATCCCTTTATTTTCTCGGTGGTTTGTGGGATGTGAAGTTTCCACTCGTTCATCTGACGTGTGGAGAGCTGATCTGCATGTACAATGAAACAGCTAAACTGGTTTCAATTGACATCTATCGGTGCAAGAGACCACTCGTTTTGGACACTGTTATTTTTGGACAAAGGGTGTCCTTTTTGGATTTAGCTTAAGACACTTAATGTGAAATAAGAATGACCGCTCACAGCCATGTGCCCAAATAACAAAACCTGATTTAGTTGTTTGGGTACATGTGTGCGTGTGCGTACCATGGTACCCCATGTTTGTTTTAAATGGTCACTCGGGATGACACAGCCTGTTGGTAGGGATAGAATTTTTAAAGTGGTGGCTGTTTTGCTCTGATATCAGGGGGAACAGAGTTAAGTCAGCACTGAGCGTTTTTGAAAACCCCACCTTTGCTCTCATTCTGTCTTCATAGTGAGATTGACTGACCCTTCCATTGTGACCTTGTGTGGGGTAATTATGGACTGGAAAATATTTAACAACCTGAAAATGAAATGTGGAGAGGTGAATGTCTAGAATGATACACAGTGGGAGTAAATGATTGCTAATCTGGCCCATAGTGTAGCCTACAATCTATACGTTGTTCATTGCGCACATTTGACTGGAAACTTGCAAAATACTGACTGGACTTCTAAGGAAAAACATAATTTACTATTACAAGCAAATGTACCAAAGAAATTCTGATTCCTAGTATTTCCTATTCTTTCTGATGAGATTTAAGAAATTTGGTCTGGCTGACTGATGGTCGTTAAATATCCATAAGGTAAAAGGGTGCTAATCCTTTGGAGGGAAGGTAATTGTAATTTTGCAGCTTGAAAGTGCAGGTAGACAGTAGAGATATTCTTCATTTCATTTCTGAAAACACTTCATACTATTGCTTTGTTATATTAAACAACTGCTGTGTTTCACCCCAGAGAGAGCTGCAGTAATAATTTAGATATCAGTTTGTAAAAGCACAAAAGCTACTCAGCACCATAATGGTCTCATTGTACATGGCAATAGTAGTTTAAATACCTGGATGAATTTTCACTAATATCTTGATTAGGACATAGCCTCCTTGGTCAGAGAATAGGCCTGTCCTGAAAGGTGCTACATCATATGACTGTCTCTTTGAAGATATGATTTCTAGTGGAATGCAAAGATCCAAAATAAAACACGAATGTACTTTTAATGCTTTCTCCCCATTAAGGGTAAGATTTTAAAGAAGAAAGCACCAAGTTTTCCAGTCAATTTCATTCCAACTGGTGATAACCTTCTCATGACCCATCTCAGGCGTTTTGCTTTCACCTGTTAAAATAAGGGCAGCCAGTTTAAAAAAACCAAGCCCATGTTGTTTTTTACAGGCATAAATCTACCACTTCAAATGTATGAACTTGTCAGTGAATTTTTGACACCCAGTTATGTTACTTAATGAGTGCTATTAGGTAGTTCTGTCACTTAATAGGATTGAGGGTTGGAAATGCCATGTAATATCACTTCACCAGAAAAAAATCAACAAACAGTCCTCAGTAAAAGCCTCCCTCTTCTTTTGATGTCAGTAATATCTGCTGTCACTTCGGAATGGAACCCGACAGGGCTGTTTTCACAGGGCTACAGCTGCCATTGTATGAATGGAAGCAACAGTTATTCTTGGCAATTTTACCTCAGGGCACCCAAAAACCCCCCAAAACAAAATAAAAAGCCCCATTCCTATGTCTGCAGGTTAATAGGGTTATAAGGAATAGCCAGCATGGATTTATCAAGAACAAATCATGCCATACCAGCGTAATTTCCTTCTTTGCCAGGGTGACTGGCTGAGTGGATTGCGGGGAAGCAGTAGACATGGTATATCGTGATTTTTTTTTTTTAGCGCTTTTGACACAGTCCCACCTGACGGTCTCAGGAGCAAACTTAGGAAATGTGGTCTAGATGAAGTTACTAGAAGATAAGTGCTCTCCAGGTGGAATGTCCTTATTCAAAGAGTTGCTATCAGTGGATTGCTGTCAGACTGGGAGGACATATCTGAGGGGTCCTGCAGGATCCAGGCCTGGATCTGGTTCTAGTCGACATTTTCATTAATGACTTGGGTAATGGAGTGGAGTAAATGCTTTAGAATTTGTGAATGACACCAACCTGGAAGGGGCTGCAAGCGCTTTGTAGGACAGGATTAAAATTCAACATGTCCTGGACAAATTGGAGAACTGCTCTGGAAATCAACAAGATGACATTCAACAAAGACAAGGACAAAGAACTTCGGTTAGGAAGGAAAAATCAAATGTTCAGCTACAAAATGGGGGATGTTTGGCTAAGCAGTAATACTTCTGAACAAGATCTGGCAGGATCACAGATTGAATGCAAGTCAACAATATGATGCAAGTGTAAAAGAGGATATCATTGTTCTAGGGTATACTGGATTTTGCATTTTCCCTAGTAAACTGTCTTGTGATTACTTGGAGTACATGTTCCTGTCACTTGTAGCATTATGAATGAACCACAATTTTTAAAAATCTTTCCACTGCTCCTTCATGCCAAGGTGGTTTGAAGTGGACCACTGAAATGCTGGCAATTTGCTGAGAGCCTATACAGCTTTTGGCAATTTCCTGCACGTTGCTGTTGGCCTTCCTGATTACATGGAAACTGAAATGTTTTGGCTGCAGACATTCCTTGTTGGGGTGTGGGGTTCCTCCAAGACCAGGGGTGCTCGAACTGGGGGTGGGCCAGGAGAACCAGGCCCACCCACTTTTTAGCATGGGCCCAGTAGCTTCGGGGCAGCAGGAGCTGTGCCTTGTGCAGGGGAGCTCATAAGGTGTTCAGCGCCACACAGTCCCTGCTAATAACTCCAGCTTCTTCTGGTGGTGGGCTGAGATGAGCCTTAGCCCCCCTTGCCATGGGGCTCACCCCTGCTGCTCATCTTTCCCATTCCCCCGCCAAGACCCTGCCAGGCTGGAACTGGCCACTGTAGGGGCCCTGGACCTTTCACCTGCCTTGGGCAGTGCACCCCGGGAAATTCTTGGACAGCAAAACTCCCAGGGACTTCAGTAAAGTCAGAATTTCCCCACAGGTCTTGTTGAGTCCATCTCAAACAAAATTAGAAAGGCTGGTTACATTGTACAGGGATATAGGGAATATACTGGGCAGGAGTTTTCAGTGTTGACTAGGGGACACCGAAGCCTGGTAATACACTTGCCTCAAAACTAAGAGAGACTCTCTGGGTTAAGCTCCATGTAACTGCTTCCTGTAACAAATGAGTTCTTTCACTCCTTGAAGCAGTGCTAATAGAAAGACGAGGAGAAGTGAAATCCCATGTGTAACTCTGTGCAGTAATACAAACCGAGTCCTGTGGCACTTTTAAAGACTAACAGATTTATTTATTGCATGAGCTTTCGTGGGAGAAAATCCCACTTCGTCAGACGCTTTGAAGATAGGGAATTTACAGAATGGGAGGAAATTAAATGCAGGGGAGTGTATGACATAGGATCAGGTCAGGCTGTAACAGCAAATCAAAATAGATGTTAGGATTCAAACACTGGGGAACAGCAGATAGAGGAAGGTGAGGTCAAGTCACCTGTTGTAATGTGAGAAAAATCCATAGTCCCTGTTTAACCCCAAGGCAACTGAGTCGAATTTGCATATAAATTCAAGTTCTGCAGTGTCAAAGAGAACTCGAACTTAAGAGAACTGCAGAACTCAAATGTATATGCAAATGAGAATGCTCAGCCAGTGAATTACACTGTGCAGAATGCTTCTTTCTGCCCTCGTGACTACTGTTTTCTGATGTCCAATTTATTTGATGGTAAAGCTGGACCTGAGGACTGAGAGTCTTCCCCAGACTTAAATTTTATTTTATACACTTCTGTTTTACACCGTTTCAAATGAAAGCATTAGCTACTGAATTCCTGATCTGGCTGCTAATGAACATGTGTCATAGTCATGTGTTTTAAAGCAGGATTTCTGACGTCAGAGGAAAGTATGTTGTGTGGACTGCCCACCAAGTTGCTAAACTTTACACTGAAAGGTATGCAATTTATTGTAGACAAAGACACCGAAGACGCACAAGACTCTCCTTGGAGTCAAGGTGATGCATATGTTTTGAAAAGGAAAGAGGGCTTTAAGGGGTTTGAATCTTTCAGCCCAAGGAGGGTTAGTATTATGGGGAGAATGGAGCTATGAAAAGAAGAAAATTCCTGGACTTTGACATTGGGAGCCAAGCTAACAGTGCCTCAGGTCAGCTCTACTGGAGTCCTGCAGTGAGAGGTCATTTCTGTGGAGTAAACCAAGCATGAATTTGGCTCTGTTTGTCTAACTTGATAATGCCTCTCAAATCCCTGGATTTCAAAGATAACCCAGACTTTCAGAAATGCCTTTGCCAAAAAAAAAAAAAAAGTGTGTGCACGTCTAACAGTTTCTGTAACTGCTTATGAAAATGAAGTAGTTTCATGTGCAGGTTGGTGTGTTTTGTGTATGCATTTGCTGCAGGAATGCACACAACTGTGGTAACACACATATTTTTACACGTTTGGAATCCTGAAATCTTGGGACTATATTTTCCTTTGTTACGATGGTTAAATGAAAATGAAGTTGCAGAAATAGATACTGTATAATGCTTTGCATTTGTTTCTCATATAAACTGTACCAGTTGAGTTGAAAAAATTACTTTACAGCTTTTGCTAAGAATGTTTATCCCAGTGTTGTTTATGTGTGGGTGTCTGCATCTTTATCCAGAAGATAATGTATCAGTGGCCAATTATATTCTGACGCTTAGTTGGTTCTTACCAGGGAGCAAATGTTTAGTTTATCTAGTACAGCATAATCCGTGCAATTTCAGACTTCACCCTGATGGGGCAATGTTGTATGTTTGATTAAAATAACCATTAATATTACTTCAATTATAAATGAGCAAATAAAAACAATTACTAAATAACTTAAGTGAAATGCCAAAATTTTATACTAAGTTCCAAAGGGGCGGCCGTGTTAGTCTAGACCAGCAAAACAAACAAGGAATCCGGGGGCACTTTTAAAGACTAACAAATTTATATATTGCATGAGCTTTTGTGGGAGAACATCCCACTTTGTTCTACATACACTGTGTTAACTTTTTTTGTGAGAGAGAAAGTGGGGTGGGCTAATTATGGCTTTTAGTGGAACAACTTCCTTTGGTCAAAGAGCTTTTGAATTATACGGAGCTCTTCTTCAAGTCTGAGTGATTTATATACATACTGCAAGCAGCAGGGGGCACCATTAATCAATGAGTAATAGTGTAGCATAACTTGAAGGTGTGCATTCACAGAGAAATGTGGCGGGCGGGGCTATTCTTAATTTACAAGGAAATGCCATTTTACTTTGAATACGATTAAAATGTATTTGTGGGACACCTTGTCTCTGATATCACAGACAAGTAAAGAGGATATCTTTTTAAAAAATAGATTAAACCAAAATTCTGCATCCAAATATCCTGCATATTTGTTTTGTTTTTTGGAATCCAGAACTGAATTTTCTGGTCAAATTCC
>ML685765.1:30306759-30381904 GCA_007922175.1 Pelusios castaneus
AAGAGAAACTGCAGAACTCGAATTTATATGCAAATTTGACTCAGTTGTCTTGGGGTTAAACAGGGACTATGGATTTTTCTCGCATTACATCAAGTGAATTGACCTCCCCCTCCTCTATGTGCTGTTCCCCAGTGTTTTGAATCCTAACACCTATTTTGATTTGCTGTTACAGCCTGACCTGATGCTATGTCATACACTCCCCTGCATTTAATTTCCTCCCACTCTGTAACTTTCCTATCTTCAAAGCGTCTGACGAAGTGGGATTTTCTCCCACGAAAGCTCATGCGATTAATAAATCTGTTAGTCTTTAAAAGTGCCACAAGACTCTGTTGAATTTTCTGGGTTAAACTCATCTCTAAAATCCAAGCTCTGTAATTCATATAAAATAAAATACATTTTTATGTAAATAAAATAAAATAACTTATAAAATAAGTTTTCTTAACACAAAATGCTTTTTAAACAATAAAATGTTTTGAAATAAAAGGAAAAAGGCAAATTTTTATACTTAAGTTTAGAACCTGCCATCTAGTGGCACATGAGGGTTCAGATGCCGTATTGAGGAAAGCCATAAATAGAGCGAGAGTGATGCTTCCATTGTCAGCCAGGCAATCAGTAAGGGTGCTGATGTATATAAAAGATACGGGATGAGTACATTGCTCAGCTAGATAAATTCAGAAACAGTGCTTAAATCTCTTCAGCAGATCTTCCTAAAATATAGTGAGACTAGAATAAACACAAATAACCATAAACTAAATCTATTCTGTTGTGCCTTAACAAAGTTGGTAGGGAGGGGGTAGAACAGTTTTCCTGCAAAGCTTCAGTAAAAGGCCATGGTAGGAGGTGAATCTTGGGAAGCTCAAAAGCCAGTTCTTTCCCTGCAGGAATCTACTCACCTACTTGGTCATTTTTACAATAGGAATGTCTGAGGAATATCTGTGCCACCATTCCCAGGCTCAAGTGCTGTATGTGAGAGCGGCCGTCTCCCTCTGTGAAATGAGCATTTTTTCCATGGGCATCTGGCTAAGAGAGGCAGGTTTCTTCACATCCTGCTGTATCTGCATGGGAATGGCCTTCAGGGAGAGTGTTGAAACATCACAGACCTCATAGAGAACAGCCTTGGTGTGGGAACTAGGATCAGCCACCCTTTAAGGTTTTGGATGGCTTCCCAGGACTCTGGTGTTTCAGTTCCTGGAGTGTCCTTGCACATGGCATGGATGAGTTTGCTAGTTTGTATATCGAGAATCAGAGTGTTCACATAAGTTGTTTCCTCGGAAAATGAGAAAGTTGCAATCTGGGTCTCTGGGGTGAATAGATTTAATTTTTTTAACCAGTTGAGCTGATGCTGCCCCTACGTGTAGTCTTCATTTAATGGGAAAAAATTCCTTAGGATTGTTATTTAAGAAATTGTGTATAATGCAAATGGGGTTTCAAAGGAAATTACTTTGTAGCTGCTTCCCCTCCAGAGAAGCTGACTAAGTGTATCCCTGGGTATTACTGATGGGAAAAAATTATTGTATTTCAGATCATTTCAGATAAACTGTAAAACAGAGATACTGGTTATTAAAAATCCAATGGCGCTTCTAAGTACTTAAGTTCCAGAGGGCGAGCCGTGTTAGTCTAGGTCAGCCAAACAAACAAGGAGTCCTGCGGCACTTTTAAAGACTAACACATTTATTTATTGCATGAGCTTTCATGGGAGAAAATCCCACTTCGTCGGATGGAGGTTAGCATCTAAGGACTTAGATACGGTATAAATAATTGGTAGTGAAAGAAACTGAATAGAACAGAACTTTTTGCAGGAGGGGTTAACACTGAATTCCTGGTTAAATTCCATTCTACCTGCATGGCATATTCCTGTGTAGTTTGATATCAATCTCCTTTTCCTGTTCCAAAGTGGTGTTCAGTGTTGCTGTGTGCTCTTAAACAGCTGTCACCTTCCACTCCAGCAGTGGCTGCAATTCAGTAGTGTTGAAGTCGGTCCTGAACATAGGCTTTGATTTTTAAAGCCACCTAGGGAATTTGGACACCAAAAGTCAATGAATGTGAATGAGAAAAGTCAGTGAATGAGAATTGGCCGTTTGAATCCCTTCAGTAGTTCTGAAAATCTCTGCCAGCTAACCTAACAGCTTTAAAGATAGCCTACGATGCCACCCGCAGTTTTTAGCCAATTCCTCTGTTGTTGTTCTCAATTATATTCTTTTATTTCAGCAAGTGGAGATCAGAATAATTACAGCCTATTGTCTGCAGTTCCTAATCTATCCCTGCAGTCCAGAGCCCTGCCTTCCAAGATGGAGGATGGCCTTTTATCTCTATAGCCAGGTATCCCATGCTTGCACAACAGTGACTATAGCTGTTTGCATCTGTTAAGTTTGGCCCCAGTGTCAAAGAGTCCAGCTGGTGCATCTATACTCTGTATGGCAGTGCTTCTCAGCCACTGTGTCGGGACACATTGCTGTGTCACAGAGAGCCAGGGGGATGGCTGGATTTGACCTGGGATGAGTGGACTGCTGTGTCCTGTAGGTCACAATATGTTACCAAGTGTGTCCCGACTGCAGAAAGGCTGAGAACCACTGCTGTAGGGAACCCTGGCTATCGGAATGGTCATGTGGAGCACAGGGAGAAAGTACAGCAGCCCTAAAGCTTGCTGCTTTTGACAGACCTTGTAATAAATTCTCAGCTCTCCAAGCCTCAAAAGCCTCGTGGCAAATAACTTTGAAGCTAACCATTCAAAATTCCCCAAAATATTCAAAGGCCACAGTTGTTGCAGAGAACAGTTAAATTAGGCAGATCTGGTGTTTACAAACCAAGCTGTTATTGAAAGCAATTATTCCACATAAAATTAGGAAACACTTTACAAATGTGAAATAGCTCTAATTATTAAATGCTTGGGCCTCATGAGCAAGTTTGTGAAATCTCCTTCTGGCTCCTGCAAATAGTTTCTCCTGTGAAGAAGTCCACACATAAACAATTTCACATGGAATATTTTGTTTTGAGAAAGTTAGGGGAGTTGCCAAAATAGATTTTATGATGAAAAATTAGTTACAGTTTTAAATACATATATGTTGTATAAACTGTAACTAACTTTTCATCATAAAATCTATTTTGGCAACTCCCCTAACTTTCTCAAATCAAAATATTCCAGTTGAAATTGCTCATGTGTGGACTTCTACACGGGAGGAACTATTTGCAGGAGTCAGAAGGAGATGTTAGAAAGTACTCATGAGGCCCAAGAATTTAATAATTAGAGCTATTTGACATTTCTAAAGTGTTTCCTAATTTTATTTGGAATAATAGCTCTCATCAATACGTTGGTTTGCAAATACCAGATCTGCCTAATTTAATTGTTCTCTGTAACAACTGGGTCCTTTGAATATTTTGGCGACTTTTAAATGTCTGGCTTTGAAGTTATTTGTTACGAGGGTTTTGAGTCTTGACTTCGGAATTGCCACAAACTATATTTGTCTGTAAACTCCTCTTTAGGCACTATTTGGATGACAGGGGATAATATATAAATGTAAGATTACTGATTTTCTCTACGTAAAAGCTTACAGCATGTCTAATGCACTTTTAAAGAATAAGTAAGATTACAAGTGCTAAAACTATTTCATAAATGGCTATTGTTCTCCAGAAGTACCTTGGAATCCTTTGAGATACAATATGTGTACTCACCACATTTAGTTATCCACACAAGTTTCATTATTTGAGTTTGCCCAGTTTAATGCAAACTCATTACTTGCTAATAAAGTCATCTGTTGACTCAAAAAGACACCAGGGAAATATAAATTTTTACAGTAGATACTTGTATGTATACGAGCCATTTCAAGTTGGTAAAACAAAATAAAATACTCAGGTGCACTAGCACATGGTTTGTGAAGGAACTTGCTAACCCATTCATGGCTTCTTGTACAGTACAACCAGAACAGCACAGGGATAACACAGAACTGAGTATGTTTAAAAATGTTCACATTCCACATAACAGGACAAAGGGCTCCGTGACTTTGAAAAGCTTTTTAAACTTAAACAAGCTCTTTGAAATACACAGGATGAATAACTCTAATAAACTGTGAAATTTGTTTACCTTTAGAACAATACACTGTACTCCTCTGAACTGAAGGCTCTGAGTCATTGAAGGAGCTTTGCTAATTTTTATGAATGGCAGCAGAATATTCAAACTGAATTAAAGCCTTGTATTCAGTCAAGGGCCATGATCTTGTATCTGCAAAAGCCTTTAAAAATGAAATCGTAAGAAAAAGCCTTCAGCTGGAAAACAGCACTCTTTGCCAAGGCTGGTCACAGCTAAAATGGCTTAATTCTAAACCACATAAAGATTCTTCATGACTAACTGCAGACATCGTATTACAAAAACATTATTCCATCCCTCCCCCCCTTATATTCTCTCGTTACCAGCGTCTCCACATGCCTTCCACTGCTCAAAAAGAGAGGCTGGGGTTTTCAAAGATGCCTAAGGTAGCTAGGTACTCATCTCCCATTGGAGTTTATTGGCTGTTGGGTGGTTCACTCACTTAGGCTTTGTTTGAAATTCCCAGAGAGGAATAACGATCTCTCTCTGGCATTGCTAAGGCTGATATTTCAGCCCAGGGGCACCTGAGTAGTAACAGCAGCTCACATGTAAAACCCTAGTGTTGGTAGCATTTCACAGGTGATAAACTTCTACTCTAGGGGTTTCTACTGGTACTGTGACGGTGGCAGGTTGAAACCCCAGTGAAGACAAGCTGTCTTGTTCTTTCCTCCCTCCCAGGGGCTGGGAGAAGTTCTTGGTTAGTTGTTGGACTGTTTGCTTGTTCATGTATTTGGGTTTGTGAAGAAATGAGCAAGGAAAGCTCAGCTGAAGTGATGAGTCTTGCATGTAGTTCAGAGGATGGTTGGGTTCATTGTCATTCTTCTTTCTGCCAGGAGTGAGGTTCCTTGTCCAAATTTCTCTCTCCCAGACTCATGAGCTTCCCCGCTCTTGGTCAGTAGGTTCATGGCTGCGGAGGAGGGTTGTTGTCATGGAAGTCTTAGTCCTAGAAGGAATGGCAATCTCTTCTCTTCCTGGCACCAATTCCATGAAGGACTAGGAATATTACCCAGTGAAGTTACAGTTCTTTTCAGGGTAGCTCCATTCCTAGATATAATAGCCCTCCAGCTTGCATCTGGTCAAGGTGTACCCAGTCCTGGACCTCCTGTGAGAGGCAGTGGGGGCTTTATGCCATCTTTGCACTTGACCGATGGTGTAAGTTAGAGCAGCCTCATGGTACGTGTTTAACTTCTTAATGCTCAGGAATGGCTCATTTGCATTGACTTTTCTGAGTCATGCCAGCATCTGCGTTAAACGTGATTGCTATGGTTTCACTTTGTATTGCCATGGCAAATGACAGTGAGACTGAGGTGATCACATACAAGGCCTGGTAACTCGAGGGAAACCCGGTACGGTATGGGAGTGGCCGTGGACTGTAACAGTGTGGAGTCTAACTCTTTGAAGTGGGCCTCTCAGTGTGCCGGACTGACGGGGCTGTGCTGGCTCTTCCTGTGGGAGTTTTCATTTCCTGGCTTATGTTAACGAGTACGCTGCCCTCTGCTTGGTCGGATGTATCAAGCGTTTATCAGTGAATAATCACCTCCCCCTCTAAAGGCTGGCATAAAAAGCTGCTCTACTACTGCTTGACAGTTGCTTGGACGTGGTCTTGGCTCACGTTGTGGAGAGCTGTGTTTTCTGGAACCTTAACTCATGAGTTCTGCCCCAGATGCCAGGTACATGCCATTAGCGTGTGAGCAGTGCGTGGGTAATATATGTGGCTAATTGCGACCAAAGAGAATTCCATGAACGTTAATGGGAGTTAAGTAGATACACGGTGGGGAGACTAGACCAGTCATTCCCAACCTTGCTGAGTGAAAGCCTCACCAGCTAACACGTGGTAAACACATGTATCCCCCACCCTCCGACATGCCTCCTCAGCGGCCATAAACACATATAACCCCTAGAAATACATATAAATAATTATAATAAATGACTCTTACCTGAGTAAGAAGCTAAGCCTTCCCTGGCACAGTCCCCACTGCACGCCCCAGGTGGCCCTGCATCCTCCCATTTCTCATGGCCTGAGGGTCATGGAGATGGGCTCTGGTGGATTGGCTGCAGATGCTCCTGACCCCATTGGCCTCCTCTCCAGCCTGGTGCCTGGCCAGTGCTGGGCTGGTGGGGGCAGCTCCTCCATTCTGGTTGGAGTGGAGCAGGGCTTCTGCTCCCTTGGGGCCAGCTGTTGTTCTGCTCCAGCCAGTGGAGCTTGGAGAAGTTGTTCCTCTGCACCAGATAGTGTGGAGCTCGAGGCTGCTTGCCACAATATTACTGAAGCCTAATGGACCCCGGTTATCTTTGGTGCCCCCCAAGGGATCCCACTGTACTAGACACTTTGAAGTTAAGATGTATTAACCATGTGAATCATTGCAGCAAGCTGCGAATGAGGCTTGAAATGCGCCCCTCTCCTCTCCTTCATCTCCCAGGCTCCAATAATTTTTACAGCATGGCTCCACTGTCACTTGCATGTGAGTTGCATGTAGCCTGGAGATGTGGCATTCAGCTATGATACAGCCAGAGGAGCCTCCAAACCCCGAAAGCCCTCCAAACAGTTAGAAGACTTAAAAAGAAAACAACAATACTAGAGATTTGTTTCTGTTTCTTGAGTCTCTAGGTAGTAAGTTTCCAAACTGTTCCTTCTTCTTCCGAGACACTTCCATCGCTACTCCCAAGACCCTTTTCAAATAACAAAGTTTGCAAGCTTATTTAAATTATTTGTAAATTTGATATTTAAAAAAATGGGTGTAATGAATAATAGTTAGAAGCAACTTAAAATAGCTGCTGTGGAAAGGGAGAGGGAAGGAATGGCTTTGAAGGCAAGGAGAAGCGATATCAAAGGTTCTGCCTTTTAGCTGGTGGTTCTCAGCCTTTTGACATTCTTGTCAGCATATTGCCAAGTCAAATCTAGTCATTGCCCCGGCTTTCCATGTCACTTACCACTGTGTGGCGACACAGTAATGTGTCCTGACACAGTGGTTGAGAACCACCACTTTAAGCTATGTTTTCAGCGATATTTGGGGCAGCTCTTATTGTCTTATCTTTTTTATTCTGGCAGTTCATAATTGTTGGAAGGATAGATATGAAACCAAGCCTCAAAGTTTGCATGATTTTAGTTCAGGCCTATCACTAGTTACAGGTAAGGTACTCCATCTTCCTCTGGATGGAATGTGGCACTGGGGCCCCATATTCAGAAGGGCCCATTTCTTCCCTGAAGCTGATTTTGGCTCTCATCCACAGCAAGTGTATGCTGGGAGAAGGAGAAATATACAGGGATATAGAGCATGCAGTGTTTTGGAACCGAGCATAGACTTTGCATGCCGCTTGCTGCTAAATTTACAGAGAAGAAAGGCACTGCATGCCAAAATTACATGCATTCCATTGGTTTCCTATAGACTAAACCTCATATTCACTAGGTATGATTACTTCATCCTCACCTCTGCACCTGGGGAGTGCACAGGCCAGCAAGCTGACAGACGGAGCCAGAAAGAGGTTTCTTGGCTCCTAAAATTGCTCATGCTTATTCAGTGAAATATAGGAAGCGAGGTGCATAAGTTCATCTGGGTAGGGACGTGCCTGGCACTCTCAGTTCTGGGCTTGCTCATTAGGCCAGGCCACTGTGTGGAGAAGTGGTCAGTGAAAGGGAATTAGGCACCCAACGTGAGCTATGTGATATGTAGAGTGAAATAGCAAATCGGAACTTTGTGAGTGTGAATGGAAGCCCCCAACCCCCCTATATTTTACCATGGTAACATTCAATGTTGCTTTTGTTCTTTAGCAGGTGCCCAGAGTTCCTGTCAACGTATCTCTTGTGCTGAGACAGTCCCGTAGGCAGCACTCTGGTGAGGGTTATCATTGCACCTGTGTGGAGACTCATGTCCATATAAGGACAAGGTAAATGAAGTCGTTGTCTTCGGGGAATTTCTCTCTTGGTCAGCAGGAAATAGAGCCTTTCTTGCTACTAAGTGACAGACTAGATCTTTTCAACTGAACCACGCAGTTTCACACATTCTTATTTTGATTCATGTTTTTGGTGAAATACCAAGAGTTGAAATCATCTCAGTTTCTTAGGTTGTTCCCCACCTTTTGCTTCCATCTCCCCCTTTATTCTAGGGAAATAAGGGTACTGAGAGAGAAATGGGGGAGAGAGAAATTCTCCAAACCAAAAGCTGAAGTTCATGGTTTGGATTGCCAAAGAACTGAAAAAATCCCTGAAATTTTGTGAATGAAATTTAAAAAAAAATGAATTTGCAATTTTTTCTTAGAAAAAATTATCTTTGGTCAATTTTATTTCTGTTAATTAATACCTGTTTTCAATATTGGCAGCTGATCTAAGTGATCAAAGACAAAGCAATGATCATTTTTTCTGTTCAACTTAGAGAAAGTCTCTTTCATTGAGCCAGTTATCTCTTAGCTCCTGTCTGCACGTTTTCTGGATGTTGGTTTGAGCTGACTGTTATCAAGTTTATAAAAACTTAGATCAAGCTCAGAGAATTAGTTGCTTTTCCTAAGGGGGAGGGGTCTGTGAAATTTCTGTGAAAAGTAAGGAATTTTCAGTGTGCTGGTACCCATTGATCCAGGAGTAAGAGGGGTGAACATTGTGTATTTTCTAAAGCCTCACCTTTAGCTACCTACCATTCATGTTTCTGAAGGTCAGTGATGGGAGAGACTGCTCCATTCCTCTCATTCTACCAGACTTGATATGTTTTTTTTCTCCCCTCCTGGCCTTCCTGCAGGCTGCCTGATCATCTCTTTTTCAACCCATCCCCCTTTCTCCTCTTTTAAATCCTTCCTGCAAAGTCACTGCCATTGTAACCTGTGAGAAGTGGATGTATACATGTAGTATGAAACCTGAGCCATTCTTAGTAATGACATACCTGAGGGAGGAACAGTCCCAGAATGAGGTATCGTAAGAGGTGGTTTTGGAACGAATTGATAAATTAAACAGTAATAGGTCACCAGGACCAGATGGGATCCACCCAGAGATCTGAAGCAACTCAAATGTGAAATTGCAGAACTGTTGTCTGTATTATGTCACCTATCATTTAAATCACCTTCTATTCCAGATGACTGGCTGATAGCTACTGTTATAGCAATTTTTTAAGAAAGGCTTCAGAGGCAATCCCCACAATTACAGGCCAGTAAGCCTAACTTCAATACCAGGAAATTGGCTGAAACTGTAGTAAAGAACAGAATTGTTAGGTACATAGATGAATATGATTTGTTGGGGAAGAGACAACATGGTTTTTGTAAAGGGAAATCATGCCTCACCAATCTACTAGAAATCATTCAGGGGGTCAACAAGCATGCCAATAAGGGGGAGGCAGGGAATACAGTGTGCTTAGATGTTCAGGAAACCTTTGACAAGGTCCTTCACTGAAAGTTCTTAAGCAAAGTAGGAGGTCATGGGGTAAGAGGGACGGTCCTATTCTGGATCAGTAATTGACTAAAAAATAGGAAAGAAAGGGTAGGAATAAATACAGTTTTCAGAATGGGGAGCAGTAAATAATGGCAAATGAAATTCAATGTTGATAAATGCAAAGTAATGCTCTTTGGAAAACAGAATTCCAACTGTACATATACAGTGATGGGATCTAAATTGGCTGTTACCACTCAAGAAAGGAATCTTGGAGTCATCGTGGATAGTTCTTTGAAAACATCCACTCAGTGTGGGGTCAGTCAAAAAAGCTAACAGAATGTTGGGAATCATTAGAAAGGGGATAGTTTCTGTCTTATTTTCGGTCATATTGCCTTTATATAAAACCATGGTATGCCCACATCTTGAATACTGCGTGCAGATCAGATTCCCCATCTCAAAAAAGATGTATTGGACTTGGAAAAGGTACAGAAAAGGACAACTCAAATAATTAGGTGTATGGAAAGTCTTCCATATGAGAAGAGATTAATAAGACTGGGACTTGTCAGCTTAGAAAAGAGAGGACTAAGGGGGGGATATGATAGAGATCTATAAAATCAGAACTGGTGTGGAGAAAATACATGAGGAAGTGTTATTTATTCCTTCTCATAACTCAAAAACTAGGGATGACCAAATGAAAGGCAGCAGGTTTAAAATGAACAAAAGGAAGGATTTCTTCACACAGCATGCAGTCAGCCTATGGAACTCCATGCTGGAGGATGTTGTGAAGGCCAAGTCTATAACAGGATTCAATAAAGAATAAGATAAGTTCCTTCAATGGCTATTATCCAGGATAGTAAGGGATTGCTGTTTGCCAGAGGCTGGGAATGGCAAACTGGGTGGATCATTTGATGATCCCCTGTTCTGTACATTCCCTCTGAAGCACCTGGCATTGGCCACTGTCAGAAGATAAGATACTGGGCTACAGTACTTACTGTACATAGACTTGCACCTTTTGGCTGTTGTTTTTCTCTTAATGGCAGTACCATACCAAATCAAACATAAAGGCGGTTACAATTTATAATGAAAAGCAAGTTCCGGGGGCAGGGACCATTTCTTCATTATACAAATGCACCGTACTTAGAACAAAAGGATTTGGCCCACTGGGAGCAACTGCAACTCGATTAATTAATCACAATAAATGATTTAAGGAGTAGGGAAAATTTACCTGTCTCAGAATTCCTTCTGCTTTATTAGTTTCTCTTCCATGGAGCAACTAGTTGATTACTTTATCAAAATAGAAATCCTTTTATAAACCAGTTAAGCAGCTCTTCCTGGAAATGTGAAAATCTCACACACTATAAAGCTGAAGTTGTGCAAATCCACTATTCAGTTTTTAAAAAATCTGAAGGAAGGAAGACTTGGGTGAAATCTTTAAGTTATGGTTAGGAATGGATACTGTATTTATCAAAAATGGTAGAGATGGGAGCCAGAGGAGATGTCACAAGTTAAGAAGCTGATGACCACATTTGTACAATCAAGGGGTGGCAATGTAACCAACTGCACATGCTGGGATGAAAGATCCTGCTTAAAATATGAATAGGGAGGTTTTGTGAGTCCTTCCTTGGCTGATAACCATTAACAAGACACTTTCCCCTGCAAAGGATAAAATATCTGCTTTTAATATAAGTGAATATTTACTCTAATGTAAGATGTACCCTCAAAAGTATTATTTCAGAAATAAAACAGAGGTAAAGACTGAAAGGAGTCATTCTGGCAACTCTAATACAAACTGGGCAACATCCATAAACCAATCAGTAGAAATACTTTGATCTTTGGATTAAAAGTGCCATGTGGAAGGGGTGTGTGTACATGAGTGTATATTTATTACTAGCTCCACTGATGACTGTAGTCAAGATGGTCAGGGATCTATCCCCACATTCTGGGGGTTCCTAAACCTCTGACTGCCAGAAGCTTAGTCTAGACAACAAGGAATGGAGGACTGAATAACTGCCTGTTCTGTTCATTCTCTCTGAAGCATCTGGCACTGGCCACTGTTGGAAGACTGTACAATGGGTTGAGATGGATCTTTGGCCTGATCCACAATGGCCCTTCTTACGTTCTTAGTAATAATTCCTAGTATTAGGTTCTGGTTTTGGAAACTATTAACCTTTGCCTTATTAATCTAATTATTTAAGCCTTTGAGTGTATAGTCAAGTTATGTCAAGTGCAGTACATGTACCTTGAAAAATGTCCTGGTTACTCTTCCACATGCTGCTGTTCTACACCTGCTGGCGTATCAACCATATAGTGTTGAAGCGAAAATTCTGAATATCCATCTGATGGCTGTTACGTATTCTAGAGACAATCTGTGCCCATATAGAAACCAACAAACAAACACTTTTGTTAGGGTTTCTTTTGAAGCTGATGAAGTTTAATGGCTAAAGCAGATGATATCTAAAGCAGATTTATGGTAAATGCAAAAATATGTAGGAGTGTTGAATTGGTGTTTTAATGAGCAATTAATAAAGAAGTCTGATGTCATTTGAATGTTGTTAAAGTAGAGAAAAATGCGCATGTGCAAGTGGTTGGTTTCATTATTGAATTAAGACTTTGCTCTTGTTGAAGTAGGACACCAAAGTGTGGGGTTGTTTTAAAAAGAAAAATCTCATGATTTTGTTTTTCTTTACGTTGCTATAACTGAATCTGGGTTATAAATATACAGTGAATTTAGTGTCAGCACAGGAAGCTTGTGCTCTACAAGATTTACTGTTTCATTCCCATCCCATCTTTAAACCTCCCAAGATTGGAAGGGCAGCGATTCCTGGATTGGGATTGGACCAGTCTACCTAACCTCCTTTCCACTCACAGAGTGAAGAGAGTGATTTATTGAATATTTTTATGGCCGCCTCCTCCATTGTAAGTCATATTCCAAAACACAAAGCCCAAAGGTTTCTGTTGAGCAATGCTTAGAGATAGAGGGATTGTGTCTCTGATAACAGCAAGTTGGATGCTAGCTATCCCCTCTTGCCTCTACAGTAACAACTCTCACATATGTCCTTTGCTCAGATCAAAAATTAGTATCCACATGACTTACAAACAGTAAAAAAAAAATGTGCTGATTGTTATCCTTTGTGAGTTCAGAGGAATTCTTTATTCCCACATCAGCTCTAACTGGAAGTGGGTTGTGTAAAAGCACATGTAAACACTCGCAAGGAGAAGTATCCAGAATAGATGGGCAGGGTCCGTTCACTTTATTATTTGGAATCAGTGTGATCCTTATCTCTAATTACTGAAGAACTAGGGTTAGTGAGTTAAAATACACAGCGATTGTGATCTAAATAATTTTCACTCAGGATACTAGCCTTAAATAAAAAGGGCTGTTCTTTAGCACAGCACAGATTAGGTATAGTGGGGCACAGAGATTACTTTTCAGAGGAAATGTGAGCAATGGGCCCTTAAGTTTTGAAATGGGAGAAAGGTATCTTCTAATCTCACTGCTATTGACAATAAATATTGGGGAAAAAAGGAGAGTCCTGGCCTGGGGCTCCTTAAAGACTAACACATTTCTTCGGGCATAAGCTTTCGTGGGCTCCGACCCACTTTGAAGGAAAGCTTATGCCCGAAGAAATTTGTTAGCCTTTAAGGTGCCCCAGGACTCTCCTTTTTTGCTGTACACAGAGTAACATGGCTACTCCTCTGGTAAATATTGGGGAGTATCTTAATATAGATTCATGATGATAATGCCAAAATCATTCAAGCAAACTCCCTCTGTATGTGAACAGTGCCCTGGAATAATGTAATGCTCCCTCTTAGGTTTCACAGGAAGTCTTTCATTTCAGCCCTGGAAGATGAGAAACTTGCTGGGAAATCTAATCTCACACATAGACTGAATGATAATTACTTGTATTCTAGTTTTTCCCAGTTAAAAAGAAAATGTTAAAATTGAACTTTGGCAGTTTCCCACCAAGAAATATCGTCTTAATCTCCTGAAATCCTTCAGGATGTGCACAGTGCACCCTGTGCATTCCAGGAGAAGATACTAATTGAGGCCTCATAGCTTTATGCTGTACAGTAAGTCATTGTGAGCTGTACTAGCACAAATCAAATAAAAGGTCTGTGAAAATAAGGTTGCAGGGTGCCAAGGGATATGACACATAGTAAGGTTTAACGTGGTAGGGCAGGAAAACTATTTATACGTTCTAATGAGCTCACACGTTCCTCTGGTGAGAGTGTTTTTTCACATACACTTTGGGATATAATTAAACACGCATGTCATTAAGGGTATAATATTCCTTAAGGATGGAGTGTTCAAAACTGCCTGGGGAATTTAGACAACCCGTTCCCATTAGAAATGAGGGAATATGGATGCCCACATCCCACTAGAGGGCTTTGAAAATCTTGCCTGAAGCTTTTACAACAAAAAATTCCTTCAGGTTTGGTTTTGTTTTTAATATTTAATGTGGAAAAGTTTTAGCTGCTGATACCCAGAATGTGCCTATAAATATGAGGGCTCAGCTGCTGCATCCACTAACCTCTTTTCTGAGCCCACGATGCTGGTGCTGATATATTTCCATGGTGTCTGAACTGTTTTGGATGGTTGAATGGACAGTCTGTTTGTATACTCTTCATTGCACAGGATACCGATTAATTCCTGCCCCCAAACACTTCCGTTCTGAAAGACAGGCATAGAATTCCAGATGGGGGAAAACTGAGCTTTTGTCACCACAACAGCTATATTTAAGAGAACATTATTAAGGTTGCAAAGTCAAGCTCTCAAAAGTTGGGAAATGCCAGAATGAATGAAGGTGGACTGTTTATCCTGAATTTTGACCCCCTTTTGTGTATATATTGTAACAGATTTTGATTGCATGATCATGTACTGTTTTTTTCCAAGGACTGCCTTGCTTAGTGCATAAAGCAGACAGAGCTCATTTATTTAGTGACTAGTAATATTTTATTCTGCCTTTGTTCAGTGTGTCTTATTTACAGTACACTGTTCAGGTCTTATTTACTGCACATTATTGAAACCCTCTGTGACCGAGGCCTCCTGGGATACCTTCCTGGATGTGCAAAAATCAGGGCAAGCTGCAAAACCGGGAGCCAAACTCCCCACACACTGATGGGTGGGAATTAAACTAGTCTCCCTATCAGTCACAACCAGGCTTCTGGCACCCCACACCGGGTACCAAGAAGTCTGTCCAAACTAGAAACAGCTCCCTTTATTGCACTCCAGCTCCTCCAGCTCCCACCTAGCCGCACGGTCCCTTAAAGATATAGGTTCTCCTGACCCCAAAGGGCCAGCCACAGCACACAGAACAATATAGGTTTGGATCTTACTCAAAATACCACACTGGTAGCCAATCCTTTAGCAACTACAACTAAAGGTTTAATATAAGAAGAAAAGAAGCAAAATATAAGAGATGTTAAAGGGTCAAAGCGAATCACATACGTACAAATGATTTAAAGTTCATGAAAAGCAGTTTGCAGGCTTGTTCCTCTGGAGTTTGCAGGCTTGTTCCTCTGGTAAACACCCAGCATCAGGGTGGGCCTCAATCCTTTGTTCAGTCTCAGAGGAATAGTTCCAGAGATGGGTGTTGGCTGTAGACTGGGGACTTGAGAGCAAGATGGAGTCGGGGCTGCTGCCTTTTATCACCTCTGGCCTTCTCCATGCAGTGTGCAGTTCTCTCCAATCAAACTGGAGTTGAGTCACATGTTCAAGTCCTAGTGGCTCGACAGGTTTTCCTCTTCGGCCCATTGTACTGGGGAGCTTCCTTAATGGGCCATTAAAGGGACAATGGCTGGGTAGACATTCAGTCTGGGGAATTTCCCCAGACTCACACCAATTAAAATATAACAATCATATTCTTAATTTCTAATATGAATACAAATCCTACACATAAGCTATATAATCATTCCCCACAAATTATTACCTTTCTATTGACACCAAACATGGCATAGTTCCTATGGATTATAACAATTATAAAATATTAATACAAAATAATATCATAAATGGTTCCCTAAATCCGGCCAGCATCATACCCTCCTTTAAAGACAATTATTTTCTTCAGGGCATTCATTTTTCTAGTACTCATACCTATAGCATGTGAGTGCTTGACATGTATTTATTTATTTCCCCCACATCTCTGTGAGAAGAGGTGGAATTATCCCCATTCTACAGATAAGGAACTGAAGCACAGAGAGATTAAGATGAAAAGTATTTGCTAATTTTGGATTCCCACTTTCAGACAACTAGGATTGGGTTTGCAGGGTATCTATCATTACCTAGCTCTTGATATGTTCAAAGAACAGGTCCCCTTGTCTACCCAGGGTCTCAAGTTGGGCACCCAGAAAAAGAGGAGCAGACAATTAGTGACCACTTGTGGAAAGTTCGGTTAAGTGAGCTGCCTAGCACCACACACAACTCTTTGGCAAAAAATCTTCCAGGCAGCATGAGACCACCATTGTGTCCTGTCTTCCTGCAATCCTCTGTCTCATTCACTATATGTGTAAATAAAGATCGTATCATACTGCATAGAGTGGGATGAATTAAGATTGCACAGACAACCTTTATTCTGGCATTTTCTAACTTTTGAGTTTTTGAGTTCTTGACTGTCATAGAATTATAGGACTGGAAGGGACCTCGTGAAGTCTCTAGTCCAGTCCCCTGCATTCAAGGAAGGACGAAGCATCATCTAGACCATCCCTGACAGGTGTTTGTCTCACCTCCTCTTAAAAAGCCCTAAAGATGGTGATTGTGCTAACTCCACAGGCAATTTATTCCAGTGCTTAACTACCCTGACAGTTAGGAAGTTTTTCCTAATGGCCAACCTCAACTGACATTGCAGCTATTTAAGCCCATTGCTTCTTGCCTTTATCCTCAGAGGTTAAGGTGAACAATTTTTTCCTCTCCTTCTTGTAACAGTCTTTTATGTACTTGAAAACTCTTATCATATCCACCCTCAGCTTCTCTTCTCCTGACTAAATAACCCCAGTTTTTTCAGTCTTCCCTCGTAGGTCATAATTTCTAGACCTTTAATCCTTTTTGTTGCTCTTCTCTAGACTTTCTCCAGTTAATTCACATCTTTCCTGAAATGTTGCACCCAGAACTGGAAACAGTACTCCATTTGAGGCCTAATCAGTGCAGAGTAGAGTGGAAGAATTACTTCTCGTGTCTTGCTTACAATACTCCTGTTAATAAATCCCAGAATGAGAACTGGGTTTTTTTTTTTTTTTGCAACAGTGTTACACTGTTGACTTGTATTTAGCTTGTGACCCACTATACCTGCCCCCCACCTCGCTAATCCCTTTCTGCAGTATTCTTTCCTAGGGAAAAGTTTGCTCATTCCTAAGTGGAGTAGTTTGCATTTGTCCATATTGAATTTCATCCATTTATTTCAAACCATTTCTCCAGTTTGTCCAGATCATTTTGAAGTTTAATCCTATTCTCCAAAGTACTTGCAATGCTTCCCAGCCTGGTATTGTCCACAAACATTATACATGTATTCTCTACGCCCTTATCTAAATCATTGATGAAAATATGAAACAGAACCAGACCCAGAACTGATCCCTGTAGGGCCCCACTTGATATGCCCCTCCAACTTGACTGTAAACCACTTGCAACCTTAATAATATTTTAATATAGTTTTTCTTTTTGTATGTATAATTTCCTAGGTCCCCAAACAAACAACCTCCCCACAAGCCAAAAGTACACATTCCATCATGTGACATCATATTGACACCCACATGGGTCATCGCTGGGGTTGGAGCTTTAGATCCACCACACAACCCTCTGCCACTTGAGTTAATGGAGTAACTGATGAGTAGCTGATAGCAGTAGTAGGTTGTCATCCTCTGTATGGTCCTTCACTAGAGGGGGATGAACCACTTTGCCAGTGGCTCTAACAGATATTTTTTGATAGCAGAGGAAAACTTGAGTTCTTTTCCCAGCTCTGGAGGAGAGTGTGATTTATTGTCCACTGACCTTTATGCCTCTTCTCTCAATCTCATTGTTCTCCTTGTCCCCATCTTTTTCTCCCACTCCTGGCTCCTTGTCCCCGTCTCCTTGCCTTGTCCATAGTTATTCTGAGTTCATAGTAACACACATTGGCATTAAGATGACACAAGTGTTTAGGAGTGTGTTTCTGGAAGCATAGAAAAGCATTTCTGAAAAGCTGGTCCAATAGATATAAGAAAGGACTGAGTGGAGCTGAATCGAATTATTGACATCTATTTTCTGAAAGTTGTCTGAGTCTATAGTTTTGGCTCAAGATAATGGTAAGGACCAAAATGTATCAGAAAGGGTCCATTTTAACATTTCTTAAACTTCAAGGAAATAAGAATCTCATTCAACAGGATCTCTAACTAACTTCCACTCTGCAGGAACCACAGCATGTGCGTAAGCAGAGTTCTTACTAAATCTTTCCCTAATAGATTTTTATGCAGCCCATGATCTGACCATGGAATTATGTAAACACCTGGGCTTTCCCTGTATTCTGTCATTCCCTGAGATCTGATTCTGGTTACTAAATACACAACACTGGAAGCAGAAAGCCTTTTTAAAAAATAAAAAAAGAAAGAAAGAAAGTAAAAAGCCCTAGCTTGATCGATTTATGATTATTTCTACTGGTTATTTAACTCTCAAAGAATGCAAAACTGCTACTCCGTTAAATTACATTAAAGCCTGGGTTTCTTCAGGAATGGTTTTGCCTGGCAGATTTTCCTCACTTAGGTAGGTCCCCTAGGAGTGATGTACTCATTTCATGTGGATCTAGGAGAAGCAGCCATTCATTCTCCCAGAATATTACTTAAATTTAAACAAAAAACCAACCTCTCAGGAGGAGAGATTTTCTGACAAAACTTCATCCAAATGAGGAAATCAGGTGCTGCATGTGGGTGAACTTACCCATGTTGCAGTGGGTCAGCAGAACACCTTCCACTCCACCTGTGGCCCACATGGAGGCTGTGGAAGGGGTCCACTGCCATGTAGGGATGCCTGTGTACTTGCCACATGCTGTGAAAAGGGTCGTGACAGATTTGGCAAATCCTGGACAAACCTTATTGAATTAAATCTAAATCTATAAAGCGCTGACTGTGTTAAATGTTTGTGTTACTCTGGGATTATATGTAACTTCTCTAGGGGTACGTCTACACTGGAGACTCTGTGAAGTCGACTTAACAAGGTCGACTGTAAAGTCAGCCTTGTTAAGTCGATTTAGAGAGTCCACACTGAAAACTCCAGTCGGCTGCCAGTGTCCACACTGGCAGGTGCTAGGTCAACGGAGGAGTGGTGCATAGTGGGTAGCTGTCCCACATTGCACCAGGGCCTGGAGGCCAATTAGGTCGACTTAAGGGCACTCCCCGTCCACGTTGGCTTAAGTCGACTTAATAAGGTCAATTTACGCGTTAAGTCAACCTTGCAGCTAACCATTCACTTCTTATACCATGCTGGCAAGGCTCCATCACACAGCATGTATGAGATACTTTCTTTTTTGGAAAATGAGTAACCCTGAACACTCAGCCCCAAAGCAGGAGGGGAAGTGAGTGCGCATTGTGATTTGTACTGGTATTGGTGAGTTCGGTCTCTGCAGGGATGTTACCTCCTAGTACTTGTAGCATACTTTTCATTAGGTTTCACTTCTCTCTTTGTACTATAAAAAGCCCAGATTTTTTTCATATCCCAAATTTGTGCCATGTTTTCAAACTGGATTGGAAAGGTAGGAGTGTGTAATGCAATCCGGAGGATTTCCACGCATAGCTCCTTAGTCTTCAATTCTAATGATAACGGAGATTTCCAGCCTGAGAACTTGAGGAGGGGAAGTGTCTGAGGGTCATGAGACAGTTTGAAATGGCTCTGAGAATAGGAAGCAAAGTAGACTCTGAAATGAAACAGAAAACGTTCAGTCCAAAGCTGAAGAGTGTGGGCAGTTTAAAGCACATTTCTCATTTATGCTGGGGAGCAAAGATTCTCAGTAGTTTGAAGGTGTCGATTCTGGAAAAGGAGGGTCACCGCGACAGTGCTGTATGTAAGTTAACAGTAGGCACGATCTTGGCCGTTCTGTTGCCTGTAGTATAAAATAAACCTCATGAGGTCCATTGGTAAAACTGCAGAAAGAGGGAATATGTATGGCACCTAATTTAATACAGCCTGGATCTACACAGTCTGGAAATCAAAGTCACACGCAAAATTTGTAATTAAGGGAAGGTGTGTCCCAGCCTTCCAAAATCCAGGGTGCTGCAAAATTTGATTTCTGGGGAATGTAAATCCCTGCTTGTAGTATTGATATGCCTGGAAGAATGTACAGAGTTAAGTTATTGTATATTTTAGTTTTTTAATTGACTCCATATCTGCTGGCAGCAGAATAGACATTGATCTGTTTTTTTCCTTGCTTTATTTAGGAAAATACAGCACATAGTGTTTACTCTGCCTCCATACAGCATTACTTTGTAGGGTGAAAGTGAGGACAAGACCACAGTGAAGAATTCCCTCATTGTCAATTTTAAAGGCTTCAAAATAAATGGTACTTTTTTAGGATTGGAATCTGAAATGTTTTCTCAACAGTGTTTTGCTTAACTTTTTGTACTCAGACAGGATTTTATAAACTCTTTTAACTTTGTCCCTGTTGATAATTTATACATTTCCTCCTGGGCACCAGTTACTTGATCAGGTAGTTGAATGACATTGAATCTGACTTCTATTAAGGCTGAGTTTTAAAGATTAAATTGGTGCATTGACTGAACCTGTTATGTGAAAAGGCACAATTCTGCCAATTGGTGTCAACAGCAAAATTCCCATTTTAGTGGGAGTAGGGTCAGAACCCAGCCCCTGAATTCTGCATCCCTTCCTGAATCAGAACTCCCATTCAATTCAGGAGGGGTTTTGAGGGAGGAAAGAACTGCAGGATTGGGATGAATCCAGTCACATGTGCTGTAAGAAATGGCGAGAGATGAATAACTGGAATTGATATTCTTCATGTATATAAGCGTAAATATCCACTAGAGTCAGAAGAATTACAATGGGGTCAGATCAGAATTAGAACCATAAACATGATGGTGCTTAGTATCTGATGAATGACTGTGTTGAATCACCTTATTTTAAAGCTGGGCCACTCTGTGTCTGCTAGTGGAAATGTACTGAACTCTGCTCAGTAATCTGACAGTGGGGTTTTTTTGTGTTGGACATGGCTTGCTACTATGGAGGTTCTATATTGATGCATGATTTTCCTTATTCACATAGCCTTTACATGACATTGCCTCCTGTAGTTTATCGGTCTCTGACCAGATTTGCCATCAGTGTGTCTAAATAGCTAAAACAAAGGTGGAAGGTTTTGCTCTTAATGATTAGAGACCAAGCCACTGATTGATTGTCTTTTAGGTAAAGTCAGTATGGAGGTGATAGGCCTTCTTGAAATGATAAAAAATTATAATGCATGTTTCCTTACCTTCCTTTTAGGTTCTAACACTTCCTTTGAAAAAGAAACCTTGTTTATCTTTAATAGTATGCAAGAACCCACAGTGCTTAATGCAACAACTGCAGAATTGCTGTGGTTAGTTTATATGTGTACAGCAGGACAAGACAGAGTTCCAATACTTCTTTTGCTTGTTTTGCTGAGAGAGCTGCCTGGGAGATCTGCATTATCAGCACGGCGCCCACAAACAACGCCGTGCGGAATTCTCATTCATGTCAGTGGGCGTCCTATACATTCATCAGGGGAGAATTTTTAGTCTGGGTGTTCAGCTGTAACTTAAAACAACTTCATAGTTTATCTAAAAAGGCTAGAGGAGATGTTTTTTGCTTTGTGAAGATATGTATGAAAACTCTGAGGCTTTGGCTCCCTGTTCCCTGTATGAGTCGGTACAGGCAACATGCTGTTTTCCAATAAGGCTATTATGCCTTTGCTAATCCCAGTAGATTAGCATGAACCTGTTTAGCATCAGACCCCAACCTGGTTTATGACTTCACAAGTAAATTGGACTATGAGAAAGCCAGTGGGTTTTTTGAGTCCAAATTGGACGGCTAATATAGAATGTAACTAGTGTAAAGGTTTCAGAGTCTGTTATACTGATGAGTAGCTTTGGGGAAAGGGGAAGGGGGGTCAAGATTGAGAAAAAGGATTTTTTTTTCTGATTATGCTTCCCCCACTCAATCCACCCACTCATCAGATGAGGGTTTACTTTGTACTCCCCCCTCATTAAATATGTGGTTTTCCTCAATGGAAGTGAATTTGCCATTCTCTGGCACAGTAAAATATTGACACACACTGCCACAGAGCAAAAAAAGAATCTAGTTGGAGGGGTGAAAAGTAAATTTGGTCAAAATTCCATTTTATTGATATCAGTCATGCAAGTATTTTGGATAGGGTCTTCGGAGTCCCTGTCCCAGGCCCCGTGGCCTGTGTCTTTCTGTTGGTCCAAGGCTATGCCCCTGGACGCAGACACCCCATGATTGTGCTCTTTTAATTGTCCTTGTTTGTAAACTTTGTCAGGCCATTGTCCGGGTGTGGGCTGGTGGAGGCTGTGAGTGAGTGAGGAGCCTTCCCGTGTCAACTGCAGCTTCTTACCTGGGAGAGGGCCGGGGTGATTCCCTCAGCCTGCCCTTAGGACTGAGTGGCTCCCCAAAGGCGGAAGAAGAAAAAGAAAAGCAAGGTCCATGTGTCCATCCTTCTTTCTCTCCATTGGCCCATGAACAAGGCAGCTGCAGCCGGATGACACAGACTCCACAGTCGCCCTTGCATGTGGAGCTGGGGGAAAGGCAGGGAACTGTGTCTTCATGAGGAACAATCCCTGCCTGAGCTGCATGGGGAAGCATGGCCCTGCTCTGTTCCAGGGGCTAAATGCCACAGCAGGGCTAAAAGCCTTTAAATTGGGAGGAGAATTTCCAAGCTATTGCTGGGTCCATCAGTGAGAGTTTTACTCAGAGAATTACCTCTCCTGCTGAAGAGCACTATACAAATAAACATTGCAAACATCACCCTTCCTTCTGCTCGGAATGTGTTCGATCAGGCTTTGAATTAAAGAGCTGTCCAATTATTTGAAGACATGGTTCTCAGGAGCCATCCAAAGTATAATTAGTGGTGGTTCAGCTGATTCTGTGGGAGTGGCAGGCGAAGAGTGGTGCTTCTGGGCCTTAAAGAAGCAGCACATAGCGTAACCCATCCCTAGGAATCTGAACAGAATATGCAACCAACTTGACTAATGGAGGACTCACAGGTGAAAGGGATGGTCTTGTCGTTAAAACAAAGGCATGGGAACGGTGAGACTTGGATTCTGAACCTGGCTCTGCCTCAGACTCCGTGTGTGACCTAGGACAGCTAGATGGGGCACATGTAGGGCTCAGTTCTGGTGGCTTCTCAGTAGCTGGAGTAGTCCCTTATGTTGTGGCCCTCTGGAATAGGGGAGGCTGGGGACAGTAGTTAGCAATGTTCAGTGAATTGGGGTCAGTGAGGGACTTGCCAGCATGGTTGGTTTGTGCTATTAGTGCCGGTATGTCCATTGGTAAACACAATTACGTTGTACCATAGTGGTTTGAGGCATTTAATTGGGATGGGTTTTGAGGCATCCTTAGTGTTGTTTAATAGTTGTCTTGTTTTTGTGTAGGTGAAATGAAAAATGTATCATCTCTGGACTGCCTTTTTGAATATTGTTCCCGGTTAGGGGCTGGGCATTTCCGACAGGAAATGAAAGCCAATACTTGCCCTCTGAAACGTTTATCCAGTGGACGTCACTTTTTATTACCTCATCTCCTGTCCCTTTATAAGAGATCTCCTCGGTACATGGGCTACAGATTTCCCACAATGCTTTGCTACATGCTAGATATGTAAAAGGACAAATGCACTTTTTTTTAATAGTCAAGGATATCGGTTGTAATTCTTGGACTGGGAAATAACTGGAATCTTTTAGATGCAGATGGCAGTGGTTCACTTACAAGTGTTATTGTTCATTTTGCCAAATAACCAAATTAACATTGAGTAGTTTGTCTCAATGCTGAAAAATTCTCTTTTGGAAGCCAGTTAGGGTTTTTTTTAAAGCCCTGGCACTAGTTTCAAGGGCCTCAGAATTGGAAGAAATAAATTTGGATGCTCTTCAAAGAGCACTTTGCTGTGGTTCTGCCATTTCTTAACTTTTTACCTTGCTGTTCTTTCTCCCTGCCTCTTCCCTCAGGAACTGAAGGTAGATGATTGATATTTTCTCTCTCTCTTTTTAAATCTCCTTTGGGCTAGAGTTCTCATCCAAAGTAGAAATATTTACCAAAAGGAAAGCTACAAGGAGATGGAGGGGAAAAGGAGAGATTAGAAGTAAACAGTAGTTCAGGTTGGTGACTTGGTTGGGGATAGAGGTTGAATTGTTTGTAGAACCTAATGAAATTTAGGATTGGAATTCCCATATCAGTGGACAGTGGGAAAACTGTGAATTCCTTGCACTTGACAAGGGGAACATCCATCTTGCTCTTTTTTGTATTATGCTAGTGTCTTAAGAGCCCCAGTCTTGGTTAGGGACCCCATTCGACGAGGTGCTGTAAGAAACCGTGCTTATCCCAAAGAACTTACAGCCTGAATGGACAAACGGTGGAAAGAAAAACAGAAAAGGGAAATGCCTTGCCCAATGTCAGACAGTAGGTCAGAGGCAGGCCTGGGAATGGAACCCAGGCCCCAACGGTTAGACCTCACTGATTCTGCTAGGTCAGTAAACCCAATAGGAAAACATTGTTAAAGGGGTGCAGTGACCTCCCGCCAGCTATAACCAAATATTCTTGATAGACAATATTTATAGTAGGGATTAGTTTTAAAGCAGTGCTGCGCTATCGTTTCCTATTGTCTTGGGTGGCTGAGTGTGTGGGTCAAATGCTGCGCCTGGCTTCCATATAGGTCCATCTTTAATTTAACGGGAGGTGACTCAGTGCTCCTAGGTGCCATCTCCAGGTGCACTCATGAGTTGGTTCTGTATTCACTTGTACCGGACACTCCTCCCGTGAGTAGGCATTCAGCCCTGATAGGGGATCCAGAATTCTGGCTGCCCCTTCTGCTGCTTTCTTGGAACTTGCCTCGAGCGTTGAGGTCTTGAAATTGGCAGGGAATCTCTGTGGGACTTTCATTTGAGATTCTCTTGTACAATTTCCTGATTTGACGCCCTGACAGAACCAGCTTTTCCAGCCAAACATGCACATAAATTTAACTAGAAATGTTTGGAGCTTAAATTGATTTGGTTTGAGCCTGGAACAAAAAGTGTGAAACTTTTTTTTTTTCTTAGCACTAATTCATTAGATATTAAGGTCATATAGCCCCCTTCTGCACCCCTTGAACAGCTTTTGGGAGGGATTATGAGGGAAAGACGCTGTTTCATGCTTTCCCCCATCTCCCAATGGAATGGGAAAGGGATTACTAATTCTTATAAATCACAGGTCTCTGAGATCCACTGCAGGTCACGAGGCTATCATTTTGCTTCTAGGCCCCTGTGCCCTCTTTTCAGTAGTCCCCTGTCTGATGCTGCCTTGGGATCTTGCCTAAATGGAGATTTCACAGCATGGAGACAAAAGAGTTCAAATAGATTCCATTCCTTAACTTCTCTGGAAACTTCCTGCAATGGGGGGGAATGACACTGCCGTACCAGATTCAAGCCATACGGTTACATTCTCCACAAGCAGGCTGCAGTTTTTTGTGATCCAGCAAATTTGGTTGCTTATTTAGAGGTAGGCTGACAAGTGCAGCAAGCCCTGGCTGGGAACAGAAGTCCCTGAGTTCTAATCCCATCCCTTTCACTGATTTATTTATGGAGTGGCCCTGATAGAATAAATTAGGCTACTTCCTCCTTCCCTCCCCCCCAAACCCCACAGGAGATTCTTTCTAACCCCCAGATCTACTCCCATGATTTTGGTTTTGGGCAGCAATCTGTTTTCCAGGTCACTGTGGACAACATTGTACCAGATCAGCTGCAGCAGGATTCTGCTTGCAGCTCAAAGTGCAGAAAATTCTTCCCTCCTTCCATGAGATCTGGCTCAATGAAATTGCATGTTAAGTTTGATATGCAGGAGGCCCAGCAAAGGGGTCGTAAAACTTTTGTTAAGACTGTGGGAGTCTTGGTGTTGCATAAGGAGAGGTTAATAGAGAGAATGCATGACATTATCCAAGCAAGAGAAACATTTAGACCTCTATCTAGGAATCAGGGTTGGTGCTAGATGCATAGAGCTAGTGTGTGCCTCGTTATAAAGTGGCTGTGCCTGGGAGTAAAGATTCTACCTCCCCCTTGCTACCTGGGTCTGGGGGAAATGGTTCTCACCACAGTGGGACCTCTGTTCAGCTGCCCCTTCCCTCCTGAGCAAGAGGATGGGCTAAAGGCATGATGCCGCCGTTAATTATTACTTTTTAAATCCCCAGCAAATGCCGGCTGGCCTACTGTACATCCATTTGCTCTCAGAATGATTCCGGTGTTTTTTATTAAGCTGAGTGATGCTGATCCGCTTAAAACAAAAACCCAAACTGTTCTCTGGCAAAGTTATTAGCTTTTTTTAATCTACAAAACAAATTTCCTCCTGAAACATTTGTACAGTTTTTACAAATCATTAAGGGAGTTTCCTCATTCTGTGATGTCAAGAGTCACTCAGATCAAAGCATTTACTGATGTTACAATTAAGCACTCTACAACATTAAACTCACTTTCCACACTGTAATTTTTATAATGGGTTGGAACGGAGCTTCAAGGTTTGATTACCTTCCAACCTCGGCGCCAGATCCTGATTTCTCATTAGCTCCTACACTGAGGTTTGTGCAACACTGAAGTTAATAAGGAGTCTGAATTAATACTAGGCTGGCAGGCAGCCAGCTGAAAAGTGTGAGATAGAGTACATGCCTATAGGATGACAGTGCAACAATATGTTAAGCTCAGGAAAAGGCATGAACATCAAGATAAGGGCCTTGCAGGCCTTCCTACCTCCCCCCAAAAACTTTCTGGAGCAAACCAAGACTGTGCACACCAAACATGCTTTATAATTGTACATAAGTATATAAAATAGAGAGATGACAATTAAGGGAGCAGGAATCTTATCTGAAGATAAATCTTTCAGTAAAATAATAAAGGAAAAGAAAACACCTTCTCTTACAGAGTGATATAATTCAGTATTGATTATCACTGGACAGTTTTGCATCGGCTTCCTTACAAGTATGTAAAGGGAATATTAAGTGCTCACCAAATGAAAGTGTCATTGCATTGCCTTAGAAAGATAGTATTATATGTGAGACCATCATAGGGATCTGTTCGTGTGTGTGTGTCTGGAAGGGGGGCTGTGTGGGGATGTGCATTCCCACTGAAGTCAATGGATTCATGTAATTTCCATTAGGCCAAATTGTGATTTCATTTATAATGATGTAAATCCAAGAGGACCTAAGGGTATTGCAGATTTACCCAAGTGTAGCTAAGAATCTGGTTCAGTGAGAGGAGATGAGGCCCCTAGAGAGATGATAATCTGAAGTTGGTCTGAAATGTTAGCCTGCATGAATTTCTCTGCATAGCAGAATAGCTTGGATAGTGTGGGTGCTTCTTGAAAACCAGTCAAGCAAATGTCAGAAAAGCTGATCCAAAGAGCCTTTTCAGGCAAATATTTGGAGATACATAGAGCTACATTTCTGCCTCGAGCCACAGAGACAGAGTGCACTGCCAGATGCGAAGTACTACGGTGTGAGTTGTGCAGCGTAATTGGTAGCAGATGACGTTTATTACCTGAATTTCTGAAGGGAGGCAGATATTTGGGGAGGGAAGAAATGGACATTTGACCGATTCTGGAGCCAATGATTCACTGATGTGTTTTGCATCTTCCTTCAAAGCTTGCCGTAAAAGCAGCAGAACTCACCAAAATGAAATGCAATGAATTCCACTGATTTGGGACAATATGTAGGACTTGCTTCCATATGCATGAACCACACAGTCATACAGTAGATGCTTTTTAAGTAGTGACTGCAGACTTTCAACTGAACTATTGATCCTGCAACCATCCAAAAAAGTGATGTGCATATCTAACATTTTTTATCCTGGAAGATTGCTTTCCAGTGGGATTGGGAGGGTGGGTACTAGATTAAAGCTGCTTCCAGGCAGGTGCCAAGACAAGACATCTGTGCCTCCAGCCAAAGTCAGTGAAGATTGTGGGTCCTTAGCATTCTGCAAATCAACTTTTAGGTGCCTTAACTTGGGACTCCACTGATGAATGGACCTCTTTGTAACTTTGGGCCTCGCTGTGATTCAGTGGCTGAGCCAGGATTAGGGAGAAAATATTTCCTGGATTCCTGATCTGCCCTCACTCCATTACGCTCTGTCACCTTTTCACAGCAATGTTGTACTTGTGTAGTTTATTCTTTCACCTTCATGGAAGGTAGTGTGATGTTTAGAGCCCTGTAAATCTGCAGCTATCCTCATTATATCTGTGGATATCCGCAGCCACAGATGCAGATATCCGTGGACCATTCCTTGAAGATGCAGATCAGATGTGGATCTATATATATGTATCTGCGCAGGGCACTACAGAGGAGTAGAGCCCTGCAAATCTGCAGATATCTGCATTATATCTGCATCTGTGGATGCGATGTGGATATCAGCAGCCCATTTCTTGCAGAAGCAGATCAGATGTGGATCTGCGCAGGGCTCTAGTGATGTTGTACCACTAGGTGAAGCTTCATGAGGGATTGTATCCAGAGCACAGTGTCTCCCTGGCGCAGAAGAGGAGGTTATATATCATACCTCTCCTTTGCATGCTGTAATCTGTTTCCTTCCCATCTCAGAATGGCCAGCCTGCCCCCCAGCTGTGGGAGAGGAGTGAAGCCATGACCGCACCTCTTGTGCCCTCTTCTGGGTGGTGTGCACCAGCAGAGACGCTAACGAGGAGCATTTCCTGTGCTCCTTCAAGCCCAGACTGCAGTTGTTCCCAGTGTCTGAATGGGGGAATGGGAATGGTCCCCAAGGCAGGAGACCAAAATTCAGTTTCCCTCTGACATTCAGGTTGCTATTTGAAAGACTAGATTTGGCTGCTCTGCGTTTCACCAGTGGCATCATCCAGGTAATGCTATCTTATTCCCCCCCGGGAGCCAGGAGGTTCATGCCAGGGTGATCCTCTGGTGCCAGAAAATGGAGTTAGGGATTCTGAGAGGACTGACCTCCAGCTGGTGACGAAGCAGGATGTGAGTAGAGAACAGGTGGGTGATTAGGTTGCCCATGTGCCATGCCCCTCATCACCTGCTGGCTGACTCCCCTGGGGTAATCTGTGTCTGGTTTAAATGGGAGTGGCACTCAGGCTGCAATCTAATTTAATGGGAGCTGAGAAGCAACGAGAAAAGAACAGAGCAGAGCTGAGCTTTTGGTTACCCTGCGCTCTCCCCTGGCTGTTGTTTGCAGCATATCTGTACCCCAGGGTCCAGCATGTGGGGACACATGGAGGATCAAGGCGCCCTTAGGAGGACTGCTGCTTGGCATCACCATTCCTTGTGCTAAATTCCAAGCTTATCTCTTTCTCCTCTGCCTGCTGAGCTCAGAGAATGGGGTGTTGTGCTTCAGGCACTAATGCAGGAGGCTGGAGCAATGCTGGCTTGGGCTTTTAGAGGTCTGATCAGTAATCATAGTACAGGACATGCCTACGCTAATCAGAAGTCGTGATTTTATAGGGACAGTCCCAATACTCAGGGCTTTTTCTTATATGGCCACCTGTTACGCCCACTCCCATCCCGATTTTTCAGCTTTGCTATCTGGTCAGCCTATGGTATCACACACTAGTTCTTTCAAACACAAAGATCTCTGTCCGGCAGAAATTCACTGGAATCTGGGGAGTAACCTTCTGTCGTTTTCCCCTGCACATTCCTACAAGAAGTAGGATGAAACTCCTGTGTTAGGTATTTTGCAATTTTCCTAAAAACTAGCCAGTAGGAAAACTATTACCCATACATCATGGGAAATGCCTTCTTTCTCACAGAGCTGCAAAGTTAAACCATCACCAGTAAAAGACTATTTTCGCTGGACGTTTGGAGGCAGGGAACACTGAGATCTTCTGGTGTGGTACATTACACGAACTATTGACTATAGGATGCCAAAACCTTCAATCTATTTTAAATTAGCTCCATTTTAAATGTTAATCAATAAACATTTGAATTGGCATGTAGTTTATTCCAGCAAATAAGAGTGTCAGTCGCTGCATTGGGTTCACATATGATTGCCATTTTTCTAGAAGTTTTTTTTTGTTTTTTTCAGTTTGGAGTTAAGTTGTTACTTAATCATCTCATGAAACAGCTTAGTTAAATTCTGCAGGTCAATAGACTGCATTGTGGATATTTTGTCACTCTTTGTAAATATTGCCTCGATTAAAAAATGTTCTGCCTTGCTAGTGATGATTGCTACATAGGAAGGATAGTCTTTTAGCTAAGACAGTGGATGTGACATTGGAGGGCTAAATTCATTTCCTGCATTTCTGTGCCTCAATTCTCCATTGGTAAAACTGGAATAATAGTATTTCCTTTCTCCCATCCTTTGTCTGGCTATGTCTACATTTGTAAAGTTAAGTTGACTCTGTTAAGTCGATTTAACAAGGTCGACTTTAAGACGACTTAAAGTCGACTTTGTTAAGTTGACTTAACAGAGTGGCTACACTTTAAGTCGATTTAAGTCAACCTTGTTAAGTCAACTTAACAGTAGACCTAAGCGTCCACATTGGCTCTAAGTCGACCTAATAAGATCGACTTAGCGCTATTCCCCATCCACACTAGCTTTAAGTCGACTTAAGAAGTTGACTTAAGGCTTAAATTGACCTTCAGATGTGGTGTTATTAAGTCGACTTAAGGAAGCGCTTAAGTCGACTTAATAAAAGCCCAGTGTGGACGTGGCTTTGTGTAGGTCAACTTACGCGTCCTTAAGTCGACCTAATTTGCCAGTGTAGATGCACCCTCTAATTTTAGATGCAAGCTTTAAATCAGGGATTGTCTCTTGTACAGAACCTCGTGTAGTGGGCCACAGATATAGATACTATAGTAATATTAAAAAATACCCAACAACAGTGTTTCACTTTTTTCAGACCAATCAATGGTCCCAGTTTCCTACTTTGAATTTAGGAAGATCCAAAAGGAATATGTACGTAACGGTGACATTGATTTTTGTGTGTGACAATCCAGTTTATAAGCAAATAGTATAGCCAGGAATTTGAAACAGAAGCCTATGAAGTGGCATTGTGACTAAATGCATTTGGCCTCCCTTGTGTAAAGGCAGCTCACACTAGTCATAAAATGTATTACTTGCATACTTGGTGCTTTAAAATGGCAAATTTTCCAAAGCTGAAACAATTTATGAGCAAAAATGATTGAGGAAAAATTTAAACAAACAATTTAATAACTGGGAGATGTTTAAGGAAACTTTACTAGAGGCCTCAAAAAGCAAAATGAAAGAGGGTCGAAAACCTTCCTAGTTAAGAAGGGAAGTGAATGCAGCAGTAAAATAACTGCATCTGCATATAAAACAAATGGAAAAAAGAGGGAAGTTGAAAATAATGAGCAATTAGCACTTATGAAATGCAGTCAGTTGATAAGGAAAGCTAAGGATATCAGTGAAAAAAATCTATTACCCACAGAGTTAAGGGAAGTGAGGATTTAAAATATATATGCACAAGCAGTATTTTAGAAATGATATATCTGTTAATAGGTAGCAATTATATAGTTGCCAATAATGATACAGAAAAGGGAGATGTGTTCAATGAATATTTCTGTTGTTCATTTGGAAAGGAGCTGGATGATGCATTTGCAGTTTATGGTGATTGTGACCGGGGCCTCCTGGGATAACCTCCTGAATGTGTAAAAATCAGGGCAAGCTGCAAAACCAGGAGCCAAACTCCCCAAACACTGATGGGTGGGACTTAAACCAGTCTCCCTATCAGGTTGAGGCCACTTTGCAAATTTGTCATATAAATAGGCCTCCTGTGACTAACTGTTTTTCTAGTTAAACTGCGCAATGATGTATTCTAAAAGTTTTTGAAAGTACAACCGAATTTTTAAATGAGAAAGACATATCTTCACCATGTTTCGTATCTTTTTTTAACCTACTAACCCATTTGAAAACCACTATAGGAATAAACTTCCCTCCCATGAGAGTTAAGCCATTTTAATATCCAGTTAAAACTTGCAGTACAGAGCACAGGGAAAGACACCCAGATATATGTGGCTGTGAAACAGTGAAAAGATTAAATCTCTGCAGCCTGTCACAATGATATCCCAGTGCTAATAAATCAATGTATTTGTGTTTGCTGTGACCCTCTTCTGTCCACATTGGTAAGAGGTATTTGTCTCCCATGAAAACACTCTCCCACACCCTTTGTAATTAAAAGTAATCTTAAATTTCATCTAGATCCATGAGAAAGAGCTTTTATACCGCAATTTGAGTTGGACTCCAGGACAATGGAATGCAAGTTGAAAGCTTAATGAATTTACTCCATAAATCTTTTTCTCTGTTTTTCTTGTCATTATATCAGTACATTACATGTATTTTTCCTTACATTGCTAGCTGAAGAATTTTTTTTTAAGGAGACCCCTCCGTGAGTGTTATTCTGTGAAACTGAGTTGGCCGAACTTCATTTTGTTAATCCTGTAGTATGATTGCCACTTTCTGAATTAATGTTGAGCTCCATTCTTCTGATGAAATGAGACTGGGAAGACTCCACTTTACTTGATTTCATTTGTGTTGCTTCAGTTTATCAGCTCGGCAGGTTGAAAGCACAGAGCCTTGGTTATGCTTTCAACGGTATTATTTATGCGGTGGGACTCGCTGAAGAATAGCTTCAAGTATTGCTCATCTACCTCTCTAACAAAACAAAAACAGCAACTTTTTTTCTTATCAGATCTCCTGTCTTTTATTATTATTTTGTGTGTTATGTTGGCACCGATTGACCCCAGTCAGTCTCAGGACTGCATTGGACTAGGCACTATAATATCAACAGTTAAGCGCCCTGAGGATTCTGCAGTCTGCACAGCCATGATGAATAAAGGAAGGATTTTTATTCTCATTTTGCAGATGGGGAATTGAGATCCAGAGAGATTGTGACTTGCCCAAAGTTACATAGCAAGTCTGGCAGACCTAGGAATTGAAGCCAGATCTCCTGGTTCCCTGTCCAGTCCACAAGCCCATCCTTCCACTCTAATATCATTGTGAAATCTCTGAATGTTTGGAGAGAAGACAAAACAAAAACATTGTCACTAATAATGTCACAGGAGTCACTTGGAGAGGAATTTGTTTCAACACGAGGATCATATGGTTTTTTAGGGGCTCACATAGGAAAACATGCCCATTTTATACAAAAGGAAAGGTCAGTGGGAACTTTGAAGCCTGGAAGGTGGAAGAATTCTGATGTCGCTGTCCACCTTTTCCTGTCCTCGGTTTTCCACTCTGTGCGAGCATGCACACTTTTCAGAGTCTTCTCAGTCTAGGGAGAAAAAGGGGTGAAACCCTCCACACAACAGATGCTGCCAGCACATCTATGAATATCTTACATTTCTTCTTGCTATATTAAACAGGCAAAACGCTTCCAGTCAGAAATGCTGCTCTTAAAATTTATCAGGGACAAAAGCAGAGCCAGATGGCATCAACAGGAGATTGATTACTCCTCCTATTCCCCCTCCCCTTCCAGATTTTACTCTAATAGTCCCATTGTGCCATGAGGACTTCTTCTAAAGCAGATGAAAAAAGCTTCAGTCCTTTGGTCTACAGGTCCACTCCACCCATTAACTCCTTGGTTGGAGGCACGAGGAGTGTGAAGGGGTATAGGTGGACCAATGGACACTGCTTTCAAGAATTCTCTAACTCAGGGGAAAGTTTATTGTAAAACTACTTACTGCACTTTGGAAAATGTATATATATTCCTTTCACCCTTCTGCAAATATAGTTCATCCGTGTTGAAAAATAGGTAGTGGGAAGTTTATATAAATGGTAAAATGTTGCTCAAAGAAAAGTTGGGGTAGGTGTCTAATGTGGTTCAATAATTCCATGAGATGGAAGTGCTGCCTTACACCTCGAAATATGACTTTGTGTCTCCTTTTTATCCCTGCCAGCTCTGTAGGAAATAACTCCCTAGAGTTCAGATCGCCTCAGTGGAACAATAAGAAAGCTAATGAAGAACAGTTCTGAGGGCCAGAACCTCTCTTGCCCTAGAGAACTTGTCATTTACTCCAGTGCAAAGCAAATGTAAAACGCTACCATTCTGATCTGATAGCAATTCATTCTCCATTTTGCACCTGTGGCGGTAGCTGCACAAAGCCAAGAGAAAGCCTGGCTCTACAGCCTTTAATCACTTAAAACGCTACTTTCCCCCTAAAATCAAAATCTGAAATGATATATGGTAATCCAGGAAATTCGTACACGTTGGTGCTGTGGCTCATGTGTGTGGAATTGTCACCCAAGTCATTCCTGATTTTGCTAGCTGGCAGAAAGTTGAACTGTGGGCCCTGAACTTTTAATAATAGATGTTCATAAATGTTTGAGAAGACATCTCAAAACTCATCATTATAAAGGGTGACTGTATGTTTAAACAGAGACTGCCTGATGCACATTGGCCTTTTGTATACCTGCATTGGCTCCTTGAGCAGTACTTTTTCTGAAGGAGATACAGCCTGGCGTTCACATCGCTTTTTTTCCTTATTCATTTTTCACTAAGGGAGGCAAAGGTCTATCACCTGTCAACACTGGCTTTATTATTCCAGAGCAGCATAGCAAAAAACACACTTTGTTGTTTCCATATATAGGGGTATTGCTGTATGGCATCTGTAGCCAGAGGATGCCGAAACATCCATTGGTTTCTTCTAACGGCCTTTCTCCCTGTTTTATTTAAATGCATCCATCTTTTTGAGATGAGCTATAGTGAAGTTCCACCTAAGCTATGAGTCTGCTGCTATTTTGAAAACAAAGCCGGACGCACGTAGGGTAAAATTCACTGCTATGCAGAGGCCCAGCACAAGCCTGTGCGTGACTTTCAATCCTCAGCGTAGGACTTAAAATAAGAAAATTACATGGGTGCAATTTTTCCTATGGAAAAGTCCCCGCAAGAAGTGGTGAAAACCTAGCATTTGTGTCAGTTAAAACTGGACTGGACAAAGTACCAAGAAACCATACTGTGTGGAACAAGCCTGCACTGGTAGAAAGATGTTAGGTAACCGAAAAGTCGTTGCAGTTTCTGATGCCTATGATTCAGTTAGAAGTGTCCTGTTGCCTAGCTAGATGGTCTTGTCTTATAAGCAGTGCTTTTTTGGTTTAAAAAAAAAAAAAGGTACTCAGCCAGGGGCCTGGGGTTGCTGGCAGCAGTGGTAGCAGCCAGGGCCACACTGCTGTGAAAAAAAGGTGCCGGTCCTCAGTACCCCCGAGCACCATCACAAAAAAAGCCCGGCTTATAAGTACCCTACGTGTTGCCACTGTCAGGATCTAAAGTGGAACTTCTTCAGTGGTCTGAAGACACTAACTCTACACGTATATGATTCTCCTGAACCCTAGAAAAATACCACCTGAGCTTACAAATTGAAATGCAACGTAGCCGTGGGAAACCTTTCCTGAGGTAAGTGCTTGTCCCTTCAAAGATCAATGGCACAAACACTGTCCTGCATTCAACCATCATTTTACCAGTCAATGAAATCTTGCCCGTCTACCCTACAGTATTTGTGAGGCAGTGTCTCATGGTGTGTTGGTACAAACAAGCTAACTTTTTACCTATTTTCAGCAAGAAAAGGTGGCTAACTACATTACATTGCTGGCTAATCCAGTTTCCGGTTGGCTGTGAAGTCTATTCAGCAAGACAGCTAGTAGTTTGCTGTTTGGGCACACCCTCAGACAAGTTTTGGAGCATTGAATTTAAATCTTTCTTTCTGGAATGAGTGAATCTAGATGATTAACATCGATACCAAATGGAAAGTAAGAAGTATAGAAGTTTCTTCATTTTTGACAGCTGTGGTGTGCATTCTGGGCTCTGAGCCAAGAATCTTTTTCGTCAAATGTTAATAACAACTCCAAATATTATTAAAAATATGAAATTTGGCTCATTTGGGGGGTAATTCAGGATATAAGCTTCTGAACCCCATCACTGTGTGAATTTTGACATTGTTGATAACTGAAGAAAATTATAAAGACTGACTGGCTGGAAAGGGCTCTGGGAATGTAATGAGGGAGGATGTTTAGCAAGTCTCCCACCCTCTTCCCTTACCCTTGTACAAGAATTAAATGCTTAAAAATAGTAAACTCTCTTTCTCTCTCCTTCAGAGGCTTTTCTGATGAGACAAATAAGTCAGTAAATAAAGGAGAGCAGGAAGGCATTAGAACAAAAATATAATAAAATTACTCACCCACATAGTTAAGAAATGGTTACAGCCACATTTTCCATACCTTTCTGGGTGTGCCTAATTTGTATGCACTTGTCATGAATGCATGAGCAGCTGTTCCGATTATATGCAACAGTGCCAGTTAGAAGTCTATTTGGTTCTGCGTATGCCGGGTCGTGGTAACAGCCTCTGCAATCAGATTCAAAGCCACCCAAAGAGTTATTGAAATCAGGACTGTTTAAAATCTCCCTGAACAGTGGTAGCATTTTGATACATCTCTATATCCTTTGATTATGGGACAGATTTGTAGCAAGGTTGCACTCATCACAATATGACGCTACTGGGTGCTCAGTTTTCAGACCCCATGGATCTAATGGGATCGTCCATATTTGGTATTTGACTGCTCAGACATGCTAAAGGATGTGAATCCCTATGTAAGTGCCTCGGGACCAATCTGAACATTCAAACACAGGATTTTGGGTGTCCTGACGGTTTGTGCTCCATGATAGGAGCTGTACCACATACTTGTGTTAAAAAAGCTATTGTTACTTTGGTTTTATGCAGTCGGTTTGGTGACAGAAAATCGCTCTGTATAAAATAACGACAGTTAAACCATATGTCAGACTGAACACAAGACAACTTTGTCCCTGGCTCCTTCCACATGAATTTATTTCTTAAGAATTTCACTGCTTGACTGTAGGTTCAGATAGGCAAGCAGAAACCTCAGCTGAAACTATTATTCCTCAAGAATGCATCTCGCCCTGGGCCACATTGTTATCAGTGTACGTGCCTGATATTTACTTTTCAGTGCCAGTAAATAAATCTCCACATGGCTTGACCCTCAGTGCTCCTGCCTCCCCCAAGTTTAAGATAAAAATGCTGCTCTGGATACAATCAACCAATTAGGCTCAAGTCTTCCTTTGCAGGGTCTGAATCTGAATCCAGTGGTCTCCAAGTCTCTTAATGCAGTTAAAGCTCAGATTTCAAAGATGCATGCCTAGGAGCTTTTGGATTTGATTTAAAGATAAGCCACACCAGTTCTGTTGATCAAGGGAGCGTCTTTATGGGCACTTTCTTCTTCAAATAAAACCAGTCCAAAATTTATAGATTCTCTCTAAAAGCATGTGTTGCTGCAAGCTAGTCCCTGATAGATCCCAGTTTCTCTTTTACTCCTTTTGCAAAGTATATAAGATTGTTCTTCTCTCAGAACGTCAGAAGTCCCTAACTAGTCTTCAGACGCTTGAAAAATGTTGACAGTCCCTTATTTGCAGGGGGCTTTGTGTGATTTGTGTAACCCCAGCAACCATCTTGGGTTTTTGGTTGAATTTATAAGATCTGTTCTACTTCCAGCAAAATAGTGAAAATATATCCAAAGGAAAAAGGTGCTTGCTGACTTTTAAGGATCTCTCAAACAGACACTGCGCTGCGAGGCAATTTGATGGATATCTCAGAAACAAGAACAAAACGAAACCTACACCTGCAATTTTTAGAAAAATTTCTAACAGAACAGTTTTCTGTCACAAAATGCTGATGCAAGAAAACTGAAACATTTGGGGGGAATTTACCAGATGTGCTGCAGTTTTTGACAGGAAATTATTGAAATATTGTGCTGCTTATAAGATCAGTCTTTTGTCTTGACTTTATGTTCTGTTATATAACATGATATATAATATATATAGGTCGAAATGAAATTTTTTGGAATTTTTTATTTCATGAAAAATTCTGAAATTTTGACTTTGTCCCAATTTGAGACAAAAATTCCATATTTTGATCAGCTTTCCAACGAGAATTTAATTCTTCCCATTCAGTGAGAATTGCATTTCAATCGTAAGCTCTTTGTGGCCCGGACTTTGCTTTTGTACTTGGCTAGAAAGCATTATTATGGAGCTATAAAAATATAGCTGTTCACAACGCTAAGTGAGGGAGTGGAAACAATTCATTTTCCCAACAGAAGTAGGTATCCAACAGGAGGAATTGTCAATCATCATGTTGTTATGGTGTAGTATGGTATCCCTTTGCTTGCTCTCTTTGTCCACTTTATATTTATTTCTTCACTAGTTTCCCTTTTTTCTCAGTGGAATCTATTTTACACTGCAGGTGTATATTCCTTTGTATTTATAGCATGTTGAGTCCCTGCAAAAGGATATCTTTTTTTCACTCTGATACATGTGTTATTTTACATTCTTTCCACTGCGTATATCTAGTTGTGACAAATCAAATATGTTCTTTTTATACTTTGTACACTTAATTTAGTCATTAAAAAGCCCTCAACCTCCTGTTTTCTAACCTCCCTCTTCTGGCTCACTTGTTTGCATGTGTGGCAGTTCGCATGGGTGGGTGTGTAATAGCGTGTGCCCACCAAACAGGAGCACTCTTGTTAATGTCTGCGTGACAAGGGCTTGGGGCATGGGAGATTTTTACATGATTTGCATATAAAGATGCAAATATTGGATGTGCAAAAAACGGGGACACATTTGCTTCAGTAGAGGCAGCCCCTTGTAAAGGAACTATGGCTGTGCGAGAATGGGGGCAGGACAGAGGCTGCCTTAAAGTTGGGGGCTTAATGCTGTCCTTTACTATAGGCCTTAAGAGGTGGGGGGTTTTTTAGTAAGGGGGAACCAAAGGAACCCCAGGAAACACTCTGTAACAAAACATATATTAACTATCTCGCATAGTTCAGATATCTGACCCTCTCTGCTGAAGCTGATTTGTGAAGGGGAAATAATTTTTTTCATGTAAAAAAGATCTAAAGGGAAAGGGGGAGGGAAAGAGATGCATATGCAAATGACTGCTCATTTAAAATATAGTTTCTTTTCTCCTCATTTGACACCTTGGGAATATCAGGACTGACATTCCCTAACTTTGATGCAGATATGAATTGCAAATTTCCTAAACCCTAATTGAAGTGGCCATGATATTGAATCTTTAACAAAGACATACTTCTATATGTTTTCAAGCATTTGAGCTACACTGGTGTAATCAAAATCAAATTATGAAACAACCTGGATAAAAAAAGGTTTTGCTTGCAGGGAATCTCTGATGTGATCATAGTTCTCTAAGGATATAAGGAGACACGGGGAAAAAAAACAACCCCAAATTGTCAGTAGAAAAGAAATATTAACAAGCAACCAAAACAAAAAATGTCAGGCCCTCTTCATATTATTATACATCATAGAGTATCAAAATGGGATACTTTCCCAGCCTCTTTTTTAAGGGTATTTTTAAACTGTTTCTTTATTGTCCTCTGCAACAGACACCATTTTAATGTATATTGCACCTAATTCTGTTTCTCAATTTCTCTCCTGCAATCCCACAGGGTCAATTAATGGTGAGGTTTTCAAAAGCGCTCAGTTTTTGGCTTAAGTCTGCACCCATTGAAGTCATGGGAGCAGAATCAGAAAGAAGCCCTAAAAGCAGAGTGCGCTGGGAAGGGAAGAAGGTCAATGCAGAAAATATGTATGCATTTGGTGAGGCAGGGGAATGATAAGAGAGAAGAATGCATACGTACATTAAAACTGCCTTGGGAGAGCCAGTCATCTGAGCTGGGGCCATTTATGTGGTTTTATATGGCTATTAATTGCTGTAGGCATTAAAATTAGTCCATCTATACACTCTGAGATATTGACAGCCTCTATAAGGAAGTAAGTGGGAGGTTTGAACTCTCAGAGGTGTTTTTAAAAAAATAGCTAATCAGCAGACTTTTTTTCAGTATTGAATCCTTTCTGGCATCATTTTTTTTTTCTTTTCTGTCTGCCCCCCATTGCTGTTCCTTCTGAAAGTGCGTGCGCGTTCAAGTGTGTGCACGTTCTTGTGTGTGCGCGTCTGTGCATGCATGCAAACAGGGCCTCCTATTTGCCTGGATTTGTTCCTTTGCTCCTTGGGCAGCTGGAGAGGGGGTGGAGTGAAAAGAACCTCCTACTGCTTTTATTGCAGAAAGTTCACTTGAATTCCAGCTGCAGCTGCAAGAAATCCTCCTCCTTTACCTAAAGTGGGTTGTTTGTATTTCCTCCTTGCTCCCCTGCCTGGCCATCAAGGTGTAGATTAGATAGTTACTGAAAGCCTTCAGTGTGCTTTCCCCTTCTCTGGTTGTCTTTGCGCACAAACACGATATAAGAAGATGCATATTTTACAGGTGCCATGATCTATGATGTCATTGGTGCTTGGAGAAGTAACTATTGGGAGCAAGCAGTTGTGGAGTTGAGCCCCGGCTTTGATGGAGTAGAGCCCTCTTCTGCACATGCACGACTTTTTCGGAAATCCAGATTTAGGGCTTGATCCAACCCCCTCTGAAGTCAATGGAAAGTCTTCTACTGACTTCAGTGGGCAGATTTTTCCAGTCTCCAAAGGGAGGCCCTGCTTCAGCCTGGCACTTTACACGTATCATTACCTGTCTTCCTGAAGCAGGGTCTTACTCTTCCACGAGCTGGATTTTTCCACCAGAAACCAGCACCTGTCTGACAACAGCTCTTCTCTCACTTTGTTTGGGAGCAGGTGGATGCAGCTCATTTGAGGTGCTGGCATTAAGGAAGTTGTAATAAAAGCACTGTGAGGAGGAGTTGGATGGAAGGAGGGTTGCCTTTAGTTTGCTTTCCCAACGAGGGCCCAGTCCTGCTTGTCTTGTGCATTCAAACACCCAAGGGAAACTGCACAGCAAGCAATTCAGGGTGGGGCCTCTTTGCAAAGGCAAGGCGGATGCAAACCAGACAGCTGCAGCACGATTGTGTCTTTACCTTGTCTCGGTGATAGACGGTCAGGTTAGGGACTACTTGAAGAAGTTGGATATGCACAAGTCTATGGGGCCAAATGAACTGTATCCGAGGGTGCTGAGGGAGTTGGCCGATTTGATTGCAGAGCCGCTGGCCATTATCTTTGAAAACTCGTGGTGAACGGGGGAGGTCGCGGATGATTGGAAAAAGGCAAATATAGTACCTATCTTCAAGAAAGGGAAAAAGGAGGATCTGGGGAACTACAGATCCGTCAGCCTCACCTCAATCCCTGAGAAAATCATGGAGCAAGTCCTCAAAGAATCCATCCTGAAACCAGAGGCGGCTTTTGGGGTAGGCGAAGCAGGCAGCTGCCTAGGGCCCCAAACAGTGAGGGGCAGGGCTGTCCCGTGGGGGGAGTGGGGCCCAGGGCCAATTGGCCAAAGCGGGGCCCCGCCCCCGGGCCGGGAAGCTGCCTGCGGAAGGGAGCTGGCTACAACCCCGGCCCTGGGCCAGTAGGCTGAGGCCGCCTGCGGGGCAAGAGGGGGTGGGAGCCGGAGCTGGCTCCGGTCCCAGCCCTGGAGGCCACCTGTGGGAAGGAGTCAGCAGCCCCGGCCCCGAGCCAGGAGGCCGGGGGAGCCGGCCATGTGGGCCAGCCAGGCCCAGAAGATGGACCCCACGTGCACCGCCCCTGGGCCTGCCTGCTTCACCCTGGGGGTGGGGAGGGCCGGCCTGGGGCAGGGCATAGCCGGCCCGGCCCTGCCCCAGCCCAGCTTGCTGCTGAAGGCAGTGGGGCAGCCGTGGGAGGAGGGGCTGCGGCGCCCGTGGGCCCCGCCAGCAGATTGAGGGATGTGATAATTCCCCTCTATTCAGCACTGGTCAGGCCGCATCTGGAGTACTGTGTCCAGTTTTGGGCTCCCCACTACAGAAAGGATGTGGACAAATTAGAAAGAGTCCAGCGGAGGGCAACAAAAATGATTAGGGGGCTGGGGCACATGGCTTATGAGGAGAGACTGAAGGAACTAGGCTTATTTAGTCTACAGAAGAGAAGGCCGAGGGGGGATTTGATAGCAACCTTCAACTACTTGAAGGGGTGCTCCAAAGAGGAGGGAGCTAGGCTGTTCTCAAGGGTAACAGAGGACAGAACAAGGAGCAATGGTTTCAAATTACAGCTGGGGAGGTCAAGGTTGGATATTAGGAAAAACTTTCTCACTAGGAGGGTGGTGAAGCATTGGAATGGGCTATCTAGGGAGGTGGTAGAATCTCCATCTTTGGAGATACTTAAGGTCCAGTTAGACAATACCCTGGCTGGGATGATTTAGTGGGAGTGGTCCTGCTTTTAGCAGGGGGTTGGACTAGCTGACCTCATGAGGTCCCTTCCAGCCCTATGATTCTACATGGGGGTATTTACGTCATACTGATTATAATTACCCTGCTAGAGTTATCTCAGACTAGCTCCCTGTGGGACAACCCTCTTCCAGAATAAGTGTATCTTTCCCCTCTTTGGCTTAGCCAACTTTCATGAGCTTTTCATAAGGCAAACCAGGAAAAAGCACTCTTTTAGTCTGGAATAAAAATGTCCACATGGGAAGTTGTCCTGGGGTCACTCTAGTGGTATAATTATACTGGTAAATTTTCCTGTGTCTATAAGCCCTTAGCTAGCCCAGCAGTAAAGCTTGCTGTCCATCCCTTCCTGCCTCCCTTTGCTTGGCTTATCTGGGTCTTTGTCAACATGGGATGTAGAGTGGAACCCCTGTGCTCCAGACACCATTCCCTTATGGGCAAGAGGTCAGGGAGAGGGGTGGAGAAAGTCTGGCCAGATTAGTTAATTAGGTGTGAGCAGGTAGTAACTGCATCCTGTCAAGGGCTACGGTCATTTATTTCCCGTGTTGCTTCCCCTCCCTTGCCAAGAGTCTGGCAGGGTATGAATAGTTATAGATGGGCCCAACCTTTGGCTGCAGTCTAAAGGCTCAGTTGGGCCCTTTGTGGTTTTGAAAAGGTAAAGCTAGTATAAGAATCTGCCCCACATGCTGCACAAGTCAGGCTCCCCTTGACTGCAACCATGAGGTAAGAAACCAGGAGGAGTTGTGCCTGAATAATGAGGATTGGGCCCCTGCACATTCATACAACCCTCCGTTCCCTTGGCCTGGTTTTGGCAATGGGCTTCTGGATCCCTGGCCCCGTGTGCTATTAATAATTCAGCTGATCCGTTAAAAGTGCTGTTGTAATATGAGCATGAAGAAAAAGGGTGTAGAAGTACCATTGGAAAGCGCAAAGGAAGTTAAAATCGCCAGAAAAAACAAACTCTTTTTTTAAAAGTAACTTTAATGAACTCACTTAAAGCTGGGAAACTCAGGGCTGTGGCTGAATCCCCTCACCCTTACTGCTCCGTGTTGTGGCTACAGAAGGCACTGAGAAATCTCCCAAGACTGGCTTTCCAGTTTTCCGGATGATAAATGGAGTGATCTTATCTAGTGTCCAGTGTGCTGAACTGCAGGGGGAGAAGAGCCTAGAGTTTCAACATTACTGTGTTTCCTTGGTTTGGTGGGTGTATGTTGATTTAAAATAGACCCTTGCAGTGTAATAGTTCTCCATTTGGGGTATGGTGATCTGAGAAATTGAAATCTGTTTGTTCAGGCAGATGTGGAGTTGGAAAATGGAGGCTGTCCTGAAAATACTGTGCTGCAAAGGAGGCTGCCTTTCAGATGATGCATAAACCTGAAGGCCTTTTCAGTTGTGACTATAAAACTCCCATGGTACTTTTCTGCTAGAACAGATCCCAGATCAGATGAATATATTCTGCATACCTACATTTCTTCCTCTAGTTTCAGATTAATGTTATTCTTTGCCCCCCCCCCTAAAATAAACCAATATGTCATGTAATTGGCACTGAGGGGACTGAAGCAGTAGTAGATAAAGTGATCTCTATAGCTAATGTAACAAGCTGGAGCGTGTGTCTTCCCTTGCCCTCATTGGATCCGTTGCATTAAGGTTAAATAGAGATTTCTGTTTCTTTTCTTATTATAACAGGTACATTTTGCCTTCTTTTTACCTCACCTCCCTCTAATGTGCTGTTCTCTGCTGTTTGAATCTAAACAACTGCTTTGATTTGCTGTAACAGTCTGGTTGATCCTATGACTTACACTTCCCTGCATTTATTTTCCTCCCGTTCTGTAAGTTCTCCATCTTCAAGTGCCTGTTGAAGTGGGATTTTCTCCCACGAAAGCTCATGCGATAAATACATTCATTAGTCTTTAAAAGTGCCACAGGACTCCTTGTTTGTTTTGCTGAACTAGACTGACACGGCTACCCCTTTGGATCCACTCTGAATCACTTGCCAGATCAAAACCAGCCCCCATGCTTCTGTTTGAAGCTGGTGTTCTGAAAATGTTGCAATTCTGCAGTGTAGGGGGACCAATTCTGTCAGGGCAGTGCATCCATAACTCCCATTAAAGTGATGGGAGCTGCTTCCAGGACCAGGCCTTGTCTCTGGAACGTAAGATGGGTCGAGGACCCAGTATTTGGATCTAGATTAGGTTTGGGATCTGAGTTCAAGGGTTTAAACAGTTAGCCAGGTCTAAGGTTCAAATTCAGTAGCAAGTTCTTATTTCACCAGATACCTGAAAAGACAATTAAAAGCACTGACAACTGGAATAAAATCTCTCAAGCAAAGACCATCTACCTAAGGACTTGTGAATAGCTCTCCATACAGACACTCTTACTCTGGAATAAGTATGTCCACACAGGGAGTTATTCTGGACTAGCTATAGCATTTTAAATTCACACCCTCCCCTAGTCCAGAATGACCTTCCTGTGCCAACAAGCCCTAAGTACTTTGTATTTTCACTTTTCCTTGCGAATGGATGCAGCCGCTTCATTTCCGTCATTGCTAGCAATAGAAAGACATGAGTGGTGGAATCCCAGAGGTGTTTTTACAAATGATGTACTGCTTACTAAGTCTTCAAAAAGACAGTTTTAGCCTTCCATCACTGAAATGTCTTCCCTTAATAATTTAGGCTGTCTGAATAAGTTAAAGCCCATGACATACTGAGGACTCAGAATGGCTGTTTCTAAATTGATTAGTCTATCTCAAGCAAAATCTTAATGTAACATTATTGCTAAATCAGTGGAATGTTCCACTTAATGAACAGGCTTGCGTAAGAGTCGATGAGAGTGATCTGAACAACAGTGCTAATATTCAGACTTCGACTATGAACTAAAAATATGCAGACGAGCATTGACAATATTGATAGCAAGATCCATGGGGTCTCTGCTATCTTGTGGTTCCTCTCACATCGGTGCTTGGAGGATGAGCAGACCCCAAAGGGTTAGGGGTTCCATTTCGATGCACATCCAGGAGTTGTTTTAGAAAGAAGCCTGAACATCACTGGCGAACAGGTTTTTTCTTGTGACCTTTCTGGTTCTCCCCAGCAGTATAGCCCATACCAAGAAATGGGGACGTGCAGCCTTAATCAAAAGCTTTGAACATTTTCATAACTCAAAGTCATAGCTTGCCTAGGTGCCAAAAACCCTTGGGCCAGTCCTTCCCGGCACAGTACTAAGGGACTGGAGATTTTTGCTATCGGCATAGGTAATAAATTCACTAGGTCCTGGTCAAATTTCAACAGATGAGAGATTTTGCCACATTTCATTGGTACACGAAGTGATCCTTCACCTACCGTTCTTCATAGGGGCATTGAAAGGACTCAATAATGTTTAATTGTAATGTACTTTGAGGTCCTTATATAGACTCATAGGCTACGTCTACACTACAAAAAGTTAGGTCGACTTTGTTAAGTCGACTTAATAAGGTTGATTTTAAGTCGACTTAAAATCAACCTTATTAAGTCGACTTAACAGAGTGGTGTCCATGGATGTGGACTAAGTCCACTTTGTTAAGTTGACCTAACTGCCTTTAGGTCGACTTAACAAAGCGGACTTAAATATCCACACTGGGCTTAGGTCAACCTAAAGAAAGGTTAGGAGGCTTAAATCGACTTACCCGGTGGTTCTTATTAAGTTGACTTAAGCTTTCATTCAGTCAACTTAAGGAATGTCTTAAGTCGACTTAATGAAAGCCTAGGGTGACGCAGCTTTGTTTAAGTCGACTTAAGCCTCCTTAAATCGACTTAAACTGCCAGTGTAGACATAGCCATAGACTCTATGGTCAGAAGGGACCAATATGATCATCTAGTCTGACCTCCTGCACAATGCAGGCTGCAAAACCTCACCCACCCAGTCCTGCAATAAGCCTCTAACCAATTATTGAGTTATTAAAGTCCTCAAATCATGATGTAAAGACTTTAAGATAAAGAGAATCCACTGGCAAGTGAGCCATTCCCCATGCTACAGAGGAAGGCGAAAAACCTCCAGAGCCCTCGCCAATCTGCCCTGGAGGAAAATTCCTTCCTGACTCCAATATTAGTATGTACTATTCTTCTTCTTCAAAGCAGTTCACCTACCCCTAAGTTCTGCAAGAATGGTCTTCATATTTAATTCCCCAAATAACCTTCTGAATAAATATGGGACAGTATGCTGCTGTTGAAGACCGTGAGTAGCAAGATCAGTTTTTAGTTCCCTCTATGCTGACTCTAGGGACACACAGTCCTTTAATGACAGGAGAGCATATGGAATTTTAAAGGGCCCAAAGGCTTTTTGAAAGGTATTTATAGAGGCTAAGCTCTTGGAGTATGAATGTTTGTTTCCAAAGAGCTGTCTGCATTCTGACTGTATTGCTAGGCCAGGTTTATGTGCAGCATTTAGAAGAGACACCTCGACTAACATTTTCCTTAGAAGAAAAATTGCACGGAATGTTTACAGACTTCATTAATGTGCTCTGTCTCCTAGCTTTAGTAAACTCCTCTGGACTAAAACCGAGAGGTACTCAATACCTGGATTTATGGTACAACATCAGAGGGTTGTGGAAAACCTTTACTGCTGTCTGGGTAAAGTATGAGGAAAAACTTGTTTTGTAGATGGAGCCCAAGAGTGGATTCAGATAAATCCAGTTCTCTTGGAGTGGGGGAGTAGGGGAGTAGGGGAGGGGATGCAGAAATACAACGTTTTAAGTGTTTTGTGTCCCACTGACCCTGTATAATGAATGTCTATCTAGTCTCTGTTCATGGAGACATACGTCTTTATTTCAATAATCATTCTTCCTGATACTAAAATTTCATTCTCGTCCAACATCTTTATTAACCATATTAATATCTAGCACTTACCTACTGCCTTACATCTATAGCTCTCCAAGCGTTTTTCAAAGAAGAGCTAACATTATTATCCTCACTTTTCAGATGGAGAAACTGAGGTGCAGAATGGTTAAGTGACTCGGTCACTCAGTGAATTAATGGCAAAGCTGGGAAGAGTATACAACTGACTCCTTGCCCAATACACTCTCCATTGTCATCTTATAATTTCATCGCTGCCCTAAGTGTGAGACGGAGAAAGGGAAAACAGTCCAAAAGTTACCTCCAGGACTGGCTCAGATGTGGAATCTGAAATGGTGATGCATGGGTGGTAAATAGCCACTCTGCCCTCAACTAGACCTGTGCTTGGAGGTACTTGAGTATTTCCTAGTTGGTTCTGCTCTTCCTCTCTTATACCAAAGATATTCTAAACTGAGTAACACACCTGCCCCCAGTCAGCTCATCATATTATAAACATCAATGTTGGCCGATTGCATGTCAGGTACATTCATCATTTTGTACACTAAATAGAATTCAAAGGCTGCTGGTGTTAAGAATATAACAGTTTTGGCTAAGTAACTGGAAGATGCAATTTACATTTACCAATTTGACTAAATGAGCTTTTCCCCCCATGAATGACCATTATAAGCTTTGATTAATTGTTCCTAAAGCAAGAGTTAATTTCAGAACCCTTGATTTTTAGTTCAAGAAAGAAAAGTTTTTCTATAGTTTGCATTGGCTCCGTTTTGTTTCAATCTTCCATGTAACACAGACGAAAGCCTGGGTAACACGATGTAAGTTTATGCCCTGATTCTATGGTCCTATAGCTACTCTGTATTAATTACCACTTCATTCATTCATCCATTTATTTTACCTTTTTTACTAAGAAGATAAACATTAGAAATGGTGACTGCTTCTAAAACAGCGGGTGGGATTCATCCAGGAGCAACGTAACAGGCAGGTCTTAGTAGAAGTTTTATAAACTAATGGTATTCACACTTGTTAACGTTTGAAAATAGATAAAGAATAATTTTGGTGCAAATGAACATCCATTTCCAGTACTTATTGGAAATGCACAAGAGAAGTCTTGATACCGTGATTTGCTGAGCAATCTGGCCTCCATCCAGGAAAGCACTTACACACATGCTCTTCCTAAAGCACTTGCATGTTCCTGCTGAAGTGAAGGGAATTATGCACATACTTAAGTTGAGCATGTACTTCAGTATTTTACAGGATCAGCAACAGGCAGGATCAAACCAATGATATCTAGCTGCCATATGCACCTTTGAAAATCTTCCTCATACTTCATAACTACTGAACAGTGCTGATTTCCATCTATAGGATGAAATCCAGCCTCCATTGAAGTCAATGGCAAAACTCACATTGACTTTCAAGGGGTGAGGATTTCACCCATACCATAGCTTATAAAAAGCTAACTAGGGACAAATTCAGCACAGATGTAAGTGGGCACAGTGGTATTTACATCAGTGCTTATGCTCAGCCTATATTTGGCCTCATTGTGTAACTGTCATTATTCACCTGTTTCTGAAGTGTGCTGATGTTTGAAATATCAAAAAGAAGGCACCCGGTGATTGTCTTTGCTGAAACCTTCTCTCAGGAAGTTCCAAAGCTGGCTGAAAAAGTAAAAAACAAACAACCTCAAACTGAGAAATGTCAGTGTTGTTTCTGATTCACGGGGTTTATCATAACATAAGAACTGGGTCCAATCAGTACCATCTAGTCCAGTAACCTGTCTTTTGACAGTGGCCAATGCTAGAGGCTTCAAAGAGCGTTAAGGGATCCATCCAATGCTGTCCAGTCCCATCATCTGGCACTCAAGGGCATGGGGACACTCAGAGCATGGGATTGCATCCCAGACCATCTTGGCTAATAGCCGCTAATGGAGGTATCCTTCAGGAACTTAATTTTTTTTTTAATACAGGATAGTTTTGGCCTTCGCAACACCCCCTGGCTAAGAATTCCACAAGCTGACTGTGCCTTGTGCGAAGAAATACATTCTTTTCTTTCCAAAGGGGTAGCCGTGTTAGTCTATTGTAGAAAGACAAAAGAGTCTTGTGGCACTTTTAAAGACTAACAGATTTATTAATCGCATGAGCTTTCGTGGGAGAAAATCCCACTTCGTCAGACACTTTGAAGATGGGAAACTCTGTTACAGCCTGACCTGATCCTATGTCATACACTCTTCACAGTTTCCTTTGGACTTTGAGTAAATGGTAATGGATCCATTCTTTGTGTTTTTAAAAAATGTCCTTAACATTTTTAATAGGAAGTTGATAGAAATTTTATTAAATTGTTATTAAAAATGATTCCAGAAATATTTAATTTATCAGCTACCTGTTCTCCCTAGTTTTCATACACACAAAATGTGGCTAACTTTTCCAATTAAAAAAATAGTTTAAATCCACTAATAGGAAAATGAAAAATTAAGACAAATATGAACACTTTTTGTTTAAATTTTTCATTTTTGACAAAAAAAATTTTTTATTAAGAAATCTTTTTGCTCCAAAATTTTCAATCCACTCTAATAAGAGATTTTAATTATCATGATCCTCTTTAAAGTCACTTGACAAAAATTCCTGCATTTGCTGGAAATATTTTATTTTCCTGTATCTAGCTAGCAAGGATGGTATTTACAGAAAAAGAACATCCATAAATGCCATTTTTTCTGCTAGTTTAATTAGATGTGTGTTATGAATCATGTAACAATGAGAAAACTCTGAATCCCATTATCAGAGTTCACCAGTGTGTTGCTCATTTTGATTAACCATGCCTATCAAATTCCAAAGGGGTAGCTGTGTTAGTCTATTGTAGAAAGACAACAGAGTCCTGTGGCACTTTTAAAGACTAACAGATTTATTTATCACATGAGCTTTCGTGGGAGAAAATCCCACTTCGTCAGACACTTTGAAGATGGGAAACTTCCAAAATGGGAGGAAATTAAATGCAGGAGAGTGTATGACATAGGATCAGGTCAGGCTGTAACAGAGTTTCCCATCTTCAAAGTGTCTGACGAAGTGGGATTTTCTCCCACGAAAGCTCATGCGATAAATAAATCTGTTAGTCTTTAAAAGTGCCACAGGACTCTGTTGTCATGCCTATCAAGCAATTTTAATATTTTAAAATTTTTTCTCCATTTCAGAATGCCCCAGTTTGAGATTTCTTTGAAGTATCTGTTACAACAGGCATTGATGAAAAGCAGCAGAGATTAGCATGTGATGCTCTTTGCATTGGGGTCTAGCGTCTTTTTTGATTGGAAACTGAGTGTCTGAGAGAAGGGTACAGAAAGTAAATATTTCATTTTTCATCCAGGCATGCTTGGAATCCTTCCTCATCAAGAGAGGTTTTGCTGGATGCTGGCAGCGTCCCGCAGGCAGTGCACAAGATTAATACTACTCCCTATCTAATTACAGGTTTGCTGACGGATATTACTAAGGCTGCAGCAATGTAAGTTCCTTACATTGCATCCCCCCCCCCCCCACCATCTCAGCTTTGTCTGAAGCTTACCAAAAAGGAAAAAAAAAGTAAGATTAGTAAGGTATGAAGGCATGACTCGAATTTCTTTTCTGCAATAACATAGAGTAGCTAATATTTTTCTCCTAAAGTAGGACAAACGTAAAGGTAACTTTTTTTTTATGAACCATCTGGGCTTACACTAGAACATGATGCTTTGTAGTCTGGAGTATGAGGTAATGTTAATGAGTAACAAAGAGGGTTTTCTTCGGCAGTGTGTGTTCAGTGGTGAATATCTTTCATCAGATAATGTCTAGTCAGGAATGCTTGTAGGCAGGATTCTACCAATTGCTGGGCAGGTAAAACAAAGTTGCCCTGTTTTGCTCTAGGGACAGGTAATGGATTCAGAATTCAATTAAAAAGCCAAAAAGGCCAGAGTGATTAAAAATAAAGGCAGGAAAATAAATTCACTTAAATGTGGAATCAGGTTCAAAGTTTATTCACTGTGGGAACCTGTGATAAAGTTTTGTAGTTGTTCTCTATGACAGTGGTTTTTAAACTTTTCTTCTGGACCCAATTGAAAAAAATCATTTATGCCCATGACCCAGCAATTACATTTTTGAGCAATGCATTCCAATCTTTTGGTGGTAGCAATGAGGGCGTTGTGACCCAGTACCTGAGAGTCTGTGACCCAGTCCTGGTCTCGACCCAGGGTTTGAAAAAATGAATTTTTTGGTTTCAGCCACCAAACCGGAAAATCAATTATTTGCCCAGCTGAACTAGTGAGTGCATCTGTCTCATCCGATTATTGCTTTTATTTCAAAGCATGATCTATATCTCCATGTAAAGGTATTTTTAATACCGTTGATGTTGTGGCACCTTTCTGAAGATTTCCCCTCTAGGTGTAGGGAAGTTGGAAATTCAAATATTGTTATTCAGTTCTCAAGTTAAGATGGGTGGGTTGCCTTCAAGGAAATCAGATTTTTCTGACAGAATGATATGAAACTGTGACTCAAGACTTTTCCCCACATTAAGGGAGAAGCATTTGTGACTTTGACTTCTAATTGTTATGGAAATACTGATTTAAGATTCCATGATCATTTCCATGGAGCAGCATCATGGATTTTGTTTTAATTTCACACGGTCTCTTGCATGATTGAGTTGGGCTGAGACAACTAGTGGAGTTTGCTGTTGCCTATTATAAGTAGAAGCCGTGAAGCCTTGAGTCAGATGAGGGGCTGTACAAAGAGACTGAGGCTGTATGTTTGAGCGATTCCCTGGCCTCAAGAGCTTACACCCTAAATGGACAAGACGGACAAAGGGTGGGAGAGATGGAAAATGCTGTTATCGCCACTGGGGAAGTGAGGCAGAGAGATGAAAGGGCAGGTTACAGCACCCAGCAATGGCCACTGTGACACTTATAGCCACAGATTTTAAAGAATTCAGCGTGCCTAGTCAGTCACACTGAAATGTCAGGGGCTTGACCAAGAACTGAACCTCAAATGCCTTAACCACGACGACTGTTTTTCCCCTCCTCTCTTTTTAAGACCAGTAGTATTAACGGGTTTCTGAACTGGACCATTGCATCCTGGGAAGTGTAGTGGTGGGCCATTGTAAAACGGTGTGGGCTAAGTTTGGCCTGTGAGAATGCCATTTGGCTACCTCAACTCTGGCCACGCACAATCTGCCTCTAAAGAAATCTGAAAACCAAGCGACCCCTTGATACACTGGACTTCTCCCTTTTTTCCCCCTTTGTAGGTGTTATCTTCTAATAATACCTCCTCTATGAATTCATAGCCCAGAGCACAGATATTAGATAAATACAGCAGAGTGGGTCCAGCGCCAAACTGGGTTGCATAAATATACTGAACTCTAGAGACAATTTAAGAAGTGTTTGTAAGTGGTGCAAAGTTTCTGGACAAGTGGAGGAGCTTGAAACTGGAAATCAAAAGGAGGAAAGGGGGTGTGAGATTGATGATACTGCACCACTCAAGGGTGTTTTTGTTTGACTAGCTGTCAGTCTTTTTGACAGCTGAGCAGCACATTTCTTTCTACCAATTTAATCAGCTACGTATTGAAATGGATGCAAAGTGACATTGAATTTTCAACTTCAAAAAAAAGGGATGGAAAATAATCCGTATTCCCTGAGGCAGAAAAACAGCATTTTTATTTTAGTACAATTATGCTGCTGCTTTAAGAACGGCATCAGCTCTTCGGCTGAAGAACAGATGCAGGATTCAGAGTGGGGACAATGAGGTGGGAGGAAGGTTATGTAGGGGGGTGGGGGAAGGGTTAAACTAACTGAGACCTGTGCTTACTGGAGGAGGGAGAAGACAAAGCCAAAAGCAGGTAGCTTCAAAGCTGGTTTTCATTTTATTGATGCACAAAACTTGGGATTGGTGGGAAAAGGAGACTATAGCTGAATGGTTCTAGCAATTTCTCTGGCTTCCTAGGAGCTTGTGTCATTCATCTCCCACCTCACATTAGGGAAGATCTCTTCTGAATATATCAATTCATTTTATAAACGGATACGCTTGTGAAATGTAAACATATGGTACCAGGTATTTTGTGTTTTCCTCAGTGAGCACCATACACTTTTTCAGTTTCAATGCCTGGGAGTATTAAAGTCGCTCTGTTAGAACACCATTCATACACCACCCAAGCTTGGTTGATATATTTATGTCTGGCTTCAGGAACCTTGTTGCTCCAATGATGTATCAGTAGTAACATGCTCCCATGGCAGACCATCTACTCGTAGCTAATTGCTATGGCCGAGAGACTCACTTGGCGTAAATCTGCATCTTCACTGTGGAGCAATGCCGATTTACACCAGATGGGGATTGGGCCTCGTGTGTTTTTTGTATTCTGAAATGTAAGAATGTGTTTTAAAAGAAAACAAACCAAACGCACTGACTTTCATTGGAACCATTAGCCTGACAGGGGACGTTTGCTTATATTGGCTCCATTCTTGGGTAGATCGATGTGTTCCTTGTATTTTGCACTGAAGTTTACATCAGGGAATTAGAATCTTACCGGGTTCAGGTTTCTTGAAACTCTTTTTCAGAATGTTTTCTGTCCCTGCAAGATTGAGGCCAGTTGTTTTGAAATATTTAAATTGCATTGAATATAAATGTCTAAACCAAAGAGAATACTGATGAACCGGCATCTTTAGAAAGAACTTTACACCCTCTTATTTCACTCTCCAAAACTCAGTACATTTATGTAACAAAGCTTACTACTGTCAAGTGGATCAGGGTGCTGGAAAGTGTTTTGAAATGCCAGTGAATTCAGAAACATGATTTGGAAGCTGTCCGTTGACCTTCGCTGGTAGAACTTCATACTTGCTTAGATTTTATTTGGCAGTGTGTGATGCATGCAGGTACCTTGAGTTTAGGTGGTATGGAAGGGAGTAGGAAAAATTCATCTCTAACAAACCTTCATCTCCCCATTGCCCACCAAATCTAACCCGTTTTGGAGGTAGGAGTGCTTGTTGCTGGGTTAATGAAGATTGTAGGTGGCCTGCAGGAAACTTCCATGCTATCACTTCTAAATGTCATTCTTCAGATTGACAGGGTGGGTGAGGTAATATCTTTTATTGGACCAACTTCTGATGCTGAGTGAGAGACCAACTTTTAAGCTACACAGAGCTCTTCTTCAGATTCTCAGTTACATTGCTGAAAGTAAATTTCATGTCCCGAGCCCTTGTGGTCATTAAAGATCCCATGACACTTTTTCCAGTCATGGGGATATTTATCTTGGCCATATTCCAAACGAGGTCATTTTAAATTCTGATTCCTTAAAATTCTCCTGCTGGTCACTTGAAGACATGGTATTTTTTCACTCCCTTTTCAAAGGTGGTGTGTGATTATAAGTGAATTGCCCAAGGTCACACAGGAACAGGATGATCAGATGTCCCAATTTTATAGACACTCCTGATATTCACGCTTTTTCCTGCATTACCCCTGATCCCCATCCCAATTTTTCGCACTTGTTATCTGGTCACCCACCACAGGAAATATGTGCTGGAGCCTGAATTTCCTTTCCCCTGCTTTGGTGTCCCCGGCAGGTCTTGGAAGTGGAAGGGCAGTTACCAGCCAGGAGGTGGGGAAGGATCCAGTGGAGAGGGCACTGGAATGGGAGACGTGAGATGGGGTTTCAGTCCTGATTCAGCCACAGATGTTGGCAAGTCATTTGGCCTATCCTCTGCTGTTTCCCATGACGACATGAAGATAGCATAGTACCTTGCTGTCTTACAGGGCAGCACTCCAGAAATTGCTGCACTAAGCTGGTAGTCAGTAAAGAGTCTTGCTGTCCTGGGAGAATGAAGGGAACTGTGGGTAAGAACTCTGGTCAAGATTTTCCAAAGTGACTAATCATTTTGCGGGAGAGGGGGCTGACCCAAGTCACTTTGCAGTGGCTATCCCTACCCTATCTAAATCAGGTCTCTTTTCAGGGGTTTCCAGGGAGACATCCAAAATAAATACATAAATGTGTTAGTCTTTTAAAGTGCTACAGGACCCCTTGTTTGTTTTGCTGACCTAGACTAACACAGCTTCCCCTTTGGAACATCCAAAATCTTTGGTTACTTTGGAAAAATCTTTGCTTTTATCTTTCACATGTCATTTTATCGCTAACTAAACTAATCCAACATCTCATTAATTAAAGCGGGAACAATTTCTGGCATTCAGAAATCCTGCACACATGTGGCTAGTTATGATGACTTGGCAATGATTCAGGAACCAGACGATCAGAGCACTCTTTGGACCCGCTTCAGGATTGTGTTATTCTCATTTCATTCTCGTGTAGTGCTATTGGCATAAAACTGGAGTAACGCAATCCTGTGGCAGGCTCCTGGCTCTTCGCTCCTGCCTTCTTGAACATCTTACTTGTTTCTTCCCAGACGCCAAGCTCATGATGAGCAGGATTAGAAATGGAGTTAACTCTAGGCAGTTGATTAAGGCAGCCCTTTCTGAAGCCAATAAATCTCATGCAGGCTGGCCCCTTGATCAGGCAATGTGCTTTGCCACATCAGTCTTTGCTTCCAGTTTAACTTTGGCAATTTTTAGGACCCAAGTCATACATGATTAGGTCCGACACATTTAAGTTTTCCAATGGCTATGGTGGTTGAATCTGACACCTACTGAAAGACACTGTGTTTCTGTTTGTTTTTGCTAATGGAAAGGAAAACAGAACAGCCACCTCTCAACTGTCTGAAGGAGATGGTAATTACCACTCCCAGAAATTATTTCTTATTTAATGAAACATCTATTTAGGATGAACAAAGGAATTTCAGAGAAGAGAGCACAGAAGGGTGGGACGGGGAACACAGACAAGAACCCAGTTGCAATTACAGGGAATAAATTCTCTTGACGTTATGACGCAGTTTGTGGGAGATCTTATTAGAATCCTTGCCAGGCCAGAGCGGCGTGTTCGTCTATACACATACAGTGTGTCTATTTATACCCAGTGCGGACCAATATCTATAGTTCTCCAAAGTGCACAGTGTAAATGCATCTCATTCCTGAATGCAAGCTTTTAAAAGCAGATGCTTCATTTCCTGTAGTGGGATGTCAAAAAAATTCTCCAAGCAGTGGGTGCCAAGTCGGGTAACTCCCTCTCCTGAATCTGAAGGGAAGATATCTGTAAGGCAGACCGTGCTAGGGGCTGGGGAAGAACATCGGGAAATGGGGTCTCTAGTGCTGAGGGGGTGAGGAGGGGCAGGCTGGGGGCAGAGCTGTGGTCTCGCATCCCCTTAATGCTGGCCTGTGGCAGATGTTACAGGAACCACCTGGCACTAGTGGAGAAATGCAGCTCTCTATCACCCCCTACCACAGCCTGGTGCCTAAATCTGACAGTTTTGCTCTTTTAATTCGTCCAGTGGAAGTTCTGGTCAAGTTGCCCAGTCTGATCTTTAACCTATGGGCAAATTAACACGCCAAGAAAATACTCTTTTCTTCTTATCCAAGTAGAAGACCTACCAAATCCTGTCCGACACTGGTTGGCTTGAGTGCAGGGTATAGCAATGGGCAGGATAGGTTTGCAAGGATGTGAGCATCTCCCATCTATTGAGCTCACTGGGGTTTCATCTCCCACATTACCGCCTCGCTGTCCTAGATTTCCTATCACCCCTTGCAACTGGTGTCTGCTAGAAATATAATTACGTGTTACTCCCGCAGCCATAGCTACAGCTGTGATGTCTCTGCCCAGCTCTGGGAGGTCTTTGAAGGCAAGCAGGTGTTTTGGGGTACTCACAGGTCATAGGGATTTGGTAGTCAGCTTTGACATTCAGCCACTGTTTATCTCATTTACACAACCTGGTTATTTCAGCAAAGTCCCAAACCAGAAGGCTGGTATGTTTGGTAGTTTACATCATGTTTTTCTACTGATTTGCCTTTCAAAAAACTAGCCAGATTTTTCCTTCCAGGGGCAGACTTAGTGGATTTAAAGCTTTTTTTCCCCCTTCTCTTTTTAATCCTCTGTTGGAAAGCAGTACAGCTGGGATATCTTTTTATTGCCTGTATTCAATGAATACTGTGTACTGTAGCATACAGTAAAGTCAGGCCATGTAGGAAACAACAGTGAATTTAACCTCGGGCACTGCTGTAAAAGCAGCCTTAGTAAAATTGGGGGTAAATAATACGGCTGTGGAAATGACCTTTCTCCAGTTTATGGTGCTGAAATTCCCCCTCCCCCCTTAATTAAATAAGACCCTTAGCCTTTGGTGTTAAGTTTCATAGACAAGTTCAGGTATGAAACGGGATCATTTTAAATGCCTTGTGAGAAAGACTTACAATGCAAATTCCAAAGGGGTAGCCGTGTTAGTCTATTGTAGAAAGACAACAGAGTCCTGTGGCACTTTTAAAGACTAACAGATTTATTTATCGCATGAGCTTTCGTGGGAGAAAATCCCACTTCGTCAGACGCCCCGGGAAGAAGAATATATAATCTCAAGTCATCTTACTGTAAAAGGAGAGCTAGAAAAAAGCAGGAAAAGCAAACCCTGTGCCCCGTCGATCCAAGAGCAAAGCAGCAGAGAGACCAGGATTCGGTGACCTAGAACCATTTAGAATGTAATAGCCAGTGTCATCCACGATGGGCTACAGCCCCCAGAGTCTCCACTGCTGTCCTCTCCCAATGCTTTGCCGGGGGGAAGAGCAGCTTTAATGTGAATCAAGGGCCCTGGCTAGTCCAGCCATACCCCCTCACAGTGCTCTGTGGAGATGGCCCTGGAAACATGAGGGTCCATGGACAGAAGAAAGGCTGCAGTAGCGTGGTGCTGCCTCACTTCTTCCACACCCTTTCCACTGCTGTGGCTGGACAAGACGCTGAAGCATATATGGCCTCCCCCCAGTCCATTAATGCTGGTGGAGACTCACTCCGTTTCCAGGCCCAGGCTCCTTATGACGCGGCTGCTTTCATGGTCCTTTAGGGGTAACCGCTCGCATTCTTAAATGTCTCTGAAACTCCCATTAAAAGATGACCGGCCAATGCAGACTGGGTAACAATAGTGCCGTGGGCTGAATACGTTATGGCATATGGACACAGACTTCTCATCAGGCCACTCATACTCACATTAGCACCTGCGGCGTGTTGGCCTATGCACACGGTCATAACAGCAGTGTAAAGATCCTCCAGCGAGTCTGGAGCAAGCCAGTGAATTAGAGCCTGGAGTGGAAGCACTAACCCCTGAGATACAGTAGGTGGAGGTGTATCACTGAATGAAGGCTATGCATTTATACCCCTCCCCTTTACAGAAACACGAGTGCTTAGGGTTCGGGGCAGATCCGCTGTTCCTGCGTGCTGCTGATGCACCAAATTCCTCATGACTGGCTGTGGAGGAGCAGGGAAGGACACTGCTTCACGTCCTGCCACCGCAGCATCCTTTGAACACTAGCGCCACAAGACTCCTTGTTTGTTCAGCACGCCACCTGAACTTCGTGATCTGCCAGCTCCCGTTGCCTTCAGTGGGAGCAGGATCGGGCCTTCGAAGAGCATGCAAAATAGGAGACTTATAATTCCAGTGCGATCTGATATAAAAGAAATGTGTGCAGAGTGCAGGAAACCCACAAACCAGAACAGAGCTCCAAGGCCAGCTTTGAACCCACTCCCATTGCCAGCCTGCTTCGCATTTCTTTGTTCAAGAACATGCAGCAAATGCCACCTTCCTTCTCCTGCCGCCCCCTCGACCTAACTCCAGCCTTCGAAGGGACGGAGACAGGTCACAGCCATCCTCCTATCTTAGTGTTGGATCTGCTGATGGCTCTTGTGAAGGGGGGTGGCAATGCAGAGAGGCCGGCAGTATTTTTACCAAGATTACCTGCAATCCCTGTTGTGGGTGGACCCAGACCTAGTCTCCCTGTATTTACGGCAGTTGGGCCTGAATAAAGATGGAGTAAGGGCCTGATTCTGCCTGGCCTTCAGGCAGGGGCACAGAAGCAGGGGTAGGGTGACCATATTTCCTAAAGGGAAAAAGGGACCCTGTGTGGGGCTGGCTTGAGCCACTCGCCCAAGTGCGCCTTCTCCTTCCATCTCCCCTCCACAGGGCTGCCCTCATAGCTCACTCCAGCCTTGTTTGCCCCCCCCATAAGGCTGGGGCTGGCATTGCTGTTGTTGCATGCCCCCCCCCCCCCATGAGGGGCTGGCATCACATTGGCTCTCACCCCACACAGGTTCCTCTGCACCCCCCTTTTTTTTTTACAAAAGTGGCCGTTTGTCCTGTTTGCTCCTGTCAACTGATCAAATGGAACAAATGTCCGTGTTTGCCAAAAAAGGCGGGAGAGCCGCGACAGGTCTTAAAAAGGGTTCTGGTCTCCCTATGCAGGGGAAGGAAGGAGAACTCCAACGGCTACTCCTGTAGGGGTACACAGAGGTGGTCTCAGGCAATCAGGGGCCCTAGAGTAGGCCCATTGCAGGGCCCCTATAGGCCCCCACACCGCCCCCCCCCGTGGGCCCAGCTCCCTGCTGCCAGCCCCCCGCCCCGTGACCCTGGCCTCCCCTTCGCGGCTCCAACTCCCTGTCGCCACTGCCTCTCCATTCCCCCACCCACAGCCCTGGTCCCGCCCTGGTCCCAGCTCCACACCACTGGCCCCGCCCCCCACAGCCACGCCCCCACGGCCAGCTCCTCCTTCTTCTGCCGACCAAGGCAGATGTGGCTTTTGGGGTAGGCGAAGCCTGTGACGGGGCCCCTTATTGCTCAGGCCCCTAGGTGTGCACCTGCTTTGCCTGCCCCTAAAGCTGCCTCTAGGGTACAGGACAACCTGGTGTGTTGGGCAGGAGGTAGAGGGTTGGCTCCACCCCATCAGTGGAGCTGGCTGGCCACATGGAGTGGCCAGGGGTGTGAATGCTCTCCCAGGCTATGTCTACACTTGTGTATTTAAGTCGACTTTAACTAAGTTGACTTAGTTACGTCGACTTAGTGTGTCCACACTGAAAATTAAAGTCAACTTAAAGGGGAACTTACAAAGTCCACCTAGAGCGTCCACACTGGACCTAGGGCAGGTCCACGGGGGCAGGGGGGCACCCCGTGCCCCATTGTACCTAAGTACAATGACAGGACCCTGGCAGGGCATAGGGGCAGGGTGGGCAGGGCTCTGCCCTGCCCTGTGGGGGGGCATGCCAGGCTCCCCCTGTGCCACCCCTGGCAGGGAGGGCATTGGTGTAGCCCTAAGACAATTTAGAGCTACCCCATGGCTACACTGGCTTAAGTCGACTCTAGGTAGTTCTCTTAAGCCTTAGGTCTAGTGGAAAGGAGGTTTTATAAAGTTGACTTAATTTTAATTAAGTCGACTTTATTTTCCTTAAGTCAACTTAAGCAAGCTGCTTAAGTCGACTTAAGGAAACTGTAGTGTAGATGCAGGGTAAATTAAGTCGACTTATGCAAGCTTAAGTCGACTTAATTTACCAGTGTAGACGCAGCCTCTGTGCCTAGGGAAGATGTAAGTGTTTGTCAGAGGCAGAATACTTCCTTGTGTTGGCTCTATGGTTATGGACATCACACTCATGCTTATTCCAGGCAACATGCCATTTGCACTGTCCTGTCCTTGGTATTTACTGGAATGGTGTCCAATTGAAATGTGGGAATTGGCTTGACAAAGGGCTGATTTCAAACTAAATAAGGACCTCAGGATTTGGCCTGGTATTATTCTCAGTCTCTCGTGTTGCAGTATAATGCGGTTTGGAGTATTGTTATCAAGGGTAGCGGGCAGATTGTAACCAAGCAGAGAGTGCTCTACGTTTCTGGCAGTATCATCAGATGCCAGCCAAGAGCCCTTTACATCTGCCAAGGCTGAAATAGAAATTCTGGGCCTGTTTCATCAGCTGGTCATCAGTGTAGTGCATCCGAAGCAAGAAAACAGCCAGCTTTCTGGAGTAACAGATACCTATATTCAGGAGATTGCCAAAAAAATAGTTTAAAAGATAATGTGCAAAGCGTAACTGCTACGACCTTAATGCCAATTTGAGAAGCAGTCTAATGCTCCGCATTGTTACAGCTATTACATTCTGGCATTCACCCTGACATAATTTTGTAGTTTATTCTATCATGTTTTGATAAATTCCAACCTTCACCAGTTGGCTTAGCCTCCTAAGGCTTGATCTGTCCCCTGTCTAATGTCTGTGGTATGCAGGGATTTGTTTCTGTTGTTCATTAATTCTTTCAAATTGTCTATACGATGATGGGAAATAAAAATGATGGAAAAAGAAATATAAATGTTCTCTCAGTTGACTGCAATACAGTTCTCGCTCATTCCTTATTCTCAGTAAGACAAGCTTGTCTAGTCTTGTGAATTACTCATTTAAGGCAATGACATATAGCTGAATATCACAGGTTTTCTCTAAAGAATTGCTGAAACACAACCACTTATGTTGTAAATCTGGCATCTGGGAGCATAAAGCTGTGCAAAAAAGGCCTAATGTGATCAGAGCAGGATTAGACTTACATTTTTTAACTGTCATTTTGACAATAGTGTTAGCCAAAGCACATGCTGGGATGATTAAAGAATGAAGACCTTGCTCCAATGTACGTTTTGATTTTGGAAAGCAGGTATGATCTATGGTTGATTTGCCACCAGAAACAGTTTCTAGTAATGATTCTCACTATAAAAATGTCAAAATCCAAAGGTAAAGTGATATTCCATTGTTTACAGACTACTGGCTTTAAACAGGAAATGGGCTCTGGGAAATAGGCCGAGAGCTGTCCAGAGGGAAACTTACTTAGCTGTCATTAGCTTAACTAGCCACTGGGTATCACTCTTGTGCCACATAAATATAATAGACAGGATATTTTTGTGGAGATGGACAACTTGACTGTTAAAGGGATGTTGGCAAATGTAGTTTGGATCTAAAATCTGACCTCACCTACAAAATATACAGGGCTGGCCCTGGGCGGGGGGGGGGGGGGGGGGGTGAGGGGGGCCATCGCCCCGGGCCCGACAGTTCACTGGGCCAGTGTGTGGCCGAGGCTAGATCCCTGACCACACGCTGGCCCGCCCCACTCTGCCCCCAGGGCGGACTGGCCAGCTGGCCGAGGATGGGGCAGCGCAGGCATGGAGCGCTGCAGAGGAGCAGGGCAGGGACAGGGAGGGTGTCCTCGGTGGCCTCAGCCTTCCCCATTCACCTGGTGGCAGGTGAATGTGATTTTGAAGGGTCTCAAGCCTGGATGTTCTGTGGTTAGGCGCTGTGGCCATTCCCTGGCCTAAGAGACCCAAGACAGAGTTGCATGACGTGCACGGGTGGAGTGCTCTGTGGAGGGATATACATATGATGCCTGCACTACATTTTGAGCAGGGACAGTAGAAATCAGCAGATTGGGCGAACCCTGCACAGACATTTCTCTCAGTCTGCTGGAGTTCAGTGGGGATTTGATTCAAAACCAGTGGGACTGCTGCATGGGTTTCCATTTAGGTGACTGCCCTTCTGTTCCCTCAGGGGCCTCCTAGCTAATGTGTGAATTTTGCCTGTAGCTATGCATAAAAACACAACTCCTGCTCTGGGGTAATAAAAGGCCAAGAAGAAGATAAAACATGCCCCAGACTGGACTGGTCAGTTCATGCCCTACTCTGCTTTCCTGGAGTCTTAGAGGAAAATAATGTAAACAGAATCCGTAGCAAACAATTTCTTCGTTGGTCAGTGCAGGCCAGTGTCAAGGTGCTCACGTTCTCCTTTCTCCAGTGGTCCTCGGACAGACTAAACAGCTTTCCAGGGTGTGGATGGATCTTTACTTGGTTCCCTTTGCAATGGGACCTTCTAAATGTTCTGCCTCCCTTAGTGAAGAGACCCAGAAATCACTCTACAGTCTCTGTTTTTTCCTGGTCTCTCCCACTGAGCCTTTGGCTGGAGAGACCCAACAGCAAGCTCTGTTCCTTTCTTCTCTCTCTAATAAAGTCAAGGGACGTATCTATTTCCTAGTTCCCTTTCCCAGAATTCCTTATTGTTTACACTTCCCAAGATTCTTCTGGGCACTAAGACCCACAGAGTACTTTGCTGCTTAATAAAAAGTTGGGGTCAGAACACCCTATTATGCTTGGCCTCTCCCTATTCCTCCATTTTAATAGATACACATAGCATAATTATAAGATGCGAAGGGGGTTATTTAAAAATATGAACAGGATTATTAAAGAATGAACTGACGATGCACCAAATTTAATAGAAACTCCACAGGATCTGGTAGAATGCACTGCAGGAGCCCAGCGGTGACAATTTAAAGTAGAATAAGTAGTTATTCCTCTTAACTGCAGACGTAGATTAGAATACAGGAAATTCAAATACCCAGAAGTAAATAAAATTAACTTAATTGCTGGAAGTATGCACAGATTTCATTCCTCTGCAATTAAAGACTGAAAGGTTTTAATGTTTATTATTCTGGAATAAATCTAATCCAGTTTTACTGAAACCTGTCAAGGAAATGTCTTGAATGGTCACCATACAACTTTCAAGTTTTAACTTGCTTTTAATTCTATTTTTCAATATAATTGGCAGAGAAAACAGAGCCTTAACTTCTCCCCCCTCCTTTTTCTCCCCGCTGTGCAGTGTAACACCACAATACATTAAACAAATATCGCAAAGAAAAGAAAACAAGTTTGTGAACCCCCCCCCCCATCTAAGAAATGTTTCACAAGTCTCCAACAAACCTGATCATGAGCAGGTGAAATTTGTAACCATAATTATGCCTGAAATAACTAATTATGAAGTTTTGAAAGGCAACCAAAAAGCGGTTCAGTCCTTTCAAGGCATTCCCAATGCTGCATGATGGATGAGCCACTAAGAGGGGATCTCAGGTTAAAGTAATATGGCAACCATAAAGGACATTAATGGAGGACTTGTTGTATTTTTTGTTGTTGTTTTAAATTTACAAGATTTTTTATTTGAAATTTTTACCATTTTATTGCAGCCCCTCCCTGCCCCCAAAGCTCTTCCCCTGGGGTTGTGCGGGGTCGTGACCTTCAGTTTTGGGATCTTGCTACTTTAAATCCCACACTCTGGAGCACTGAATGTCCAAGAATTAGATATTGTTAATTTCCCATCTCCACCATTAAAAAGAAAGATATGCCACTCTTTCATGATTGTGGTACACTGGTAGCCACAGTTCTAAGAAACAGAGGAAGACCCTATGATATCTGTATGTACTTGGGGCAATGTATTTTGTTAAATTTTAATGCCAACATTGTACATGTAGAATCAATTAACACATTTGCTTTTAGGTGAGATCTTTATTTCACTGATTTGATTAATTACCAAGTTATACAGGCTCCTCACAGGTCTCATTTCCATGAAGGTCAAAGATGCCAATGCGGCAGAGCACCACTTCAGCAGGCTTGCTTCAGTCCATCCCTGATTCAGAAAGTGCCTAAAGCGAGGCATATGCTTACCTGCTTTATTGCGGTCTCATTAAAGTCAAGAGGGACTTAAGCCAGTGCTTTGCTGTTTGGGAAAGGTTTCCTGAATCAGGAATAGAGAGCTTCACAACCAGAACCCACTGGTTCTAGAGGAGCAGTTTAGCTGTTATTTAGGAAACAGGGTGTTGTGACCCCAAAATATTAGGAAGCAAAACCCCAGTGGAATAAAAAGTTGGAGGAGACACTGAGAAGAAGAAAGGGAAGATGCCAGTCCTCCAGCTCACTTATTCTAACTGTGTGTGAGTTTAAAACAAAGAAAATACTCAATGTAACATTTCTCGTATCAGTAACCACTGCTTTGCTCAGGTGTGATTTTAATTTTCACCAGTGCCATGGCTTTCAAATTAGCCATTGTTTGTTCAAACACATGCCTGGTCTCCCTTAGTGCTTGCCCTTTCTCCTCCTACTTTGTGTTTCTTTTACAAAATCTTTGATTTTTTTTTCTTCTGCTAAACAGGAATGACCCTGATCATTTCAGGTGCAACCCTTCTACCATCAGTGGCTGTTCTGGGGGTAGCTCACCAAAATGTCTTAATTTCCTTGGAATGAATTGTTAGCATTCCAGCACAAACCTCAGGAGGCAAAAGTCTGCCATGAGAGTGTGCAGAAGAGCTCTCTTATAACAAACATACACATAATGGGGCTTAATGTGCTTGAAATCTCAAGTCTGGTCTACGTTATAAAGCATTTGCCATCTTAACGAAATTGATTTAAAATTGATCTAGCTAAACTGATACAAAACCCTGAGGTAGATGCCCTTATGTTAGTTTAGCTAAGCTGTGTTAGGGAAAAAATGGCTAATTAGAACTTTTGAATAAGATTGCCGTTTGTAGCCCACACTCCAAATTTATTCTCCTACCCACATTCCTTCCATGTCTTACAAGGCCAAAAACCTGACCCCACTGAAGTCAAATTCTCACTGATTTCAGTGGAACTAACATTTGATCTACAATCATTTTACTACTTTTCTTCTTGCTAGTAACAGAACTGTTGGCTTTCCTAAGAAATGTCCCGCAAACAAGGAGCGGAGGCAGGGTCTTATGAAACCAGCGCCTTTATTCTTTTTACAAATAAGGCGGCGGGAGGGGGAGGATGGGGGCCACAAATAAGCTGCACATTCCGCACTCAGCTTTTGCACAACTCCTCTCGTCATTGGGGATTTGATGTGCTTGAAATCTATGCACTGCAGCAGATAACAGATCTGCACTGCAGATCCAGGACCAGACTGTTACTCTTTGAATGTTACATACAAAAACGGTGCTTGTGTGACCTGCTGGTGAGTTCACACAGGTGCCCTGCTGTGCTGCTTCACAGAGGACATTGTATCTTTTGCAAGTGCACATAAGCAGCCTTAGTTCTTTACCTGAAGGTGTAAAACTCATTTTTTTAGTTCTAGAGGTCTCTGGTTCCATCCTGTGTGTTGATCATCGTCTTCGGCCTAGGGAAGTAGCAGCATTTGAACGGCTGCTGTGCTATGGGATCATGTGGCATGCTGAAGCTCAATGAATTCCTTCTCATGGTGAAGAGAGGCTCAGTGTTGAGGTCACTTGATTTTTCTGAGCAGGAGAAAAAGTGACGATGCCAATTCTGAACTCAGCCATGGACTTTGCAGAGGTTAATGTGCCTCGTGAGATTGCTGAACAAAACTGTCTGTCAAACCAAGCCATTTTAGGGGGGAAAGTATATAAAAGTACATTATGTTATGTTGACCATTAATTGTATAAATAAAACTCCACTCAGAATGTTTTTGTAGGCCACTCTGTTTTCATATAAAATACAGGGATTCCTGTAGCTATGCAGAAATTCCACAGTAAACACAAAATCTGGCAAATTCTATCCATGCTCCTGGAAAATGGAAAGGTTTAAATAATTCTCCTGGGGACAATAGTGACATGTGAATGGGGTATGCTTCAGGTCTTTCCATGGATGAGAGGTAACAAGAATGAGTACGTCTAAGAAATGCTAGTATGGCCCACATTCAGTGTATTTTCAAATGAACAAGGCACATGAAATTCCCAACAGATGAGCTTTCCCTTCTATTTTGAGAATACAGGCTGGAAGGTAAGGATTAGGTTGGACAGGTTCTAAGTTGGATATTAGGAACAACTTTCTCACTAGGAGGGTAGTGAAGCATTGGAATGGGTTACCTCGGGAGGTGGTGGAATCTCCATCTTTGGAGACTTTTAAGGCCCAGTTAGACAATACCCTGGCTGGGATGATTTAGTGGGAGTGGTCCTGCTTTTAGCAAGGGGTTGGACTAGATGACCTCATGAGGTCCTTTCCAGCCCTAAGATTCTATGATTCTATTGCTTTGCAGTGTAGACCCAGCTCTGCTTCACTCGGGTCTCAGGAGTCAGCTGGAAGTATCCCACAATTCCACTGGACAGCTTCCTTAGTCTTCTGTCTATCCCAGTAGTCTGCAGCCATGCTGTTGAAAACAGAAGCCACTCAATTTTTGCTAACAGCAGCAGGTCAATGATTGTTCTCAATCATTTTTTTCACATGTAGCAATATCTTAGGGCAATTGGAAAGAAACCAGAATTACGATGTATACATTCATCTTCACAATTTTTTTTAATTCATCCAACTTTGTCAATTAGGATCGAAGAAAATATCTCCTTACCCCACCTGAACTGTTTACCATATTTTATTAACAAAGTTCCCTTTTACATTTCAGTCCATTGAGGTTCATTAATCAACAATTGCCATGAAGTGAAAAATTCTCAAACTTCCAAAAATCTTTTTCTTGGATCCAGTTAGTACTAACAATGAGGTTTTACTTGGCTAAGTGTCTTATGCTTTGATGTTTCTGGGTGAGAAACTAAAAGCCACAAAGGTGTTGTAAACTGAGCAGTGATCACAGCTTTAGACAGCCTGGTATGTGCATTTAAACCAATATATATTATGTATCAGGAATTTGATATTAGCGAGAACTCATGGAATTTCAGTGGATTTTTCCTTCCCATCAGCTTAAAATGATCTCATTTAAAAAAGAACATAATAGAGTCCCCTTGATCTTGAAAAATGGCACCAAAACTGGTCATCAAAAAACTGTGGTCATTTTATTTTAAGACTTTTCTGGGCAATTCTGTTAGTCAACCAATAATGCAATAAAGACCTTGTTCGCTTTGGGCATTGCTGTTGTTCCAATTTGAGCCTGAGCGACTTGGAGACATTTGGGTACCTCTGAATGTCCAAGAGTATTGAGGCACATTATGTGTTAGGCTTTACAAAGTGACCTCAAAGGACCTGCTTCAATGGCTCTGAACTCAGCAGGAACAGCCCTTGACTTCAGCGGGCATCGGAGAGGGCTCAGCACTATTAATTTTGTCCATGTTGCCACTTAGTGCACAGGACTCTTTGCAAATCAACAGAAGAAGAGTTGTTTCAGGGTCCGTTTTCAGAGAATGTACAAGTTACTACATTACCTGCCCCCAGTTAGCTCTCTATATAAGGGCTTGAGCCAATGCCCACTGAAATTGACAGAGAGACGCCCATTGACTCCAGAGGGACTCTGGACTGGCTATAGGGACAGACAGTGAGTAAATCTAGCTCATTCCACTCTGCCAAACACGTTTTCTGAACTACGATGAGCTTTCTAAGCCAGATCCATGCTGCAGAGCCAAGGATAGCCATCTGCCTTGAATGGTTTAGACACAACAAACCCTGCATCTTGGAAGAGGACTAGACTATATGGCCATTGTGGTCCCTTCTAGCCCTATTGTTGTATTAAAGATGGCTTGAGTAGGAACAGTACTCGTTCAACACCCACAAACCCAGACTTCAAAAGTCCCGTCTCCTCCGGTTTCTGAGAACGAACGAGAGAGGTCGGTAATTCACCTTGGCTTTGGTCTAGCAGCCTGAAGGTATTGCTTAGGTCATCTTTCCGTCATCTTAATTTGCCGCAAAGAGTGCGCAAATGCTGGCAGTGCGTCTATGTACCGTATGGATGAAATGCCATTGTTACTGCTGGTAGCAGGCACGGGGGCACTTTTTCTATCAGCTGTTTGAAGTGGATAAAATTGTCACAGAATCCTTGATCAGAATCTCCTGATCTTTGTTTCTGTTTGCTTTTTGTTTGTTTGTTTGTTTGTTTTGCATGTCTCTGTATTTTGCTTACAGTTAAGGGCTGCATTTTGCACACATAGCACATTCTATAAAACCCTGGAAAAACTTGGCAGAGTGACTACATTAGCCAGTGGAGCTGGAAAAAGTTTAAAGTCTCGTGAATGCAAATAAGTAGTTTTCATCAAATACCAAATGTGCAGATTCTTCTAAGCACACAGAATGAAATTTTCCCAAGCCGCCAGAGAAAAAGGGCGTTTACGAACCGTGGGCCCAGTTATGATCTTGTATCAGTGCACATGGAGCCTAAATCCATTAAAGTCACGTAGGTGTAAAATGGGTCAGAAAGCAGAAATGGGGCCTGCATCTCCGACGTGGATTCATAGCAGGATGTGATGTGCACAGGACATGAGACTGGTGCTGTATCTACTTTGGCTGCTGACTTTCTGAGTGAACTTTGTCAGTTAGGGCCTAATTTAACTCTCGTTGAAATCTTCCTTAACCTGTTTTTGCATCTGTAAAAGCAGATGATGAGCTGTACCTACCAGTGCAGAGTAGTTTGTGCTCCATAGATGAAAAGCCACATGTAAGTGGTTTCTATTTTGTCAGGTGCCTCTTGATTGTTATGTCCTGGGAGAGGGACAATCTCTAGAAAAACAAAATTACTTCGGGTGCCGTACACAGTATCCCGTAATCAGCTGAAGACTTATCAGTGATCTCTAAATGGAAGTCAGGGTTTTTTATTGATCAATTAATTTCTATAATTAATTTAGTAACATTTTAAATCTTATAAAAGATGTATAAGGGCATAAATGTTAATTGTTCTGTAACTGGCAGGGTAGCTCTGTCATGGTCCTTATTTCTCTACAGGTTCAATCAGAACTGGTTTTTGCACCCTACTGTGTAGTTTGCTTTGTGTTTGCTGAAGAGAGAACACAAGAATGGTCACACTGGGTCAGGCCCACAGTCCGTCCAGCTCTGTCCTGTCTTATGAGAGTGGCCAGTGCCATGTGTGTGAGGGAATGAATGGAACAGGCAATCATCAAGGGTGGGTTGCTAACTATCCATAAATTTTATGGACAGTCAGTGAAAAAGGTACAATTTTAACACTGTCCATAAACCTGTAAATAAATGAAAATGCCCATGAAATTGGTCGAAATAAAACATATTGTATTTTGACATTGATTGTCAGCATTCAGAATCACTTCTTGTGTCATAAAACTACACTGGCCATGACTTTATTGGTTTCCTATTTCCTATTATTGCAGACGTCCAAAGAACCTGATTGATCAATTAACGGCAGCTAAAAGAATTGCATAATTCCGACTTCCTGTGTACAGAATATCATGAGTGAGTACACGCTTTTGTGATATTATTGAATAGTTTGTGATATTTTTAGTGATGTCAGAAAAAAGTTTACCATGCCAGTAAAAAAAATCAACTTCAGATCTTCATGTCTGTAAATACTAAAATGTAAGGTTGGCAACCCTGACAAACTGCTCGACACAGGAGGGTCCTGCGAGTCCACTGTTCATAAGTCGGGGCTTGACGAAGTGAGAAGTTCTGTTTGTTTAAAAAAAAAAGATCAAATGCCCTGTCTGGCTTTGTAACCAAAAGGGAAGAGAAACACACACGACTCTAAACAGAATGAAAAGATGAAGGGCAGTGGATGCCGATTGAAGAGGCAGATGTGAAGAGCATTTCCTAGTTTGGTTTAGCAGCTTGCGGACTTTTGTCTCCCATCTAGATGAATTTTCTTCAGTGATTCATCATGAGCTTGAATTTATAAATAGACTCCATCTTGGTCTAACACGTCTGCTGCAGGCTTTTTAGTTTGAAAAAGAAAGTGCCCCCTTTTTTTAATGATACCTGTGAGATACACAGAAAGAGGTTTTTAAAGAATTGTTTACTCAGCATTTATTTGATTTCCATTGAGGAACTTGAAGAAGAGACAGGGCCTGCAGTTTTTTCATTTAATCTGAGTAAGGATTCATTAGAGGGCTGATTCAAGCTAGCTGGTGAGGCAGTGTCCACATTCCACTTGCCCAGGGACTTGAATTTGGAAGCAATCTCTCATTGGTTGAAAAGAGGAGAGTCTGATAGTTGTAAACACGTGGTTTCTTAGGCGAAAGGCATAATTTGCAAGACTTTGCTCTTAGGAGAAACCATGTGTCCCTTCTCTGCAAACTGGATATTCAACAGAGATCATCTAGAAGGCAGAGTGGGGCAAGCTAAGCAAAGCCAGGTGTACTTATCTCTAGGTGCTTGTATCTTAATTGAAAACAATTCATACTATCCTTGTATAAACTCCTCTTTTCCCAAAAGGATCCCCCCTTTCTAATGAGCGAAGGATGTGGGGGAGAGCCCCACAACTGAACTATTCTGTTTTGGTGACATTGGAGTAATTGCCCTAGACTGAGTTGTCAACAGAGGAGGTTTTGGAACAAATTACTTGCCAGGACCAGGTGGGAATCACCTAAGAGTTATGAAGGAACTCAAATATGAAAATGCAGGGCGACTCGTGTATGTATGTAACCTATCACCCAAATCAGCTTCTGTACCAGATGACTGGAGGGTAGCTAATGCAACACCGATTTTTTTAAAAATGGTTCCAGAGGTGATCCTGGCAATTACAGGAAGATAAGCCTAACTTCAGTACTAGGCAAATTCGTTGAAACTATAGCAAAGAACAGAATTATGACACATATATAAACATGATATGTTGGGGAAGAGTCAGCACAGTTTTTGTAAAGAAATCTCATCCCTTACTAATCTAACTGAATTTTTTCAGAGTGTGAAAAATATGTGGGTGGACAAAGTTGGTTCAGCTGATATAGGGTACTGGAACTTATAGAAATCATTTGACAGGGCCTCTCACCAAAGGCTCTTAAGCAAACTAGGCAGTCATATATCTGATAAGGTTGGTTCCAGCCCACAACATTTTTGTTAGTCTCTAAAGTGCCACAGGACTCCTTGTCTTTTGCTGGAAACAGACTAACATGGCTAGTGAAACCTGAGCAGTCATGGGATAAGAGGGAAGGTCCTCTACTACAGCAGTTCTCAACCACTGTGTCGGGATCCATGAGTGTATTGCCGCACAGCAGGAAGCATGTCGTGGAGAGTGGGGAAGATGGCTGGATTCAGCCTAGCGGGAGGGAGCTGGTGTGTCTTGTAGGGTCGCGGTATGCTGCCAAGTGTGTCGCGGGCCACAAAAGAACCACTGCTCTAATAGATTAGTGCCTGGTTAAAAGATAGGAAACAAAAGGTAGAAATAAATGGTCAGTTTTCAGAATGGGGAGAGGTAAATAGCAGGGTCCCATAGGAGTCTGTGCTGGGAGCACTGCTGTTCAATAGATACATAAATGGTCTGCAAAAAGCCAAAACAGTGAGGTGGCAAAATTTGCAGATGGTACAAAATTACTGAAAATAGTTAAAGCCAAAGCTTAAGATTTAAAAAGGTATCTCACAAAAATGTGACAATGTGGCAGATGAAATTCAGTGTTGAAAAGTGCAAAGTAATGCACATTTAAAAAAATCTTACGGTACATGCAAAATGATGGGTTAAATAAGCAATTACTTCTCAAGAAAGTGGTGTTGGAGTCATCATAATTAATTCTCTGAAGACATCTCAATGTGCAGCCTCAGTGAAAAAGCTAACAGAATGTTAGGAACCATTAGGAAAGGGATAGATAATAAGATAGAATATATCATATTGCTTCTTTATAAATCCACCTTTAATATTGTTGTGTGCAGTTCTGTTTGCCTCATCTCAAAAAAGATATATTAGAATTGGGACAGGTGGAGATAAGGGCAAAACAAATAAATTAGGGGTTTGGAATGGCTTCCATACAAGGAGAGATTAAAATGACTGGGACTGTTCAGCACAGAAAAGGGATGACTAAGGGGGAAATGACAGAGGTCTGTAAAATCATGAATGGTGTGGAGAAGGTGAATAGGAAAGTGTTATTTATTTTTTCTCATAACACAAGAACAAGGATTCACCTGATGAAATTAATAGGCAGCAGATTTAAAACAGGCATAAGGAACTGCTGTGTCACATAACACACTTGTGGAACTCATTGCCAGGGGATGTTGTGAAGGCCAAAAGTATAAGTAGGGAGAAAAAAGAATTTTATACATTCATGGAGTATAAGTCCAATAATAGCTGTTAGCTAAGATAGTCACAGTGCACCCCTATGCTCTTGGTGTTCCTAAGCCTCCAGCTGCCAGAAACTGAGACCAGATAACAGGGGATGGATCTCTCAAAATTGCCACAATCTGTTCATTCCCTCTGATACACCTGGCACTGGCCACTGCCACATGGGCTAGATGACCATTGGTCTGATCCAGTAGGGCCATTCTTACATTCTTACATTTTCATATGAAAAGTAATATAACCATTGCAGATAAAGAGCCCCATTCAAATCAGTCTGTAGCAAAGCCAAGCTTATGAGCTAAGCAATGTCCTAATCTTCCCCAAACCCAGTCTTGATTCTCAACCTAGTGATATAAGGAACTATCCAAAGTTAGCTCAGACGAGTTAGGTAGAAATGACGCTCATGTACTAGCTAGAATCCATGGGAAAGCCAATCCCGTAACAGTTACACGCTATTTGAATTGTAATTGGAGTTTGATTTTTAAGAATGTGCTGTTCTCCTATTCTCGGTGCTACATGCCAGATGACTGCATGCCAAAATGCAGCGTATCTCAGCTCTATCTGTACTCAGCTTCTAGGAAATGCAGTGCCCCACGGAGATTCATCCATGGGGCCAATGACAGCCCTTCAGCAATTCTGCCAGTGAAATATCTTTCCACAGAGGGAAAAAGGAATATTACTTGGCCAATAGTAAATACACTTATCATGGGCTCCATCCTGTGTGTGCTATGCTCATTGGGCACAGTGCTGAAGGCCCTCAACTCTTAGGGCTTCAGCGTCGGCAGCAGCTCTGAGAACAAAATGGTCCTTTCTCTGCGGGCAGGCAGAATGCTTAGGAACAGAAAGGTGCGGTGTACCAAAAGCAGCACACAGCACATGATCCAGTCTCCTCTCTAACATGCAGAACCTCACAAATGTTTGGCACCTTTTCAGAAACAACATGGCCATGCTTGCAACTCTGAGAGCAGCCTTGAATGATGTTAATAAACTCATTAGAACAAGTTCAAAGAATTTCCTTAATTAGCTTCTTGGATGAAACTGAGGTTCATTAATCTCAAATAGATTGACTTGGTGATAATGCCATGGAAACTGGCTGGAATATTAATGAATTATGCACAGTTGCAGGGAACACAGACACCCTAACGCTAGTTATGCACCGAGAAAGCTGCTAGCAATCTCTGCTCTGTGCAATGTTCAAGGAAAACTTACTTTATGACTACTTCTGTGGGTCTGCACACCAACACCTGACCCATTCCCAGTTATTCTTGGGAAATGACAGAAGAGGAGCCACCAGTTTAGAATCATTCCTCTCCTCACACCTTGTTTTTAAAGATTACTATAAACAGAGCATGGAGGTGCCTGTTTGTAAGATACATGGATTTGCCTAGGCCATGAGGACACATTTTTTTTACAGGTCACACCTGTGGCCTCTGATGTCTCTCTTTCGAGGCACACATATTGTATACATTAAGGGCATGTCTACATTGCAATTTGAGGAGCAGGCCCTGGGTTTGTTAACCTAGGGCGTGAGCATCTACATTCATTTGTAAACCCAGGTTAGGAATTGTTGAACCCCGGGTCCCAACATCCATACTGATTATTCAGGCCCACGTCCCCCCACCTACGGGGTCTGGTCTTTGCATGGCCTGCACCAGGTGTAACACTTTCCCTAGGAAGTTGGCAGAGCAGCAGCTGCTAAATAAGTGGCATCTGCCTTTCTGCTCACCAGAGTTACTATTCCTACCTATCTTCCTTCTTTTCTGCTGCTCCCCCACCTTTTTGTGCCTCTACCTCTCCAAAACGGCACCCCCAGATCTTTTTGATCTGGGCTTGTTAGTTAACATGGCCTTACTTATGAGTTAGGGATAGCCAAACCTCCCCCCGCATGGGGTTTGATTACACAAATCCCAAACACAAATGGCAAGGCCTTGCAAAGCTCTGCTCTGGTTCCACTCTGAGAACATAAAATAAAGGATGAAGCAAGGGAGCAGGAATCTAGAGACCTGGTTTTTTTCCTTAGCCCTGCTGCTTGCTAATGATGTTGAATCATTTAGTCTGAACATTTTCCTACTCAGGTTCCTACTACAAGGCACCTAAATAAGTGACCTGAATTTCAGAGGCCCCGAGCATTCATCTACCTCAGTATTCAGTGTGTGGTGTGGGTTATTTAACACACGTACGTAGAAGACATTGTGATCCTCAGATGAAAGGAATTATGTAGGTGCAAAATATTCTTTGTGGGGCAAGTCATGAGTTCTTTTCTTCCTTCACATTGAGGCAAAATTGCTGTGGACTTCCCCGGCAGTATTTTGCCTCAGGGAAACCCAAGGACTGGAATACTTAGACTCTGGTTATTTTGATCATCACTAAATAAATGTTCTGTAATTAAGTGTCTCTTGCTCACTCCCACTGCACAGTAATGCTAGGTTGGTAGTGCCCCGTTTATAGGGTAGCACGGTGTGATGCATCATAAAGACACTTCTGAAGAATATTTGTTTTTAAAAGTGCCACTGTTCATGGAAAGAATTAGGCCAGGTGTTTACAGGGCAGGACTTTGGGGATAATTAGTTGGATGGCAGCAACCTTAGAAAAGAAAGTTGTTTTCCAGCTCTCTCAAGAAGCCTGTAGTAATGTGTATGTTTGTAGTTTCATCTCCTCCACGAGTTTCCGCCTACTTTCTGCAGTAGCTGTTATACTCATGTGCTAGGGAGGGGAAAAGAGGGGCTTAGGAAACTCTCCAAAATGAATCAGCTCATGAGCAAATTGGTTGATGTCAGGGTTTTATGTAAATGGCCATCAAAATTCTCTTCAGGGGGACACTTCTAAATACAGGATTCAATTTGCTACTGGTATGTTGATGGTATGATTTCTGTGCCGGGGTTGTCACTTTTGGAAAGAAAGAAAGAAAGAAAGAAAGAAAGAAAGAAAGAAAGAAAGAAAGAAAG